>OY821761.1:18979578-19334578 GCA_963682095.1 Potentilla sterilis
AAAGTCTATAGTCGAAGACAAGCAAACAAGTAAGGTCGTGAATCTTCTTATTTAACATGTAAGTCCTAAGGTTAACCACTCTAGGTGAGCACAACAAATCAAAGTGATCATACGTCTACTTAGTTCATTATAACTCAAGCAAATTAAACCTAATACCTAGATCATGTTCAAAGACAAGACTAAGTATCGATTATAAGCCCTCACCTTAGTTCTAACCGATTTAAATCCTAAACATGCTTCTATACCACTGTCCTAATTATCTAAGTGTACGAATCTTACAAGTTTTATATTACAAATTAGCATGCAAAATTCATTGTTGCCGAAACTTAAACTTAAATCTAAGCATCGATTCAAACAAGTCTTTAACATACAAATTATAAAACCAAATTCCAAATCGGTTCATACATAGACATACAATCCAAAACCAAAAATACATGAGAGTTTCATAGATAAAACTATTCATAACTACATAAAAATTACAAAACCGAAAGAGGGCAGTGGATCACACTTTTGCAGACACCTTTGATGAATTCGACTCGTATTGATCCAGTGGAAGATGGGATGAATGGCTGCTCGGCAGTAGCTATAAGTTTCGGCAGAAACTTGGTGAGATGGTGGTGGAAGATGTGTTTCGACTAGAGTTTTTATGTAGGATCTTTGGGGAAATTTTTGGTAGAGTTTTAGCTTTGTGTTTTGGCTTGAGATGTGACACACTTTTCTGTCGAAAAGGTGGCCTATTTATAGAGGGAAGCTAGGATTAAGCTAGCACTAAGAAGGAAACACAAAACCTAAACGGAGTTGGTTTATGATACTTGCCGTACAAGCTTCTCAAGATTTTTCTATGATTTCTTCTGTGCGTTTTGGACTTAGACCGGCTGCAAATATTCTTGGACTTTTCTTGTGGATCAGCAGCCATTTACTTGGTGGATTAATAGCCCAGCTTCCGATTGCAGCCTCCTAGTTCACCCGGGAATGCGATTTTCCTCCTATCGCTAGGACTCCTTGTTCTTCTAGGCAAGCTTGACTTTGTTGACTTTTTTTCTCTTTTTGGCACGTCTGTAAGTCCTCCTTGTACTCTTAGGAATTGCTGCAGATGCTTGCAGCTACAAGGAAAAGAAGAAAAATACTTGGAAATCTCTCGGAAGGCTCCCCGGCAGCAACTCAGTTGTCTCGGGTGCAGGCAGCAGTGCAGGTGCGCGCGCGGGGCTTCTCAGCAGGTTGGCACATGGGCGCGCGATGCTTAAGCCAGTATCCGATATGAAGTGCCCGTATCCAATACGGCACATTGAAGGCACAAATTTTGTCAGATACGTCATGCTCAGATACGCCATCTTTGATCTTGGATACGCGTCGGACACGAGATGCCCGTGTCCGATACGTCTCGGCGGTGTGGGTGTCTTCCTGCACGCGATGCGTCGCGATAGAGGTAGTGCTCTCGGCATTCAGCAATTGCAGCTTCCTGTTCGGCACTTCCACGATTCTGTTTGGAAACTTACTTTTCTTTCTTGCTCGAACGGCTGAATTGCAGCCATCTTTTGGGTGACTTCCTGAACTTCGATTGATCTATGATTTTGAAACAAAATACTTTAGCAAGCCAATTATATGCATACCAAATTTCAACAAATTTGGAAAAGGATAGGTATTCCACTCGTCTCAGAATCACGAAAAAGTCAACTATTGCATTATTTTCCAGATTTCTCAAACTTAGTCATTTTTCGGATTATTAACCAACTTTTACCAAAACTCTACCAAAATGACACTAAACTAAATTATGACTCAATCTTAGATAAATAAGGGTTAAACAAGGTATAAACGAGGGCGTAAACACATTAATAACGTCGCACATTGTGCTCTTATCAATTACCCTACACTTATCCTTTGCTACTCTCTTAACAAAGCTAAATTAAACTATGACTCAAACTACTATTGCCCCTAATAATTTGTCTCAGGCTCGTATGTACACATAGCTTTCAAGTTAATGCATGAGAATGCTAAGCACGAAAATTTCAAGCTTCATGAACATGTAACATCAATATGAACATATAAAAGCAAAAAGTAAGCATGTAAACATGTTAAGCTAATCCGATCCTCCTCACCAGGCATACTCTCTTCTCTTCTCTCGAAACATGATTATTCACACATTAGTATATGCAAGTGAAAGATAATGAATTACGAAGAGTGACTTGCATATGTCAAGAAAAGAAAGCACTTTGTGAAATTTTTAAGGAAAAACCTCATATGATAACTATATGCACGAATGGACCAAAACCATATGCTCAACTCTTGAGAAAATCTCCACAAATCAAAGTATGCCATCTTAAGAATCATGAAAACATTATAGGGAAATAATAAGGGGCTCGGCAATCATAGGGAAGGAAATTTTAGGATAAGTGGTGTTTAAAAACATCACCAAGACTTGGCAATTCTTGATCCTCCTTATGGCTTCACTCCAAGGGTCGAATATTTTCTTGTCGGACCATTCCTTCATTCTTTTCTTTCCAAAACATCATAAACATGGACAAAGGTCGAATTTAACATTGCTAGGCCTTCAAATATAAACTAAACTCCAAGCTCACAATATTTATCAAGGAATAGGACTTAGCAACTTTTTCAATCAAAACCGTGCTTTATACTTTCTTTTTCTCTTTCTCGGACTTGGTATTTTTCTTTTCTTTTCTTGGTCCGAATTTTTTTTTCTTTTCTTTTTCTAAGGCACGGCTCACATACAATTTTTCGTACAATTTTCAAGCTAAGTCTACCCCACACTTGTTTCATACACCAGTCTACACCGAAACTCCAAATCGATTTCACATTTTTTGCCAAGTCTCGCGGACAAGGGTTAAGATGTAACTATTCTAAGTATAGGAATTTTAATAAGGGTGATCAAAGAAAAGGCTTAATGCAGTCTCAAAAGGGATTTTCTAAAGAGTCCCACGACGGGCACAAATAGGACACATGCTTTATTTAGCAATGGTGGTGATCCTAAAATAACGTTTTCAATACCTTTCAAAATCAAGGCAATTTGTATGACTATCAAGTTTCAAAAATCACAAGAGCGAGTTCTAGCAATACTAGAGTCCATAAAAAGCTATCGCATATAGTCATCGAATAATCAAAGAATTATGAGGTTTCATGCTTCTTACGAATCTATCAAATTTTTATCTTTTTATCACTCAAGAAGAAAGCAAATTGGCTCTAAAGCTCACATAGGTTATTATGAAAACAAACTAGCTAAAACATGCATACTTTATTAATCAACAAGTCCTACATGCTCCTACCAATGCACATAATCCATGAAACTCACAATTTTAATTGTATGCACAACTATCATCTATGTATGCAAAGAGGAGAAAAACATCATTGACATATTAGGGGCATCCTAAGACTCGAAACAAGCAATTAAACACTCTATTTTTGCATTATAATTTTCTGAAATTTTCTTTTCTAAACAAACACACGAAAACATAAAAGGGAATACGTTATCCCACCCCACACTTAGAAAATTACATTGTCCTCAATGTAAGCACAAATCTATATCAACGAATTTCGTAAGCATGCAATCGTCTAACACATTCCAACATATCATCACAAACTAAAGAAAAAGAGAAGGGTTAAGAAATTTCAAACTCTCGGTGATGGCTCCTTCAGTTTTCTTGGATCGAATTGGGTTGGCTCCCAAGTAGCGCTTTGTTTTTATAGTCCATTGCTTAGACTTTTCACCGTTGAATATTGCATGTGTTTATTGTGCTCCAAAATAGCTCAAATCGTCAAGGAGTAGATCAACGAGGTGCTTGTTGCACCAAGTGTCCGAAGCGGTTGTATCGTGCGGCGTATCGGCAGTTTGAGGTGATGACTGCCTCTTGGCAGCTTGCCTTTTGTCTGGGTGCTCCTGCGTATCTGTATCGACTGTTGGACACATGTTGTGTCGGCAGAAATTGCAGCAACCGGCGGCAGCACAGAGATTTGCCGCTCGGCAGTGGGTGGCTCGGCATGGGGGTTGCTTGAGCAGTAAGCTGCGGCAAAAGGTGGCTGGGGTGCGGGCTGTGCTAGTGGAGCATCATGTAATGGTAGGGAATCGATGGCATGTTCTTGGTAAAAATCATAGTAAAGCTTTAGTCGATGGTCATTGACTTTGAACACTTTATTGGTGCTTGGATTGAGAATTTCGATGGCTCCGTGTGAAAATACTTGAGTGACTATGAAAAGACCAACCCATCGAGAACAAAGCTTACCCGGAAAGAGTCGAAGTCGAGTGTTGAATAAGAGAACTCTTTGACCGACCTCGAATTTCTTTCCTCATATCATTTTATCATGGTAAGCTCGAGTCTTCTCCTTGTATATCCAAGCGGCATCATAGGCTTCATTACAGATTTCTTCAAGTTCGTTGAGCTGAAGCTTTCTATGAAGGCCGGCTTTGTCAATGTCCATGTTGAAAGCTTTGATGGCCCACCATGTTTTGTGTTCTAGCTCAACCGGTAAGTGACATGCTTTGCCATAAACCAACCGAAAAGGTGACATACCTATCGGTGTCTTGTATGCAGTCCTATATGCCCACAAAGCATCATCGAAACGATTACTCCAATCCTTCCTTGAAGGTCCAACCGATTTTTCTAGTACTTGCTTGATCTCTCGATTGCTCACTTCGGCCATACCACTTGTTTGAGGATGATAGGGTGTAGATACCTTGTGTGTGACGCCATACTTCTTTAACAAGGCTTCAATAGTGCGGTTGCAAAAGTGGGAGCCTCCATCACTAATAAAGACTCATGGAACTCCAAAACGTGAGAATATGTTAGTCTTGAGGAAATCGGCAACCACCCTTGAGTCATTGGTGCGTGTGGCCTTCTCCTCTATCCACTTTGATACATAATCAACCGCTAGCAATATGTAAAGGAAGCCTTTGCTAGAAGGAAACAGCCCTATGAAATCAATTCCCCATAAGTCGAAGATTTCTACCTCAATGATAGGTTGAAGAGGCATTTGATCTCGGGCTCCTATGTTACAGGTTCTTTGGCACTTGTCACATGTCACACACCATATATGCATCTTTAAACAACGTTGGCCAAAAGAAACCACACTCAAGTACCTTCAATGCCGTCCTCTTTGGCCCGAAGTGACCACCACATGCCTCAGAGTGACAAAAAGAAAGAATAGATTGATGCTCTTCTTTCGGAACGCATCTTCTTACCACTTGATCGCTATATTGCTTCCACAAATATGGCTCATCCCAAAAGAAGTGCCGAGCTTGCTTCTTGATTCTATTCTTGATGTGGCTCGGCATATCTCTAGGGAATTGATGCGTTGCAAGATAATTTGCAATATCGGCGTACCAAGGTTCACTTGTTGCATTGGTCCGAAAGAGTTGCTCATCCGAAAAGTTCTCCAATAGGGCAACCGATCCTCCTCCTTAAGAATTCTACTTAAGTGATCGGCAACAACATTATCACTTCCCTTCTTGTCTTTGATTTCAATGTCGAACTCTTGTAGCAAAAGAATCCAACGTATGAGCCTCGGTTTTGCATCCTTCTTTGTCATAAGATATCTCAAGGCGGCATGATCACTATAAACAATTACTTTAGAATTCAAAAGATATGATCGAAACTTTTCCAAAGCAAAAATTACCGCCAAGAGTTCCTTCTCCGTTGTGATGTAGTTGAGTTGAGCATCATTAAGGGTCCTTGAGGCATAATAAATAGCGTGAGGCTTCTTGTCCTTTCATTGGCCGAGCACCGCCCCTAAAGCGTAGTCAGAGGCGTCGCACATGAGCTCAAAAGGGAGCTCCCAATCCGGTGGTGCCATGATCGGTGCCGAACACAATGCTTGTTTCAAACGGCCAAACGCCTCCTCGCATGCTTCACTCCATTCAAACGTCACCTCCTTTTGTAGCAAGTTGCTAAATGGCTTGGCTATTGATGAGAATTCCTTGATGAATTGTCAATAAAATCCGGCATGGCCAAGGAAGTTTCTCACGTCTCTAATATTTTTAGGGCTCGGCAAGTGTTCAATCAACTCTACTTTGGCTTTGTCGACTTGAATCCCCTCTTCGGATATAATGTGGCCGAGTACTATGCCTTAGTTCACCATGAAGTGACACTTCTCCCAATTTAGCACAAGGTTGGTCTCCACACACCTCTTAAGTATCTCCTCCAAGTTCTTCAAGCTTGTGTCGAAGTTGCATCCATATACGCTAAAGTCATCCATGAAGACTTCGATCTTATTCTCAATAAAGTCGGAGAAGATGTTGTACATGCATCGTTGAAACGTACTGGGTGCATTGCATAGGCCGAATGACATCCTCATATAAGCAAAATTGCCAAATGGACAAGTGAAAGTAGTCTTCTCTTGATCATCCGGGTGTATGGCAATTTGGTTGTATCCACTATAGCCATCAAGAAAGTAATAGTACTTGTGGCCGGCTAGCCTCTCTAGCATTTGATCCATGAATGACAAAGGTATGTGATCCTTTCTCATTGTTGCATTGAGCTTTCTATAATCGATACACATGCGATGACCGGTCACTAGCATTTGTGGTACAAGCTCATTTTTCTCATTCTTCACAACCGTTACACCACTCTTCTTTGGAACTACTTGCACCGGTGAGACCCACTTGCTATCCGAAATAGGGTAGATAACTCCACAATCGAGTAGCTTGATAATCTCATCTTTCACTAACTTCATCATTGGGGGATGTAGCCGACGTTGGCCCTTTCTTGTAGGCTTCGCTCTGTCTTCAAGCAATATCCGATGAACACATGTTGTAGGGCTTATTCCCTTGATATCTGCTAAGGTCCAACCTATAGCGGTCTTATGCTTCTTGAGCACACGAACTAACTCTTCTTCTTGCTTCTTACTAAGCGATGAAGACACAATAACCGGTAAAGTGTCCTCCTCTCCAAGATAAACATATTTCAAAGTGTTAGGGAGCTCTTTGAGTTCTAACTTTGGGGCCTCTTCCACACTTGGACAAAATTTGTTTGTGGCACTAGGGATTGACATAAACGAGTTCTTTGCATAGATAGGGGCTGCATCAAGCTCGGCGGCAACCTTCCTCATGCTTGGCTTGGCAAAGTCTTCTTCTACCTCAACTCGTGCTCCCTTCTTATCAAATCTCGCCCCTAACTCAATCGCTAATTGCTATGCATCAAGGGTGGCCGAGATGACTTGCTCGGCCTCCACAATGGCTTCCATAACTCGGCATTCTTTCTCCTTAGCAATTGGGAACTTCATGGCTTTGAAAACATTGAACTTGATTACCTAACCATCAAATTCCATTGTTAAATTGCCCGCAGCGACATCGATCTTTGTCCTTGCCGTCCTCATGAATGGTCGGCCAAGCAATAGTTGAGTGCTATGATCCGGCGAGTCTTCCATCTCAATAACATAGAAATCGGCCGGAAAGATCAATTGGTTGACTTGCACAAGCACATCCTCCACATAGCCTTCCAGATACTTGTTTGAGCGATCCGCTAGTTTCATAAACATTGAGTGGCATAACATTAATCGACGCTCCCAAAGCTAACATAACATCCTCAAATCTAGTGTTTCCGATCACACAAGGGACGTTGAAGATTCCGGGATCTTTCATCTTTGGTGGTAGCTTCCTTTGAATAACGGCCGACACCGTTTCACTCATTCTCACCACTTGTGTCTCCCTCATATGTCTTCGTGTAGTGCATAGCTCCTTAAGAAATTTTGCATATCTTGGCACTTGTCTAAT
This sequence comes from Potentilla sterilis, assembly GCA_963682095.1. Classification (NCBI taxonomy): domain Eukaryota; kingdom Viridiplantae; phylum Streptophyta; class Magnoliopsida; order Rosales; family Rosaceae; genus Potentilla; species Potentilla sterilis. The sequence continues at coordinate 18,987,296 of OY821761.1, forward strand.
GCACTCCAACAAAGGAATGTTCACTTCAACCATCCGAAATACCTCCAACACTTCTTTGTCGGATTTCTCCTTCTTAGACTTTGCAAAGCGCGAAGGGAAGGGTATGCATGAGTTAGGCATACCTCCCTTTGTTGGTTGGCTCGGCACACACTACTTCTTCGAAGTTGTGGGATCTCGCTCCATATCATTCTTGTTTAATGCACGACTTGGCTTCTCGGCAGCAGCCCTTTGCTCGGCTGCTGCTTCTCGCAACGCCGGCGTGTGCGCCGGTTGCAGCAATGGCTCGGTGACATGGTCAGCATGCTGCTCGGCAGCAAGATCACTGCCAACAGCTACTCCTCCTCTCTTCTTGGCTTGTGGTTCAGCTAAAGTCTTACCACTTCGAGTTACGATGGTCTGAGCTTGCTCGTTCCTTGGATTCTTTATCACTCCTCCTGGTAGCTTTCCTTGCTCGGTAAACTTCCCAATAAAGTCCACAACTTGCCCCATTTGGGTTTTAAGTTCCCCAATATCCTTTGAGTGAGTTTGTTGTCCCGCAAGTAATGCTTGAGTAGCACTCGAAAGAGATTGAATCAATGCATCGTAATTGGGGTTGCTTGTCATAGCTTGAGGTTGGCTTGCCTCGGCTGCCCTTGGTTTTGTTGAAAGTGAGGCCGAGGCACAAAGGGTGCCCTAGGTTGATAGGGTGCGGCAGCCCCTTGGTTCGGCTGCATTGGTGCTCTAAGTACATTGTCATTGTTTGCCCACCGAAAGTTCGGATGATCAATGAACCTCGGGTTAAAGTTCCTGTACCTTTGGCCTCCTTGGAAACTAATAGCATTGGACTCCTCTACTCCCTCATTTGATCCAAATTGAGGGCATTGTTCGGTGTCATGGTTTTCGGTGCAAATGCCACACACAATGGCACGTTTCTCCTTCATCATGTTACTCACCAAGTCGGCAAGCTTATCAACTTTTTCCTCCAATTTTGAGCTTGAGGACGTCTCATGCACCTTCTCATTCCATGGCACATTATTTCGTGCTAAGCCAAATTGTTGGTTGTTCAAGGCACGAACCTCTAACAAATTCCTTGCCGGTGTAGCATCTAACTCCAAGAAACTACCTCCCGCGGCCGAATCAAGAAACTCCCTCTCCATGACACGCAATCCCTCATAGAAATATTGCAACAAGAGTCCCTCACTTATGGCATGAGATGGACACAAAGAGACAAGGGACTTGAACCTCTTATAGTAATCAAAGAAAGTTTCATCTCCGAATTGCTTCACACTTGTAATTTGCTTCCTTAAGTCAGTGATCCGTGAAGCGGGAAAGTACTTGAGCAAAAACTCATCCACCATTGTGTTCCATGAATTGATTCGGCCACTAGGCACATCAAACAACCACTCCTTCGCTTGATCTTCTAATGAAAATGGAAAAGTCTTCATCTTAAAGTGTTGCAAATCCGTACCTCGTGGACACATACTCTCGGTGGTGAAGTTAAACCATTGCAAGTGCTTGTTAGGATCCTCACTTGGCATTCCATAAAACGACTTCGACTTGTGGAGGAATCCACTCCTCGATTCAATCTCACCAGTCTTATCGGCTTCCAAAGGAGGGTAAGTAATATTGGAAGGTGTAGCTCCTCCTCCTCTGGTGACATGACCATTTTGTGCTCTAATCGAAGTCATAACTTCTTGTTCAATAACTGGCTCGGCAAAGAACTCAAACTCAGGCCCTTGAAGATCACAAGTAGATGAGATGATGGATGGTGAGCTCGGCAATGAAGGTGCCGAACTAGAGGACTCGGATGGTGTAGATACAGTACTTGGACTCGATGGTTCGGACGGTGGTACCGGAACAAACAAAGCGATGGCGAGCACTTGGTTCAAACGTTGCAATCGGCCTCTATGATCTCGTGTCTAAAGATTAGATTCGGACATACACTTTTCTGAAATTTACAACATTTAAACAAGTTAGAACTTCGTAAAGAAATAAAAAGCAAGAATATACATCAATACAAGCCACGACATTGGCAATTACAAAATAAATTTCAATCAATGGCACACATATACAAGGAATCGGCAAAGAAGCAATGCAATCGGCAATAAAGAAGAAAAATCGAAACGTTGTGTGTTCATGTAATCTCTAAGTCTAATTTCTTTTAAAATGTGATCTAACTCTCAAGGTACGTGGAGCAGTGGAGTTAACGGTGCAATGGACTGATGCAGCCCCCGGTAGTATCATGCTTTACCCGATATACCTCAAGAGTTCGAACCAAACAATTTGTTTTATTTTGAAGAAAAATATATCACATATGTCAAGTTATTTTATAGCGTCTAAAGTAAGGTGATGCTTCAGCCCAAGCTATCGACTAGTTCGAGCGTATTCTACTTTTCAAAGACGGTGTGGTTAAGATTCACGGAGGGCGAACCCCCTACAGGAACCAGGCAGGACTCGTTTAGTGGTCAAGGAGGGCGAACCCCCTATTAATTCACTCACCGAGAATGAACATCAGTCAATGACCTTGAAATCCAGTTAAACAAACCTGAGAACCATATCTATGAAAATAACTTGCCCCATACTTAGTAAAACAAACTCGTGTCACTAGCGGTCTACAAGTGTTGATCAAAGCCGCCCTCAACCTCATAAAAATAGATATGCCAAGTTAGTGTTCTTATGCGTGGGGGGGGGGGGGGGGGGGGGGGGGGAAGTATCCCACGTTTCCCAGTCTACACAAAAACGGACCTAACATGGCATTATTCGTATGAAGGGTTAAGGCTAAGACCAACCTAGAAATTAAACTAAGTTATTGCACACATACATTCTTTATACAGTCATGCAACTTTCGAAATTTAAAATCTACATGCCGAAGCATATTTCTAATTTACAAAATCCCAAATAAAATAAAAAATTACAAACTTTACAACTTTACAACAAAAATTTCCAGCAACTTTATATACACAACATTCACACAATTCAAGTTTTTATAATCCCCGACAACGGCGCCAAAAATTGATGAGTGCCTAAGCACACACACAATAATAACCCTACAAAATATCGTTAGTAGTATGAGCAAGTAGCGATCATTCTAAGCCGGGGATTAAGGGTACCTGAAACATAAGAATGTTAGACAATTTATTCACATATAAACATATTCACAAGTCACACATGGGGGTATTTTGAATAAGGTTCGGCAGCCATAGGGCTGTCCCTAACAACTAAGTACGAAAATAAAATGTAGAAAATTAAACTCTAAACTACTATATACAAGTTTGGTCGACATCTTTCACACAAAACATTTGGCACTTAACTTTTTAACAAATAAAACTCACACAAAAAGAAGGTAAGGAACAAATAATTAGCATGCTTTCAGACTCAAACAAGTTTCGACCTACAACTAGAACGTTTCCGATTTTTACCTAGTTCAGAGACTTTTCTAATGTTTTAAGATCAAGTTATTCTCATAGTGACCCTAAAAGTTATGCTACCGTTATACAACTCGTAACATTGAAGCTCTAAAGTCTATAGTCGAAGACAAACAAACAAGTAAGGTCGTCAATCTTCTTATTTAACATACAAGTCCTAAGGTTAATCACTCTAGGTGAGCACAACAAATCAAAGTGATCATACGTCTACTTAGTTCATTATAACTCAAGAAAATTAAGCCTAATACCTAGATCATGTTCAAAGACAACACTAAGTATCGATTATAAGCCCTCACCTTAGTTCTAACCGATTTAAATCATAAACATGCTTCTATACCACTGTCCTAATTATCTAAGTGTACGAATCTTACAAGTTTTATATTACAAATTAGCATGCAAAATTCATTGTTGCCGAATCTTAAACTTAAATCTAAGCATCGATTCAAACAAGTCTTTAATATACAAATTATAAAACTAAATTCCAAATCGGTTCATACATAGACATACAATCCAAAACCAAAAATACATGAGAGTTTCATAGACAAAACTATTCATACACTACTACAAAAAACTCAATACACAACGGTGAATCACCGTTGTGTGAGTTCGGATTTTTCGTTGTATATCTCGAGCTTGTGTGATTAAACGTCAAACAATACACTTATAGTTTCTGTTGTACGATTTATATGCCATGCCATGGCTGGCTTGGGATGCGCGGCGCTGACATGTCTAGTTTATACAATAAAACATATATATTTTTCTGTTGTGTGATTTTCAAACATACAACAAAATATTGCATTTTTATTCAGTTGTCTGATTCACACAATAGATTTCATTTCCTACTTATTGAGTTGTCTGATTCAGACAACTGATTTCGTTTCATATTTATTGAGTTGTATGATTCAGACAACAAATTTTAGCATTTGGGGCTATTGTTTTGGTATAACATTTGGTTATATTGCACAACACATGATTTCATTTGTTTGTTACCTTGTTGTATAATGTTATATCACATAGAAAGATTAAGCATTTGGTATCAAAAGATCCAAAAGCTAGCTCTGATCATATCAAACCAAAAAATCCATAATTTCAAATCAATAGTGCATTCAAATATCAAACTTCTAAATATTCAACTCAAAAGCAACAAAAACTCATAGAAAATGTAATATACTTGTAGAATGAAGCATTCCTAGCTAATACCAAAAGTTGGTAGCATGCCAATACTAGGTAGCTACAGCATTCCTAGCTACTGAACGAAAAGGTGTCAACTAATGCCTATACTAGTCTGAACCTATTCCTCCTTATTTAGCTCATTTTCTAAATACAACCAGTTTCTTCTATTACACTGATTACTTTGCTAGTAGTCAAACTGCACGGAATGATGCCTTGGGTGTCAAACTGCACGCGCTTTGTATGAATAAACAAATACCTTGGGCATTCTGCGTGGATATATGCCAAGGTCCTTGCAGAGTGATGCCTCTGTGTCACAGTTTACACCTCCAACCTGTCAAACATGAACAGATGAGCATAAGCGATAATTAATAAAAGACCAGACATTGAAGATTGGATAAGCGTATACCTTTATAGCACCTCTCAGTGAGCTTGCAACATCCTCTATCATTGATTCAACATGCTGATGCCCCTTTAAAGAGTTTGTATAAGAGAACAACAACCAAGTCATTCTCTGGCCAACTATTTCTTTGCTGTAAACCTGAGAATTGAGAGCTCTTATGCTCTTTGGAGAACTCCGAGAGCCAGGCCGACCACTACTTGAACCAGTGAAACCACCAAACTGATCTCCAGCTCCAGAATTATCCCCAAAAAAGTTTGAAAACAGGTCATTCATACCGAAATCGAATGGACTTGCGCCACCACCACCAGGGCCACCAAAGGAAAAGGAGAACGACTGGGAACTTCCCTGCCCACCCATGCTCTGCCAATCACTTGGTCTGTAGCTAAAATGGTTCTGTCTAGGTCCACCATTCGTGAAGAAAGTATATCCACCTCGATCTCCTGGGGAACCATGCACCTTGAAATCCAAGATTACCCTTTTCATCACCATACGTATCATAATTTTTCCTCTTCTCCTCATCAGATAAAATCTCATACGCTAGCAAAAGAAGAAGAAATAATCAACATTGAAAGTAAAGGAAAAGGTCCACTCAGAAGGGAAAAAAAAAAGGTTTTCTATGCAAGTACTTCAGTAGTTATACATCCCAATTAACAACATAATACACACAGGGACCATATCAATCCAACATACAAACAACAAAACTAACTAGTGTCCTAAAACGACCTTGCATAACCAAAAGAAATGGCCTATACTCAAATATTTCAATGCAGACTTGGAAAGGTCGACACTCATAATAAACTAATCACATTTGTACTAATTATCAAACTAAAAGGGCTATTTGACTACATAAACATTAGATGGGTCCATAAATAAAACTCTGACCCATGAATATGTATAATTCAGCTCACCTCCTTGTAAGTCCTGCAAGATTCTTAGCTGTCTTTTGAGCGAACTCTCTCACAAGCCTCATAGGCTCATTCAAGTACGAGCAGGAACACCAGCTCCAACAGGTGGAGTTTGTATCCAAATATTCCAGCCCTTGGGGCATCATCCTCAAAAGTCCAAAAGTTCAACATATTAGATAAATAAAGGAAAAGCAGCAGCATAAGCCTTCCAAAACAATCACTTCACAAGCAATAAGTTTTTAATAAACAAGTAATACACATTGGAATGGACAAGTAAATATAAGATTGAATACTTCACATATTTATTTTAAGTAACGGGCTATCAAGGAGGAAAGTTACGACAGTCGCGAAACGAAAAGGATTAGGACATGAATGAGTTCCAAACCATATAATGACTAGAATAGAAGTATAGAATAGATTAGTGACATCCAGTCCGTACAAAATGGTGCCATGTTTCACATAGAGCCACAAGAACCAATTGGAATAAAGTCTATGGAAGTAAGTAAACAATATGGAACATAGTTCATGAAACCTGTAAACAGTGAACTCGTAGAGATAAATATGAATCTAAATACATCACTCCCGTTGGTGAGAGACCTCACCCTCACAACGTGGGAGTTAACAGCGAGCACAGGTCACACAGTATGACTTATGTTTGAAAATTATGACTTATGTTTGACTTCTGGATATTCTTTATTAATCTTTAGTCACTATCTTATTACTTGATAAACAGCAACACATTAATTTGAGAACTACATTGCAGAATGAAAAAGAGAACTACATTATAAAATGCAGCTTATTTAATCATCACTTACAAAGTATTCATTAAACAAAGTATCACCACAGTAATATTTTTTTGGATTCTGCTCAATGAAGCTTGATGATCGTTCTAGTCCTAAACTGCTCCTTTTATAGGCTAAGCTTTATGGTGCAGGGTGATTCACAGAAACTCTAGCATTTTGGGTAAAATGATTCTTGTACAATTCATCCAGAATTTATGCCCTAAAGTTGGGGAAAAGAAGCTTACTTGACAGGTGAGATTTTGGAAAAGAGAGAATTGTTGTGATGACAACTAATTGCTGTAATGGCATCAAACTCGATATCATGAAATGTGGAAAATGTGTAGGCAAGAGATTTGGGATTGTGAACTCATAATTTCGATAGAGAAGGAGAAACCTCTTAACTAGTTTAAAGCTTTTTCTTAATGCGGTGAGATGAAAATTCTAAGGAATTTTAGTTCGTTTTATGTGTTTGGGTGCTGCGGGGAAGAAGAAGCCTAGGTAAATGGTTGCAGCGGGAAAGAAGATATTTGATGCAGGGGAAAAAAGGAAGAACATTGAAGTTTGACTATTCTAAAATGGACTTTGGGGTTTAAAAGAATAGGTTGGTCCAATCCGATAATCTCATGCATGTTCACCATTTGATTTATCGATTTAAGTCGTTGGGCTTGGATTTCGGGCCAAAAACCGAAATCATCGACGACGTTAAATCGACGAATGAGCGTGTGTGTTTCCATAACTTTCCACACCACATCCACGTATGCAAGCCCCAAGAATGCGTGGAAGTGGCTTGGGTCCACATTATGGAGTGTTTGCTTGGCGTGTTATAGTCAAGTAGTGAACATAAAATTCTTATAAAATATAGGAATTTACATAATTACGTGACTGTGTGGTTTTTCTTTTTTGGTAGCATAGTAAATGCACATGATTTTTCGGGTATTAACCTTAGCTCCTTTGATTATGTGGGCTATTGAAGAATGAAATGGGCCACACAATCAAAAAATTAGAAAAATCAGGCCCAAATTTAAGTGTGAGTCAGCATGGGAGAGTAAGACTATAATCTGAGCGTGAGTCGGTGTAAGGACTTTGCATCTTCTTCCCTTTTGTTGAATTGGGAACTAGAAAAAAAAATCTGCTTCGATCCCTTGAGTTTGTCTGATAATCTGAGCTTTCGAGGCTTGAAGTTTATAAGAGTTTATCGAGTCCTGGAGATCAAGGTACTCTTCTCTCTCTCCTTTTCTTTCCTCGATACCCAATCCCAAAAAAGATAAAATTCACAGTTCATGCTTTCTGTCTTGCCGCAGGGGTTACCTGGTCACATCAATTTTATCAACTACTGTGGGACAAGAAATTCATCACCGCAGGTCAACTAAATTTCCCTAGAATTTTTTCGTCTTCGTTTTATTCCCTCTACTGCGGGGAATTAATTGCCTGCGGTCTTTTCGTATCCCGTTCGATTGGTGGTGTTGATAGCAATGATTTCCTTCATCCCAGGTAACTTTAAATTCCTTGAATCGAGTATTCATACGTTAGGGTCTTGAATATGAATTACGACATTGGATTATTTTTTGCTTACGATGTGGTCTTGAATATGAAAGTGACTTGACTTTGACGTACTACTTTTGATTTCTATTGATCTTCTCACTTGGCTTCAGTTGGTCTTTTGGGATAGATATTGCTTGAATAGTTTGTAAGATTAGCTAGAAGACTTTGCTCACACTTTGTAGGATTTAGAAACAATTGTTGCTCTGGCTTTACTTGTTCTGCTTGATTAGGCATAGTGTGACTTTCTTGGGTCTGCCCAATTACGGTTAATGATTGTGACTTGTGCATGAATCTGTGTCAATAGGGAGGAGTTTCTTTATTTAACTTTCCATGGGGAATGAAGAATACCAAAAAGTAATGGCTAGGAAATTAAGATCGAATGTGCTAGAAAAGACACTAAAACAATGTTTTCGGGTGAAATTGAAGGTTTTTGATAACTAGGCCTAAGCTACTTATGAAGAAATGGCTGGTGGGGGTTTGCATCACAAGAAAATGTTAAAATGTATTTAGATTCTGATAGAACAAGAAAAATTCGAAAACTTGGCTAGATAGTGTTTGTAAGATTTTCTTTTGTCTCCTTCATATTAAAATTGAAGAATGAACTGACTTGAAGTGTAGACATGAGAGAATATCTATTAAAAGAAATTGGCTCTATTGCTCTTATAGCTCAAGATAGAGCCTCCATCCCCAAAATGTGTGAGTCACCTAAGGATTGATATAATTAGCATGTTGACATGTCCTATAGAATATGCATTCGAGTCCTTGAAGTCTATTATAATGTCATGTGAGTTTGAAGCTGTTTTTCTTGAATCACCGCGGCTAACTTCTTTGCCTTGATTTTGATATATTATACATACTGCAATGATTTTCGTTGCTTGATTCTAAATAGATTTAGCTTGTGGAAATTTTGCATTTGCATAAGCATGTATTAGAAACGTGTTTTGATTGCTTCAGCTTGGGGTTGTTTTTTGTATTTTGATGACCATGAGAGAGCGCGCGTACATTGAAAGGTTTTATGCTTTGGGGATGGGGATGGGCATGACATGACTCTATCATGGCTTTTAGAATGGATACACGACTTTTAACAGAGGAGTATGATAAGATATGTTCATTGAATGTGTTAGAAATATGCATGTTGTTTATATGCCTGGAGTAATTAATCCTCCTACTCGTGAATCTGCTTAGCGTGGGGTGTGTTTGGTGTGATTATAAGATTGAAGTATGTATTAGCCTTTTGGGGTATATCACGATTAGGCAATGAACATGTCATATCTTGGCTTCATTGCTTGGCTGCCATATTTTTTTTCAGTGCATATAAATTGTATTACAGTTTGGAATTAATAATGACTTTACATGGCTTGTTCTTGCATTTGTACAAAGAGTTGTACTTTGCCTGATTGTTAGGTTGCCAATGATGGCATGTCATATGGACATGGTATATGTTTGCATGACGTTGCATGGTTTATTTGTTCATGAGCATGCTTGGTGTTTTGGGTGCATAAAATCGTGTGGGGGTGACTTGTAGACTTTTGAATTTCAAGACTGCATAAATGAATGCTTTATGTGTGAAAAGGCTCCTTGCTTGATATGTATTTTGTGTATGAGCACAAATATCTTTGCTTGATTGACTTACTCTATGGGTACTTAGTTCAAGTGAAAAAGGTGTGATGGTATATGTAATTTTGTTACTGTGGTAATGATTACTGATATAGGTCTAGGGATTAATGAGAGCTACAGTAAGAGGATATGATATATAGTTCAAGGGCTTAAATTCTAGAACTTAGGCATGAATTTAGAAAATGGTTGAGTTTTATGAAGCTAGGTTTTGATGATAAATGAATAGGTACACCACCACGGTGAATAAAGAGCCTTGTTTCAGGGACAAAGTTAAAATGTTGATTTTAAGTTTGAGTTTATATTGTTTGCGAATGAAATGTAAGGCGTCTTCATTGCATTGAAAACGACGAATGCCATGCATGAACCAGACTACTGGTCATTGTCAAGTTTGCAAATATACGACTCTAACATAATATAGAATTTGTGTTTTCTATATAGAGTTTTACTTGTTGCAGGATTAAAACTTTGGGACATAGAACCAATTACTTTGGTTTGAGAAAGACTTGTGATAATATTCTGGGTTTGCAATCAGGCCTGGTTTGAGAAATCGCCAAAATGTGAGGTTCTTTTTAAATTGAATAATGACTACGCTAAAATCAACCCAAAAGCATGATTAATGGGAAGAGTTTGTTTGTGATTCAGATCATATTGAAAGTAAAAGAGCTTGGTAGCGTGAAAGGCTAAAATCCTAAACATGCATAGACACCTACTATCCTAATTATCTAGATATGAAAATATTACAAGTTAAAATCATAAAACTTTCATACAAACATAGAATCGGGTTCATACAAGAGTTTAACAAAAATCAAGAAACAAAACAAGTTTATACAAATCATACAAACATAAAAGAATACTTAAGCCATGGTGTGGTAGAATCACACTTTCAATAAAGACCTTTGAAGACGTGAAGCTTGGAGGATGCACGGTTGAAGGATAGGGCGAGGAATGGATTTTATGGAAGGTGGTGGTATTGGAATCGGCTAAGCATATTTGGTGTTTGGTGTTAGAGAGACTTGGTAGAGCTATATGCTTATACTTGTGCATAAGATGTAACAAGTTCTTCTAGGGCAGCCGACCTCTATTTATAGGAGAAGGAGAAGTTCAGTTTTGGAGAGTTTATGAAACCAAAATGGACAAGAAAACCTATTTTGATTAAGTTTCCCAATCCGAGATGGTATTGGCTTTCTTTTCCTTTTTGAACTTGGTCTCCTTGTCTTTCTCGGCCTAGGGACTGCCTCTTGTGTCTAGGACATCTTAATGAAGCTTCTTGAATGTTCTAGGATGCTTGGAGACATAATGGAAACGATGCAGCCCTCTTGGAAGCGTTATCAAAAATTTTAGCATCTTCTTGAGTGTAACCTATGCCCGTATCGACACTTCTCGGTAGTGATAGGAGCACAAAGTGCTACGATATTAATGTGTTTATACCCTCGTTTATGCTTTGTTTAGGCCTTATTTATCTAAAATCGAGTCATAATATAGATTAGTATATATTTGGTAGAGTTTGGCTAAAATGTGCTTAAAAGATGGAAATTTATAAAAAATTAACAAAGTGCTGAAAATCGAAGTCGTTATATGTTTTGTTTATTCTGTAAATCTTCCAAAGTACTTTTGATGGGTTTTTCTTCTCATATGAGCAGTACACACATATATGATCAAGCAATAGAAAGAGTTTAAAGGAATTGAAGCTAAAGAAGATGCCGGAAATTGCTATGCAAATTCGGATTCAGCAAGTTTCAGGTTTTTCCTGAACACATCACTCAATTTCCAAGAATTCCTTAAGGCAGCTCATTTGGAACTCGATGGTGTACTGTATATGCATGGAAAGCCCTATGAGTCTTGTTTCCATAGGATTTGGAATCGCATTAATAGCTACTCCAGAGAGGAAGTTATGCTCGATTGAAGACACAAATGTCAGATCTGCCTAGAAGATACAAGATTTCAGCTTAGTCCCTGCTGATAGGCTGCAAATCTCCGGATGCCAGCTTGCAGCCTCATCGCGACACAGCACGTGCAGCATGACACCCTTGCTGCCGAGACGTGTCGGACACGGGCACCTCGTATCCGGGCCGTATCTCAAAGTTCAACCAGGCGTATCCATCACCTGCCCGACGAGGCTCAACATTTATCAAGACGTATCCGATACGGGAATCTCGTATCCGATACTGTCACTCGCCACGCATTAGCCTCGCCACACATTAGCCTTACCATGCACTGGCACTCGCTAAGCAATTAGCCTCGCCAGCGCCAACACGCCAAGAAGTTCCGCACGCGCGAAATCTTGCGCGCCCACGCACATGCGCACCCGAGAAGCAGCCATTCTGTCGAGAGAGCTTCCGAGGAGTTTCCAATGCACGTAATTTTATTCTTTTCCTTATGGCTTCGAGCATATGCAATGCTTCCTAAGGATACTAGGAAGGGTTGCAGCCGTGAGAAATCTAGAAAAAGTCAACAAGGAAAGACCAAGCCTAGAGGGACCAGGAAACCTATCGATACAAGGATTGCATGTTTCCGGGTGAAACTAGGGAAGGCTGCAATCAGACTTTAGGCTGAGAATCCATCAAGCAACCGACTGCAAGTCCATCAGAGGACTCCATGAAGAGACGCAGCTGGTCCACAAGGAAAACGCATGGAGGAAAATTCCTAGAAGATCAAAGAATGCACTTAAACCAAATAGGTTTTCCTTGCCGAGTTGCCGTAGGTTTCTGCCGATACTTCTCCTATAAATAGAGGTTGTTTTCTCACAGAAAAGATCATCACATCTTAAGCCAAAGCAAAGCCTTAAACCTCTACCAAAATTCAGCCTCAAATCCTACATAAAAACACAAGCCAAAACCACCATCACCACGATATACTTTATGCCGATTCTTCACCTACTGCCCAATCCCCATCCGAGCCTCTCTACTACGCATTGAAGATCTTCTCAAGGTGTCTATAATGTGTGATCCACTCTACTTCATCCCCTTTTCGGTTTGTAATAGTTTTTATATAGTTATGCAACGTTTTCTCTATGAAACTTGTGTGTGCTTATGGTTATTGTTTGTATGTCTATGTATGAAACAATTTCGAATTTGGTTTTATAAAATACATGTTCAATTCGTGCTTAATATGTATATAAGGTTTTCTAGGTTTAAGTTTCGAATTGCATGCTAAAATTATAAGGAAAATATGTAACAAAAAGATAGGTTTAGGTTCGGCAAGCATGTTAATTTGGTTTTAAATTTATCTTGGTTAATTCTTTGAACTCGTGTGTAACCGAAGGAGATATTTAGGTACAATTGAAAGGCCATAATTTTTGTCTAAGTATTGAATTCATCTGCCGAAATAAACATAGGTTGAGTCTAGCTCTTCGCGGTCTTAATTTGTGTTGTTTCTAAGGGTTAGAGTAGTTTAAAGAATTTACTTGTTTAATATGAAGAGTGACGTCTTGCATGTTAACTTGTCTCCGAATATAAAAAGACTTATGTGCTTAAGTGTTAATTGGTTTTAGTGTCTACTCTTCGTGTCATTAAAATTGATTAGCATAAATATTAGGGTAATGCGCTTGTCAAAATCCTAAGTACTTGTGAAGTCTAAAATCGATTAGTGAACCTCTTCCGGTACTAGTTAGGTTGGAACTAAGTCGAGTCTAGAACACTTTAATGTTATTGCCGAGTCCTATATTTGTCCAATTGTTATGTGTTTTGATTGCTTGTGTGCTAAGTTTTGTGTAGAAACATGTTGATCATTTGTATATAGTAAATTAGGACTTTAATTTTGTGTCTAGGTCTTTAGGGGAAGCTTGCTGCCGATTCTCTTCATCCCCCAATGTGACGATTTAATGTATATATGTGAATATTTTTGTCTAACATTCTCATGTTTAAGGTACCCTTAATCCCGGGCTAGAACGATCCCTACTTATTTCTATACTACTAACGATTGTAGGGTTTATCATTGCTTGCATCGCTTAGGCGATTCGATCAGGCAGCAGCGGTAGAACAAGCACAGGAAAGCGCAGAGGTGCGCGTGCGGGATCTCAGCAGCATGAGTGCCAGTAACGGACACGTATCTAGTACGTCACTATTCTCGGCAGGTCTTCTCGGATACGCCTGGGATACGCCTGTGATACGGCATAAAAATATCATGGATACGGGTCAGACACGAGATATCAGTGTCAGACATGTCTCGGCAGACTGTCGACAGGTGCTGTGCAGTAGAGCATCCTTCTCGGCAGGCTGCATGTCATCCTTCCGGAACTCTATTTCCCTCACGGCAGATTTGACCTTTGCGTCTTAATTTAGGCGTAACTTCCTCTAGAAAATAGTTATTGCTACGAATTCAAATGTTCTGGAAACTAGACTCACTATGCTTTCTGCGCATATATGGTACGTTTTCTAGTTCCAAGTGAACCATTCTGGAGAAAGTATGGAAGTTGGGTGATATGCACAGGAACTTGCTGATTCCGTGTCCGGATTTCATTGCAATTCTCGGCAACTTTCCTTAGTCCAATTGTTGTAACACCTTCCATTACTGAATCATTATTGTGAATACTAAAAGTTAGAGAAGTTAAATTAACACAAGACAAGGTTGAAGCTTTACAGAATCAACGAAACAATTTAAGCCTCTAGTTGAACTAGGTTTCTTATTGCATTTTCTGTATTTTTATGATATACTTAGCTCATTTTTATGATAACTCTACCAAAGATTCATTACTTTATATTATGGCTCGATCTTAAACAAATCAGGGCTAAAACTGTAAAAACCCGTCCCAGAAATTCCCTCGAAAAATCCTAAACGGATTTGAAATAATTCCTTAAACCAACTAAAAATCATTTGCTCCCAAACCGCAACCACCCACCAACTGGGAGCAAAATCTGACCAAAACTTTTGTCGGTAAATATGACGTAAAACCCCATTAACAAACCCATTTTTCCTCTCTTAGAAAGTCAACTGTAAAATTTAAAAATCAACTGTAAACGTCAAAGTCAACTGTCAAAGTCAGAATTACTATTTAACCCTTTTTACTATAAACTATTTACTAAATTACTATTTTACCATTTACGGATTTACTGTTTACCGTTTTACTATTAACCCTTTTTACCCTTCTTCTTCCTCCGCCGCCGGCAGTGCTACCACAGTGGCCCAAACACCCCAATTTCAACCCAAAATCCACCTAAAACGATCACCATCACCTCAAGAATACATCACCACCATTTCCGCCGCCAAAAACCCACAAACTTACAATTCATCAATTTTCAACAATCCAAACTTACAATTCATCAATTTTCAACAATCTAAACCTCAAACTACACTAATTCAACTCTAAACATCGTCCTGAATCCAATTCCATCCTCAAATTTCATGAAAAGCACTAAAATTCAAACTTGAATTCCTACTTACCGAGGTTGATTCGGGCAAATTCCTTCCATGGAGTTGTCGAGCGGGACGAGGTCTCCCCCCCCCCCCCCGGGATTAGTGGCCGATCGGTGGCCGGAGGTGCCAATTCCGGGTCGACACACTCGACCCCCCTCTCCAGAAAATCTCGCCGAACGGTGGCGATTGAGGTCACGCCGCCGCCACAGAAAAGGAAGGGAGGTCGAGCCGGTCCGAACGTGACCCGTGCGGCAGTCCAGTTCGGCCGGACGGCGGCAGTCAGTGGAGGAGGAGGAGAGCTCGGGGTAACCGATCGGGGAGAGAGAAAAGGGAGGAGAGAGAAAAGTGAGAAAAGAAAGAAAGAAAGAAAAAAATAAAAGGGAGGAAGAATATTCTCCCGAAGTCTAGAATATTCCTTTTCCAGAAATTTCCGCTCGTTTTCCAGAAATTTCCTCTCCTCCGATTTTACGTCATAACTTTTTCTTATGAATACCAAATTAACCCTGCTACGTGTCCGCGAACTCATTTTATCGTCCTCTATTCCGTCGAGAACTAAAATTCTCGATCGGTTCAATTTATAAAAATCAACTTTTGGACCCCCTATGAATTGTAAACAAATTTCCGAAATGTCAAAATAAAATAAATTAAATTTAAAACTTTTAGGGGGTATTTTAAGGTTTGGGTTATTACAAACTCACCCCCTAAAAAAAAATTCGTCCTCGAAATTTGCGTATCCGCCAAGAATAGGGCGAGGGTATAAACGTCTCACTGCTCCATGCTTATAAATTTCTTGGAATACAACTTATAAAGATGTAGAATCAAAATAATCATTAGCCTCAACCCATACCAATATAACCAATCAATGATCAATAAAACATCTAATTAACATTTTCCTCATCACCCAAGATTGACCGATTTTAACCAATTTACCGCATAGTGATTCCATTTGGGAATTTCTAAGAATGCCCAATTTAATTTCTAACAACAAAAGGGAGAACAATTCAAGTCTCTGGTTATATATGACCTCACTTAGCCACCACTCGTCATTTAAATACTTAAAATACAACTTATAGCTTAGTGAACCTTATCTTAATTTATTCGGTCGCTTCATTTTCCGAAGACTAGAAAGGTCAAATAAGCTCCAGACAACCATTTTCAACCTTAGAACTTTCAAATTACTTAAAAATTACAACCAATTCTTTAACAAGATCCTAAGCCACCAATTTAATTACAGATTCCCAGCAACTCTACAGATTCCACTTTGAGGGAAAATCATACCCGAAAATTTTGGCATAATCTCCCTTAAAAATGGACAAACCTACCTGCGGAAAATTTCAAAGTAACACTTCTTATAATAATTCATCCACTCCTGGAGCCATCTGCTCCCCAAAGTACAACCATCGTCACAAAACATAACATTCAAAGCTACAAAATTCATGCTACCCACTTGCAGGGATAATGCAACCAATCAAATCAATCCCTGCCTTATACTATTTATCAAAACCACAACTTCTCATATTAACCTCAGGAATATAATAATTCATAAAATACTTTAATCAACATAATTATGTTTCACAAACCAACATACTCTACAATTTAAATCATGCATATAACCTCCATTGGCCCACTAATAATTGAAGTGTTTAAAATTTAGAAATTGGAAAGAAACAAGAAACTGTTGAAGGAGAAAAGATAATAGGGAGAACTGACCTTAGCCAGACACATTCTCTAACAACCTCATGGAGGGCGATGATCTCTGCGTGATTCGATGAAGTAGCAACCAAAGTTTACTTGGTTGATCTCCAGGATATCGCTGTATTTCCCATGGTAAAAACATAACCAGTTTGGGAACGAGCACGATGCGGGTCAGAGAGATACCTAGCATCCGCGAAACCAACTAACACGTTGTTGGGAGTCTTTGAGTAAGGGAGACGTCCAGAGAATGGCACATTTGGATGGCCGGACGCATCGCCATCATCATCCTCCACGCCGCCGGCGCCAGCAACAGAACCGCGGCGTATGATGGCACTGTCGAGGCGGCCGGAAACGTTGGTGTGAGGAGGGTGATTGGTTGGATTTTCTCTCTTTGTGCTGAAGGGATAGAACAATCCCAAGTCAATGGAACCAAATGTTTGATACCGTTCCAATGACGATGCGTAGGCGCTGAGCTAAATCTAGCTAGTAATTTCACAACGAAAGCAATATCTGGTCTAGTGCACTGTGCCAAATACAAAAGTGCCCCAATCGCATTTAAGTATGGGTACTCAGCACCAAGAATCTCTTCTTCATCTTCTTTGGGACGGAATGGATCCTTGTTTATGTCCAGACTACGAACGACCATGGGAGTAGACAATGGCGTACATGTATCCATGTTGAAACACCTGAGCATCTTCTGCGTATAAGCAGACTGGTGAACCAGAATACCCTTGGTTCTATGCTCTAACTCAAGTTCTAAACAGAACTTAGTCTTCCCAAGATCCTTCATCTCGAACTCAGATTTCAAGAATGAAACTGGCTCTTCAATCTCACTTGAAGTACCGATGACATTCATGTCATCAACATAGACAGCTACAATAGCAAATCCAGAGTCGGTCTTTCTAATGAACACGCATGGGCATAACTCATCGTTCTTGTAACCCCTCCGAATCAAGTATTCAAAGTAGGCGATTGTACCACATCCTTCCAGATTGTTTAAGTCCATACAGTGAACGTTGTAGCTTAACTACATAAGCACTCCGTGGTTTAGAGTCTTTTGATTCGGGCACATGAATTCCTTCAGGAACTCTCATGTAGATATCGGTATCTAGATCCCTATATAGATACGCTGTAACTACATCCATCAGTTACATACTGAGTTTTTCAGACGCTACTAAACTGATCAAGTAGCGGAAAGTAATGATGTCCATTACGGGAGAATACGTCTCCTCGTAGTCAATACCAGGACGCTGCGAGAAGCCTTGCGCCACAAGTCTTGCGCTTACGAACAAAAACTCATTTATGTCGCAAGATCTCATGCTTCTCATTGCGCTTACGAACAAAAACCCACTTATGTCCGACAAGTTTAACGCCTTTAGGGATCAATTCAACAGATCCAAAGATTTGCCTCTTATCTAATGAGTCAAGTTCTGCCTGTATTGCTTCTTTCCACTTCGGCCAATCTGCTCTTTGTTGACATTCAGTCACTGAGCGTGGTTCAACTTCGTCGTCATGGATGATCTCTTGTGCGACAGAATAAGCATATATATCATCGACGTGTGTGGAGGCTCTATCCACTAAGAGATACACGTTATTCAAACTGAGCGAGATTTATTTGTTCTCTAGAGTCAACATTGGTTCTGTGTCATCCCACAGAAAAGATTTAGTTGACTCATGGACATAACTATAGTCAGAGACAATCTCATGCGATGGATTCGCATCGTCGATGATGAGCGGATTTTGTGTCTTCGCTCGCTTCTTTCGAGGGTTTTTATCTAGAGAATTTTTCGATCTCCCCCTCTTCCTAGTGGGAGCCGAGGCCGAAGCTGCTGCCCCGTCAAAGTCCATCAGGGCACCATTGCGATCCGATGGCGCCGCCGGTGTCACCCTCTCCTGAGGGTATGCCGACGGCACTAGGACTTAGGGCAGCCAAACCGGTCCGTAATTCGGGACCTCCAACCTTGCCGGTACGTTTGTAACAGGTACGTGTGATCTTGTCACTTTCGCAATATCAGTGAAAGCGTCGGGCATCGATTCCTCGACTTTCTGAAGATCGATAATGCGTTGCACTTCAAGCTCACTTTGAGTAGTGCGAGGATCATGAAGAGACAAATCGTTGGGGGCACACCATGTCAATTCCTGACGTTCATTCGGAATGAGTGCATTCCTATCTCCCCCTAACGATGGGAAGTGTCTCTTCAAAGTGACAATCTGCGAATCGCGCAGTAAATAGATCACCGGTAGTTAGTTCTAAGTAGCGGATTATCGTTGGCGAATCATAGCCAACATAGATGCCTAAACATCGTTGTGGACCCATTTTGATTCGCAAAGGAGGCGTAATGGGCACATAAACTGCACAACTGAAAGTACGTAAGTGTGATAGATTGGGTTCAAAACCAGTTACCATCTGGTAGGCACTAAACGCATGGTTGGCAATGGATCGAAAATAAATAAGCATCGCTGCATGCAGTATTGCATATCCCCAAGCAGAAACTGGCAAATTGGTTCCCATAACCAATGCCCTAGCCACTAGCTGGAGTCGCTGAATGGTGGCTTCTGCAAGGCCGTTTTGAGAATGAACATGAGGAACAGGGTGTTCTACTTCAATCCCAATGGACATACAATAATCATCAAATGCTTTGGAGGTAAACTCGCCAGCATTATCCATCCTAATAGATTTGATAGGATTGTCAGGGTGGTTAGACCTTAACTTGATGATTTGAGCTAAAAGCTTGGCGAATGCAGCATTTCTTGTAGACAACAACCCGACGTGTGACCAACGCGTCGACGCATCAACCAGCACCATAAAATATTTAAATGGGCTGCATTCTGGTTTGATTGGTCCATAAATATCACCTTGGATTCGATGTAAGAATGTTATATTATCGAGTGTATCACATGGCATTTGGACATTATAACGTCGACTAAAGTCGGAAAATGCAAGGTTGAATGTTACATAACCAAGCAATCATCATCAGAAACCAAAACGAAACCGAGGTTGCGCACATTGTGGTGTTGAACACCTTTGGTAACTGGAATAAAACGAGGACAAGCCTCTTAGGATTGGTGTTAAAACACCTCTCGGGTTGCACACCAGCCGAACCTGTGGATGTCAAAGACACATGGTGTCGTGGCACCAGAGTGTGGCGGATGCCGAGCCTACTTCACCTTAATGGGCCGATGGCGGCCTGTTCGCCTCCCTTTTTTTTGTTTTTTTTTTTATTTAGGGATTGAGCGTAGGTGGGATTATAAGTCTAAAATATAGAGCCTATGTGACCCAAAGGTGGTGTCACAAGAACCACGTGAGTTGTTAATACACGAACCTGATTGCATAAAAACATAAAATTTCTCACAATATGGGAAAACAGAGAAATTTTATTAAGTGCCAACTTGAATACATCAACTTCTAATTCCAAAATAAACAGACTAACAAGAGTCATAAAAACATGGCGAATGCCATTTCAGTACTTGATAAACTAGAAAAACCAAATACATAGGCTAATCAAAATCCGGGACATCAAGAGTTTGTGGTTGCGCCTTTGGAGAATCCACATGATGAGCATAATTTGCATCAATCATCTCGTCCTCAACATAATTGCTTTCTTCAGACAGAAACTTCTTGTACTTCTTGTAGGCATTTAACATCTCCTTACTAGCTCGACAATCGCGATGGTAGTGTTTCGAGGAACCACACTTGTAGCACGGAGCAAATTGGGTATTCCGGTCATTGCTATGAGGTCTACGAGGGTTTAGTACCGGGCCTAGACGCGGTCTGTGGCCGGTCCGGCCTCCCCCTGAAGGTGGTGCGGCGGCGCCACCTTCGCGCCTCCAAGTGTTGGAGCGTTGTGTCACTTTGTTTCCAGCATTCTGATGTCTTCCGTGTATCAGATTGTACAGGGTATTGCGGCCTTTATTTTTCTACTTTGAAGTCTTCCCATAATGAGCCTGTGGTGTTGGAATTGGTTTTGTACAAACAGGTCTCTGGCTACTATTGAGCCTAATCTCAGAATGACGCTTTTTTTTAGCCAATATTGTCATAAGGTCAGCGAATGTCCTGATTCTTCCTTCATCAACTGAGATTTTATATTGATGTCCAAGGAATGGTCCCCAAAAGGGGTGGTGACGGCTGCATCAGTTAGAAGGGTTGGAAAGCCTTTGCTTTGGAAAAAAATTTCCAAATCGGAAACCCATCGATGGTAGTCTTTGCCTTGAAGATCCAAGATCTCAAAATCAGAGCGTGACGGTGACGACGACGACATCTACAAGAGAATAATACGTCGGATTAGTATCACTTTGAACAAATACTATCAAGTATATATTGGAATTAGAAGGGACATATTCGGTCACATAAAAACTAGTTTCGATGCGAAAAATTGTTTTCTTTTGATGCATAAACCGACGGTTTCATACCGCACCTTCAAACAGTGGCGTACTCAGACATCCACATAAGTATCGCTTTTTCTTTTAATTCCCTTTCAACGTTATTCCCCCAGGACCATCACTTAAAACTGCGACCGTAGGGGTGATGAAATCCTCATTCTATGTCTCATCGGCGATATAAGAATGGCCGAAATCGGAGTAGAAGAAAGGCTAATAGCGCCCGATATAATATATCTATAGTTCAAAAGCAGGAACTTTTATAAATTTTTTTTTACCTTTTGATCAAAGGAACGAGAGCGTAAAACATGTTCTTCGACTCTTGTCTGGTTCTCGAGCCTCTTTCTACGCGAGTAATTTGCAGGAGCTATCTTGAAAAATTGATGGTGAGTGAACGTGCGGGCGAGCGAGCAGGCAGGCGAGCGGGCTTGGCGAGCGAGCAGGCGGGCGAGTGGGTTTGGCGAGCGAGCGGGGAAGGAGGTCCGGCTGACGGAAGGGATCGAGGAGGAGGAAACAATTATTAGGGTTTTTCTAGGGCTCAGGGAGGTCACGTGCTGATAACGTGTTCCAGGAGAAAAGATAATAGGGAGAACTGTGTGTTTATTGATTGATAAAGTGGTCTTTATATAGGCATTACATCAAGTATCCCGATAAATCAGAGATTCCTTATCTATTACAGAATCAACTATACTAGTCTAATTAGGTCAAGACACATCCAGGAAGTTACGGAAATAACCTTCCTACAACAGAAACATTATATTTCCTTCCCAATACAATTAATCACTATGCATGCATTTAATCTAACATCCTACGTTTTAGAAAATGATAGCACAAATCAATCCCGCGCTATAATGAATAATCAAATAATGATAAAACCCAAATGATGAATCACCGACCAATCCCATCGGCCTATGCTCAATTATTTTTATAATAACACTCCAGCCTCGCTGGTTCGAAAATTTATTACTTAAATAAACAATCTCATAAAAATAAAATTTCCGACATCATGTAATAAAATATCAAAACTCATCTCATCAACTATATTATCATAACGGGTAAATCAGGGGAAGGTTAGTACTACCATATAACAGTAAGCCTGCCAGACTCGGGTCAGAACCTCCTAGGACTACTAAACCAGTGTGGACAATAAGACGGCCTAAGCCTCTTCCAGGCTAAAGGTCGGAACCTCCCAGGGCTACTGAAACAATATCCCACGCTACCGCTATCTAGCTCAAGACGACCCAGATGTCACAGTGAGCCTCCCAGGCTATGCGTCGGAACCATCCCAGTGGCTACTATGTAGCGTCCTACGCTACTGCTAGCTAGCGTATGACGACCTAGTCTCTCATAGTATCAATCACAGGCTTACTAAGGGTCGGAACCTCCCAGGGCTGCGAAGTAGCGTCCCACGCTACTGCTAACTAGCTCAGACGACCTAGTCTCTCAGGCTAAAGGTCGGAACCATCCCAGTGGCTACGAAGTAGCGTCCCACGCTACTGCTAGTTAGCTCATACGACCCTAATATAGTGAATAAAATCCATACTACCCTTCCCCCAATATATCCAATTAGATAATTATCATAAAACAATATGAATCATTGGGCCCTATAATTCATATAGTTTTATGATAATTTCTCTCACTTGAGAATCACATAATGAAAATAACTTCCTTTTAATACATATAACACTTCATAACAATATGAGAATTTATTTAATGCAAACTTATCTGAAGACCATGTTAGGTTACATATCAATAAAATTTGATGCGATAATATCTTAAACCAAGTTTTTTAGCTTAATAAATATATCATTCCTCCGACTCCTTCTTACTTCTCTACTTCTCTTAAATCTGCTTCCGAAAACAAATCAACCATAATTGATTCCTCCATTTAACAAAGAAACCCACAATATACATAACATTACCAATAATTTTAAAAAAATTATTACCATCCTCCCAAACCTCAGAAGTAATAAATGCAATTTAAATTTTAGCAGAAATTTAAATCCAAACACAACAATACAATTAAATATCAGGTTGACAATATGAAAGATTTTCTGGCCAATTTTGGTCAAAAGAAAGTAATTAACTAGAATACAACCTAGGAGCATTAACCTTATAAGTATTTGTTCCACAGGAAAACTTACCTTTAAGTTATTATATACTGAAAACATGTAACTAATAAATCTTCACATAAGCGGTTAATGCATCATTTCCTTTCTCCGTTGGTAAAACATATATGATCATACAGATTATTTGTGAAACGCATAAATCAAATATATATATAACTCATGCGTGGCCACACCAATTAATCAAAGCTTTAATTTGCAAGTGTGATGAAAAAATGCTTGGTGATTAAAGCCATTAAGCATAAAATTTAGATATATTTCTAAGCTAAATCGTCCAATGGGATGAGAAAATTTGTGCCAGCTTCAACAATTTGAACCTGTAACGTTTGTTGGTTTCATTTATGGTTAAATGTGGGTTCTCAAATATTTGTTTTCAGTAAATTCCCATTTGATTTAAATTCATAAAACTCTTCATAGAGCCTTGAATATAAAACATTTACCCGTACGATGGGTGCATACTATATTTGGCGATAATCATAAGTCAGTATATGACAATTTCAAATAATAAGATTAAAATTCTTAATTTCCCACTATCTTAATGGAATATAAAACAATCTCTACCATCATGTAATTTAAGTTCAATTTCTGTTTATGATCTTTTCAACAAATTAGTTTGATTAAACATAAATTCTTATGAAGAATAACATGTAATAGTGTTTTCCATAATCATATTTTGAATATCGAATCTAACTAGCAAGTCAACAATGAGAATCAAAACAAACCCTTTTTCCGTTGACAAAACATATATATATATATATATATATATATATATATATATATATATATATATATATATATATATAGAATGCTTAAGATCAAAGTAAAGCTCGAGGATGGCAGCTTATAATTCGGTAACAACAAACCAATAAAGATGATTGGAATTTTTGTTTGACTCAGAATTTCGTCCAATTATCTTCGACTCAAAAATAAACCCATGATTCCTCTTCCAGATCATAGCCAGAGATCATATCCCTGCTCTGATACCACTTGTAAGAACCCGTCCCAGAAATTCCCTCGGAAAATCCGAAACGGATTCGAAATAATTCCTTAAACCAACTAAAAATCCTTTGTTCCCAAACCGCAACCACCTACCCACTGGGAGAAAAATCTGACCAAAACTTTTGTCGCTAAATATGACGTAAAACCCCATTAACAAACCCGTTTTTCCTCTCTTAGAAAGTCAATCGTAAAATTTAAAAGTCAACTGTAAACGTCAAAGTCAGAATTACTATTTACTTTACTATTTAACCCTTTTTATTTTTTACTATAAACTATTTACTAAATTACTATTTTACTATTTACAGATTTACTGTTTACCGTTTTACTATTCACCCTTTTTACCCTTCTTCTTCCTCCGCCGCCGGCAGCCGCAGCACCGCCGCCACGCCGCAGGCAGCGCCGCCACAGTGGCCCAAACACCCTAATTTCAACCCAAAATTCACCTAAAACGATCACCACTACCTCAAGAATATATCACCACCATTTCCGCCGCCAAAAGCCCACACAGCCACTGCGAACGGCGGCTGATACGGCGGCCCATTTCTCCCAAATCTACAATTCATCAATTTTCAACAATCCAAACCTCAAACTACACTAATTCAACTTTAAACATCGTCCTGAATCCAATTCCATCCTCAAATTACATTAAAAACACCAAAATTTCACTCCCCCAATTTATATCCGAAAAACCCTAGAAATTCAAACTTGAATTCCTACTTACCGAGGCTGATTCGGACAAATTTCGTCCATGGAGTTGTCGAGCGGTTCGCAGTTTTTCTTTCCCCCCCCCCCCCCCCCCCCCCCGGAATTAGGTCAATCAGTAGCCGGAGGTGCCAGTTCCGGGTCGACCCCTCTCTCCTGAAAATCTCGCCGAACGGCGCCAATTGAGGTCACGCCGCTGCCATAGAAAAGGAAGGGAGGCCGAGCCGGTCCGAACGTGACCCATGCGGCGATCCAGTTCGGCCGGACGACAGTAGTCAGTGGAAGGAGGAGGAGAGCTCGGGGTAACCGATCGGGGAGAGAGAAAAGTGAGAAAAGAAAGAAAGAAAGAAAAAAATAAAAGGGAGGAAGAATATTCTCCCGAAGTCTAGAATATTCCTTTTTCAGAAATTTCCTCCCTTCCGATTTTACGTCATAACGTTTTCTTACGAATACCAAATTAACCCTGCTACGTGTCCGCGAACACATTTTACCGTCCTCTATCCCGTCGAGAAATAAAATTCTCGATCGGTTCAATTTAAAAAAATTAACTTTTGGACCCCTATGAATTGTAAACAAATTTCTGAAATGTCAAAATAAAATAAAATAAATTTAAAACTTTTAAGGGGTATTTTAAGGTTCGGGTCGTTACAAAAATAAAGTATAAAAGAGGGTAAAACATATTAAGAATGCCGGATTTTATGTGTAACTCATAGATACTCTAGTATTTTGTGTAAAATGATTTTTCTTCAATTCATCTAAGATTTATGCCTTAAAATCGGGGAAAAGAAGCTTACTTGAGAGGTGTGATTTTGGAAGAGAGAGAATTGCTACAATGGCAACTAATTGTTGCATTGTCATCAAAGACTTGCATGAAATGTGGAAAAAGGTGTAGGGAAGAGATTTGGAATTGTGAACTCATGATTTCGAGGGAGAAGGGAAAGCCTCTTGACTGGTTTAAAGGTTTTTCTTAGCGCTGTGAGATGACAATTCTAAGGAATTTTAGTTCGATTTGTGTGTTTGGGTATTGCGGGGAAGAAGATATTTGATGCAGGACAAAAGAGGTGAGACACAAAAACAAAAAGAAGAAGAACAGTGGAGTTGGACTATTCTAATATGAGATTTGGGGTTTAAAAGAAAAAGTTGGCCCAATCCCATATTTTCATGTATGTTCACTATTTTATTTATCGATTTAAGTCGTTGAGCTTGGATTTCGAGCCCAAAACTGAAATCACCGACCATGTTAAATTGAGGAATGAGCATGTGTGTTTCTGTAACCTTCCACACCATACCCACGTATGCAAGTCCTAAGAATGTGTGGATGTGGCTCGGGTCTACATCTAGGGCGTATTTGCTTGGTATGTTATAGTCGAATAATGAATATAAAATCCTTATAAAACTATAGAGTTTTACATAATTACGGGACTACACGTGGTCTTTGTCTCGTGGCAGCATAGTTGCTATTTGCATGATTTTTCGGGTATCAACATAACCTTTTTTTAAAATTTCGCCTTCCGTAATTGCTTCATAACTCTAAATAAGGGTTTCCATGAGATGTGGAAGTGATGACATTACCCAGCACCTGTTATCGAGCAATCTAATATGCGGATTTAATAGTACAACTCCCACGCCTTTCCGGTTTCCAACTGATTCCATTTAGAGAAGAAGACTACGACTAGGAGGTACTGAGAATCAACTACATGTGGTAAGAAGGCTGACTATACCAAAGCAACATTCCAGGTTCTACTGTTTGCCGAAATGAGCTCTGAAAAATATGTCAATGTACTATGTTGTGGCCTCTGAACCATATACTTAGGACAATTAGGAATTCACTAGTCATCCCGTATTCTGATACCGTCCCCATTACAACCTCTCAAATGAACAACAGTTGCCAATAGAGGTCTACTCTCTAAGATACTTCTCGAAAAGTAAGAAGGATTGGTGGTTGATCACTAACCCAAAGAAGAAGGTCGATCTAGTGAGCAACCTTCAATCCTGCTTTGCAAGCATAGACAAATCGATGAGAGTAGATACCTACATATTCTTAATATATTATTCCCCATATTTAGTGTTATTAATTCCTTAATAGTATTGATTTAATTTATTTTAATATTTATAAGTTAAAAGAGTCGAGAAGAATAAAAAGAAGCTTAAAACGCATAAAAAAAGAAATCCTTGTCCGTTGAGGAGAACGAATGGAGCAATGATGGAGTCAAGAATGTGTAAGAAAGCACAAATACTAAAGACGACGTTCCATGGACCAAGATGTGATGTGTGGAACCCTAAAATCCCAATTACAAGCAAAGATAAAAGCAGAAACCTAAATCTGGAACTCTACTGCGCAGATCAGTCAATTTCAACAAACGATTGTGACCCACTCATAAAGAAAAATACTATAAGCCATATTTGAGTACAAAGAGAGAGATGTCTAGTTTCCAGATATTTTTACGGTTTGTCAATATCTATTTCCTAGAAGAAGTTATGGCTAATTCAGTGACCGGAGGTCCTTCTATGCAATTTTCTGATTTCGGGCAAAAACATCTATTTCAAGGCCCGGACATAGATGTTTTTGCCATCTATGCAAGTAAAAGATAATAAAAGACATCTCTCTCTTTGAGTACAAAGAGAGAGATGTCTAGTTTCCAGATATTTTTACGGTTTGTCAATATCTATTTCCTAGAAGAAGTTATGGCTAATTCAGTGACCGGAGGTCCTTCTATGCAATTTTCTGATTTCGGGCAAAAACTCTTGAGATAATTTATTATCTTATGCAAGTAAAAGATAATAAATTATGAAGAGTAACTTGTATATATCATGAAACAAAAGCACTTTGTGAAATTTTTATGGAAAAACCTCAATTAACAGCTATGTGCACCAATGAACCAAAACCATATGCTTACTCTTGAGATAATCTCCACAAATCAAATTTAACCATCTTATGAATCATGAAAAGATCAATAAAATGAATGTAATGGGGCTTGGCTAAAGACATTCGAAATTTATGGGGTAAGAAGGCTCAAAAACGTCTCTACACATAGCAAAAGCTCGACTCTCCTTATGTCTTCTCACCAAGGGTCGAATTTCATCATGTTGGACCCATTCTTCATTCTTTTCTTCCTCAAAGCATAGTGAATATGAACAAAGGTCAAAATTTAAACAATACACCTTCACATACATACAAACTCCAAATTCACAACACTTTTCAAGACTAGACTTAGCAAATTCTCTTTTGAAACCGTGCCTTTAATTTCTTTTATTTCGGACTAAAATTTTTCTTTTCTTTTATTTTTCTATCCAATTCCATACTTTTCTTACTAGGCACGGCAACATTACAACTTTCATACAATTTTATAGTTAAGTCTACCCCACACTTGTTCTTTTTCACACTTCATGCGAAAACTCTTTCAAAAATACCAAGCTTTGCCTAAAGTTGATCAAGGTAAGGGCATCACTATACTAAGATCGTGGAAAGTGTTTAAGGGTGATGAAAGAAAAAGCTAATTGTAGGCTCAAAGGGGTTTAACTAAAGTGTCCCAGTAAGGGCACAATTAGGCACATGCTTTATGTGGCAATGGTAGTAAACCTAGAAGATCTTTTCAACCACTTTCAAAATCAAGGAATTTTATGATAGAAACGTTTTGAAAATCAACAAGAGTAAGTTCTAGCATTCTAGAGTTCATTAAAAAGTTTATGGCACATAGTCACCGAATATGCAAAGAATAATGAGGTTCATATATTAGCATGCTCGAAATTTTTAATTAATCACTAATGAAGAAAGGAATTTGGCTCTAAAGCTCACATAGGTTATTATGGAAACAGACTAGCTAAAACATGCATGCTTTATTAATAAACAAGTCATACGTGCTCCTACCAATGCACATTATCCATGAAACTCACAAATTATATTTTTATTTTTTTTAAAATATGCACAACTATCATCTGTGCATGCAAAGAGGAGAAAAACATTATTGACAATTTAGCGGGATCCTAAGACTCGAAATAAACAATTTAAATACTCTATTTTTGTGGAACAATTTTCTGAAATTTTTTCTTTTCTACACTAAGCACACAAAAACATAAACGAAACATGTAAACCTACCCCACACTTAGAAAATTACATTGTCATCAATGTAAGCATAGAAATCTAGCAAGTAATTTCCTAAACATGCAATAGTCTAACATATTCCAACATATCATCACAAACCAATGAAAAAGAGAAGGGTAAAGAAATTTCAAACTCTCGGTGATGGCTCTTTCGTTTTTCAAGGTCGCTTTTCACCATGTGTTGTGGTATGTGGGCATCGTGGTCCAAATATTGAAGCTCGGCAGCAAGAATGGCACAAAGATGACTTTTGTTGGGGCTGCAAGTCTACAAGCTCGTCCGTTTCGGCATCATGGCTCTTGATATCGACAATGTGGCCTATAGCTGCAGTGTGTTGGGGCTGCAAGTCTATCGCGGCAGAAGAAGCATCAGCAGGAGAAGGCTCTTGCCTTGGCAGTGTGTGCACTTGGTGGATAGGAGAGCCCGGCAGCAGCAGGGGCGGGGCAGCAGCATCGGCAGCATGCATGGTCAGGCTGCTTAGTGGAGGCTGGCCTCTCGACAGGTTGGCACTTGGCAGGCTGCTGCAGGGCAGCGGCTGCACAGCTTCTGGTTCATATCGGGTGCATCTGCAGCGTGTCAGCGGTAGGGCTGCAACTGAGGCATCAGCAGGGGCTGATTGCTCGGCAGCTTCGGTGGAGTGGCATGCAGATTGCTTGGCAGCAGCAGGGCTGGCTGCTGGACAGAGGCAAGGGCAGGGGCAGTAGCAGCAGCGTAAGGGCAACGGCAAGGCTGCTCGGCAGTGCGCAAGCTTCTGGGCAGCGTATCGGATGGCGTATTCGTGTCTGTATCGAATACGGTAAATAGTAGCACAGGCGTATCGACATACGTATCGGATATGGCTACTTGGTTAGATACGTGTCAGAATCGGTCTTGGATATGGCAGGATATGGCTGGGCAAGATACGTGGATATGTTGGCAGCTTGTGGGCAGCGTGCACGGCCTGCGCATAGTTAATCCTTTTGTGACTTAACAATTGTGCGCAATAGTCTAAATTGGAGACAAGCAAAACAAGTAAGGTCGTCAATCTTCTTATTTTAACATGCAAGTATCTAAAGTATTAAACCCTAAGTGAGCAACACAAAACAAATTTGGGACAGATTTACATGGTGGTGGTGGTTTGGCTAAACTATTATCTATATAGGATTTATGGTGAGGCTTTGGAAGAGCTTTTGGCTAATACTTGTGCTTGAGATGAGATGATTTTTCTGTGAAAAAGTGACCTCTATATATAGGAGAGAGGCCGGCCAAACCCTAGGAGGAATCCTAGTTGCAATCGACAAACAAAACCTTGTAGAATAATGTTTTGATTCATTCCTTTCTTGGTTCTTTTAGGACTTCTTTTTCTGAATTTTCTTTTTGGATTGGGCTGCATTACTTCATGGACTTGTCATGTGTATTGGATTATTTCCCTTGATGGATATTGACCCATGAAAAATGCCCCAGCCGGCATAGATGCATAACCGGCAACACAGCAGCCTATCGCAGTCTTCTCCTAGCCGAGATAGGAATGCTTCCTTCTTCGAATTTTCCATTTTCCATTTTTCTTTAGCTTGATGCCTTCCTCTATCCTCCATTAACCTTGGACAATCTTGAAATATGCAATCGAATGCCAAAATGTCCGTCAAAAACAGAGAAGAGAGAAAACAGGTAGGAGGTTGGCTTTCTCGACAGGCAGTGACCTTGTTGTCTTGCAACTTGCATAACTCTGTTCTCAGTGCTCCGATTGATGCGATTCCAAGTCCTGGAGAAACTAGACTCATAGGGCTTTCTACCCATATAAGGCACGTCCTCTGGTTCTAAGTGATGCGTCGAACAAAAATTCTAGAATTCAGGACACAGTCCCAGGAAAGTCCTGGTAGTGCCTGGATCGTTTTGCTCAGACTGCCAAGTTACAGCCATCTTTTGGATGACTTCCCGAACTCCGATTGATCTTAAATTTTGATACAACATACTTTAGCTTACTATTTATATGCATACCAAATTTCATCATATTTGGAATACCATAGGTCAGTTTAACACAAGCCTCAATATCACTATCAATGTACGACGCATCACTTGGAACTAGGAGCAATCAGAGCATTGAGGAATCATAGCAATGGAAAGTTCTATGTGTCTAGTTTCTTTGGGACTTAGAATCGTAGCAATCAGAGCATTGAGGAAACAGTTATGCCAGTTGCAAGGTGACAAAGTCATTCCAGCCGAGAAAGCCAAGTTCCTGCCTATTTTCCTTTGTTTCTGTTTTCGATGGACATTTTGGCATACGATTGAATACTTGAAGATTTTCCAATCTTATTGAAGAATAGAAGAAGACATCAAGCTAAGGAAATGTGGAAAACACGAAGAAGGACGCAATCCTAGTCCAACTAGGAAAATGCTGCTGGCAGGCAAGCATTGCTGCCGGTTCTACATTGTTGCCGATTTGGGGCATTTTCCATGGATCAAAGTTCATCACAAGGAGTTATCAAGTCCACATGAGAAGTCCATGAAGCTATGCAGCCCAATCCAAGAAGAAAATTCAGAAAAAGAAATCCTAGAAGAACCAAGAAAGGAATGAACACTACCAGAAAAGGCATTATAGCCGACGAAATTGCAAATAACGGCCGACGAACTCTTTATTCGTCGGCTATAACCATTATAACCGACGAAATTCGTCGTCTGTAGTGGTATTTCGTCGGCTAAAATGGTTATAGCCGACGATATCGTCGTCGGGTATAGTTTTGCCGACGGCGTATTTCCGACAATGTTATAACCGACGATATGTCGTCGGGTAATGGTTATAGCCGACGATATCGTCGGCTATAATTATTATAGCCAGCGATATCGTCAGCTATAACCATTATAGCCGACGACTTAAATTCGTCGGCTATGATACCTTTTCTGGTAGTGGAATAAAAACCTTATTCTACAAGGTTTTGTTTGTCGATTGCAACTAGGATTCCTCCTAGGGTTTAGCCGGCCTCTCTTCTATAAATAGGGTCACTTTTCCACAGAAAAATTGGTCATATCTTAAGCCAAAACACAAAGCAAAAACTCTACCAAAAATTCCCCAAAGATCCTACATAAAAGCCAATCCGAAACCACCCCCATCTCACCAAGTTTTTGCCGAGACTTGTACCTACTGCCCGTGCAGCCTCCAAGCCATCTTCTGCAGGATCAACACGAGTCATAGTCATCAAAGCTGTCTGGAAAAGTGTGATCCACTCCTCTCCTTCGGTTTTGTAATTTTTATGTAGTTATGTTTAGTTTTGTCTATGAAACTTTCATGTATTTTTGGTTTTGGATTGTATGTCTATGTATGAACCGATTTGAAATTTGGTTTTATAATTTGAATGTTAAAGACTTGTTTGAATTGATGCTTAGATTTAAGTTTAAGTTTCGGCAACAATGAACTTTGCATGATAATTTGTAATATAAAACTTGTAAGATTCGTACACTTAGATAATTAGGACAGTGGTATACAAGCATGTTTATGATTTAAACCGGTTAGAACTAAGGTGAGGGCTTATAATCGATACTTAGTGTTGTCTTTGAACATGATCTAGGTATTCGGTTTAATTTGCTTGCGTTATAATGAACTAAGTAGACATATGATCACTTTGATTTGTTGTGCTCACCTAGAGTGGTTAACCATAGGTCTTGCATGTTAAATAAGAAGATTGACGACCTTACTTGTTTGTTTGTCTTCGACTATAGACTTTAGAGCTTCAATGTTACGAGTTGTATAACAGTATCATAACTTTTTGGGTCACTATGCGAATAGCTTGATTTTAAAACATTAGAAAAGTCTCTCAACTAGGTAAAAATCAGAAACGTTATAGTTGTAGGTCGAAACTTGTTTGAGTTTTAAGCATGCTAATTACTTGTTCCTTACCTTCTTTTTGTGTGAGTCTTATTTGTCAAAGAGTTAAGTGCCAAATGTTTTGTGTGAAAGATGTCGACCAAACTTATAAATATTAGAACTAGGTTTAAATTTCGTGTCTAGTTGTTAGGGGCAGCCCTATGGCTGCCGAACCTCATTCAAAATACCCCCCATGTGTGACGTGTGAATATGTATAGTTGTGAATAAATTGTCTAACATTCTCATGTTTCAGGTACCCTTAATCCCCTGTTAGAACGATCCCTACTTATTCTATACTACTAGTTAAGTGTGAAACGTGGGATATGTCCCCCCCACGCATACGAGCGATAACTTGGCATACCCATTTTTATGAGGTTGTGGGCGGCTTTGATCAACACTTGTTTTACAAAGTAAGGGGCAAGTTATTTTCAAATATATGGTTCTCAGGTTTGTTTAAATGGATCTCAAGATCATAGACTGATCATTCTTCTCGGTGAAGGAATCGATAAGGGGTTTTCCCTCCGTGACCACTAAACGAGTCCTGTCTGGTTCCTGTAGGGGATTCGCCCTCTGTGAATCTTAACGACACCGCCTTTGAAAAGTGGAACACGCTCGAACTAGTCGATAGCTTGGGCCGAAGCATCACCTCACTTTAGACGCTAGAAGATAACTTGACATATGTGATCTATTTTCTTCAAAATAAACATATTGTGTGGTTCAAACTCTCGAGGTATAACGGATAAAGCATGATACTACCGGGGGTTGCATCAGTCCATTACACCGTTAACTCCACTGCTCCACGTACCTTGAGAGTTAGAACAAATTTTAAAAGAAATTAGACTTAGAGATTACATGAACAGAAAATGTTTCGAAGCTTTTACTTTATTGTTGATGGCATGGTTCTTCTTTTGTTGATCCTTGTGTGCCATTGATTGAAAGATGTTTTGTAATTGCCAAAGCCGTGGCTTGTAATGATGTATATTCTTGCCTTTTATTTCTTTACGAAGTTCTAACTTGTTTAAATGTTGCAAATTTCAGAATTGTGCATGCCCGATTCTAATATTTGGACACGAGATCATAGAGGCCAATTGCAACGTTTGAACCAAGAGCTCGCTATCACCTTACTCGTTCCACTGCCTCCATCCGAACAAGTAGCCCGATCACTATATCTACACCACCACCATCCCCACCTAGTTCGGCAACCTCTTTGCCGAGCTCTCCATCCTACATTTCGTCATCTTCTGATCTCCAAGGACCCGAATTTGAAGCCTTTGCTGAGCCTAATGTTGAGCAAGTGATAATGACTTCAATAAGAGCTCAAAATGGTCATGTCGTCGGAGGAGGAGGATTTGCACCTTCCAATATCACTTATCCTCCTTTGGAAGCCAACAAGACTGGAGAGATTGAATTGAGGAGTGGATTTCTCCACAAGTTGAAATCTTTTTATGGAATGCCAAGTGAAGATCCCAATAAGCACTTGCAATGGTTCAACTTTACCACCGAGAGCATGTGTCCATGAGGTATGGATATGCAATACTTCAAGATGAAGACTTTTCCGTTTTCATTGGAGGATCAAGCAAATGATCGAGTGGTTGTTTGATGTACCTAGTGGCCGAATCAATTCATGGAATACAATGGTGGATGAGTTTTTGCTCAAGTACTTTTCTGCTTCACGTATCACTGATTTAAGGAAGCAAATTATAAGTGTGAAGCAAGCCGGTGATGAGACTTTCTTCGACTACTACAAGAGGTTCAAGTCCCTCGTCTCTTTGTGTCCATCGCATGGCATTAGTGATGGACTCTTATTGCAATATTTCTATGAGGGATTGCGCGTAATGGAGAGAGAGTTTCTTGATTCGGCTGCGGGAGGTAGTTTCTTGGAGTTGAACGCCGGACCAACAAGGAATTTATTGGAAGTTCGAGCCTTGAACAACCAACAATTTGGCATGCCACGAAACAATGCCACAAGGAATGAGAAAGTTCATGAGACGACTTCAAGCTCGAAGTTAGAAGAGAAAGTCACTACCAGAAAAGGGGTCATAGCCGACGATATGAAAAAAAACGGCCGACGAAAGAGTACTTCGTCAGCTATAAGGGGTTATAGCCGACGAAGTACTCTTTCGTCGGCCACATCGTTGGCTATAATATTATAGCCGACGAGTCGTCGGCTATAACTTGACGTCGTCGGCTATAACTGTAGCCGACGAAAATTTTTTAGTCATAGCCGACGAGGAGGGTCTTCGTCGGCTATTACCCTTATATCAGATCTATTCTGCACCAGCGAGCTCACTTCGTCGAAATTTTTTTGAAAAATTTCGAAAAAGCTCTGAAATCGTCCAAAACCTCGGCCATAAGCTTGAAAGGTACGTATATTGCTGTGTGTGTTGATTTAGTTGGTTATATGCAGAGGTGTGTTAATTTAGAGTTTAATTAGAATAAATGTGTGATTAATTTGATATATATATGTGTTGAGATGAGATTATTAATGGGTTGATATGTTGGTTAGATAGAATTGAAGTTTTGTTGAAGATTAGTGATTGATTGTTGATTTAGAGGTGATTTTAGATGAATTTGATGAAAAAGTGTATATATATATATATATATATATATTAATTAATTTAATTTTAATTAAAAATATATTGTTGGTAAATATAAAAAATATATTGTGTTTAATTAATTAGGGAGATTGACGATGTTTTAATTAATTTAGGGATGTGTATATATATATATATGTGTGTAATGATGAATTTTTTAATTAATTAGTACGTACGTACGTACGTAGTACGTGCATATATACATATCTATATATAATTATATTTATTTATTGAATTTACAGGATGGACAAGAGTTGGATTACCCTTGGAAGATGGGATCAGGCGTATCATGATGGAGTTAGGAGTTTCCTGGAATTTGTGATGGCTAACTGTGGAGACACTACACTTCATTATTGCCCGTGTAAAA
This sequence comes from Potentilla sterilis, assembly GCA_963682095.1. Lineage (NCBI taxonomy): Eukaryota > Viridiplantae > Streptophyta > Magnoliopsida > Rosales > Rosaceae > Potentilla > Potentilla sterilis. Next base: position 19,023,268 of record OY821761.1, read on the forward strand.
ACTACAAGTGTGCCAGCCCAGGACAACGTTTTTCCATAGAGAAAGTGGAGCAAGACCTGGCTAGATATGGATTTTGGGTCCTATACACTAATTGGATTTATCACGGTAAACTAGAGTTTGCGAGTCCTCATGATCATGGACAATTTGCCGAGAGAGGGAGTTCGTCCAATGATCCAACAACGAACTGGATCAACGATATGTTTCCTCGTGAGAGCGGTGTCTTTGATGAAGCACCAGATGTGCAACTCCCTCCTCCGGAGATGGAGTGTTTCCCTGATATGGAGCCACTCGAGCCATTACCCCGATCACCAGTCAACACAAGTGGTATGGAAAAGTACAACAACCTGGTCGCATTGCAACAGACTCCGTTATACCCCGGATGCAGTAAGACTGTCCTTGAATCTGTCATGGGAGTGATGAAGATCAAAACGGAGAACAAAGGCACTGTCAAATTGGTTGATGATTGGCTGAAGATATGGGGTGGGGCGATGCCCCCCGGACATCGGCTTCCTACCAGTCATCATAAGGTGCGACATATCCTTAAACATCTCGGCCTTTCCTACATCAAGATTCATGCATGCAGATACGATTGCGTTCTGTTTTACGGGGAAGGACTTGCATATCTTGAATACTGCCTAGTATGCAATACAGAGCGGTATAAGTTCACTCCTAAAGGGAACAAGAAAGCTGTGAAGATACTTCGGTACTTCCCGCTGATTGATAGGCTTGAGCGGTTGTTCATGTGTGCTTTCACGGCCGAAGCTATGAGATGGTGGGCTGAGAGGAATGTGCCTGACGATGACACCCTTAGACATCCCGCCGACGGAGAGGCTTGGAAGAAGAATGTGTTGGAGTTTCCTGAATTTGCATCAGAGGTTCGAAATGTTTGGCTAGGGCTATCATCCGACGGTTTCAACCCTTTTGGCAAGAAAGAGCTTCAGTACAGTGTGTGGCCAGTTATTTTGATTCCGTACAACCTTCCACCGTGGATGTGCATGAAGAAGGAATATAACATGCTCACATTGTTGATTCCCGGCCCAGGTTATCCGGGAAAGTGTCTCGATGTGTATTTGAGACCCGTAATTGAAGAGCTTCGGTACTTGAGTCTGAAAGGCCACCTGGTCTACGACCGGTTCAAAAATGAGATGTTCCGGATGCGTGCCATGCTTGTTGGCACGATCAGTGACTTTCCTGGGAGGGGTATGTTGTCGGGCAGCGTCACCAGGGGTTACAGGGCTTGTTCAGAGTGCATGACTGTTGATTGCTCCAGTCCTCATTGCAGCAAGATTGTCCAGATGCGTCACCGTTGTTGGCTTCCGCATGACCATCCATTTAGGGACGATGCACAGGCTTTTGATGGGACTGAAGAAAGGGGCTGGGCACCGGAGCGATGGACAGGGGGGGAAATATTGGCAGTGTTGAATGAGTATGACTTTGGTCTGCTTAGCAATCATCCCGATGTGTTGCGCACGATTCCAGAGAGGCCCGATCGGTATAGGTTCTGGTCACACAAGAGCATCTTTTGAGAACTTCCTTATTGGTCCAGGTTGCCTATCAGACACTACCTGGATGTCATGCATATAGAGAAGAACGTGTGTGAAGCCGTGGTTGGCACAATTTTGAATTGGGAGAAGAAAACAAAAGACACCCCCAAGGCCCGCGTTGATCTGAGAAATATGGGACTGCGGGACCATTTGTGGTTGAGAGAGGGCAGGAGCAAAATGCCCCAAGCTCCTTACACCGTCACCAGGGACCAGAAACATAAAATCTTTGGATGGATGAGTAATGTCAGGTAACTTTTTATTAGGCATGTATTCCCTAAAGAATCCATCTGTTGTTGGACGACTATATATGCATGAAATCTAATTGTTGTTAATGGCTATGCAGGTATCCTTATGGCTATGCAGGTAACATAAGCAAGTGTGTTAACTACCGAGACAACAAGATGTACGGATTGAAGAGTCACGACTGCCATGTACTGCTTCAACGCCTCTTCCCTATTTTTATTCGAGCGTACTTGGAGGATGAAGTGGTTGAGCCGTTGGTGGCGTTGTCAAGATTCTTCCAGAAGTTATGCGCTAGAGAAGTTAGAAAATCAGACCTCATGAGAATGCATGAGGAAATCGTTTTTATCTTGTGCAAGTTCGAGAGGATATTTCCCCCAAACTTCTTTGACATCATGCCTCACCTGATGATCCATCTTCCCCAACAATTGTTGCTTACCGGTCCCGTACACTACACTTGGATGTATCCCATCGAAAGGTACATGTTATTCATAAATTTGATTTATACATGTTTTTAAATAAAAGTTGCATGCTCTTAACATGCACTTGTTAACCTTGCAGACAACTTGGAGACTACAAGAAATATGTGCACAATAAATCTGCGCCTGAGGGGTGTATTGCTGAAGCTTACATTGCGCATGAGTGTGTAACGTACGCCAAGTTGTACTTGGGAGCGATGGAGGACCCCCCACAACATCCAAGTCGAGATGACCCCGAGTTCAACCTATCTATCGTCGCCAACTCTGTTGTACCATACGGAAGCTTCAAGAAAAAGGGTGTGGACAAGTTGCCTGACCATGAGGTAGGGATTGCCCACTGGTGGGTTCTAATAAACTGTCCGGAGGTACAATATTGGAAACGTCACCATCTTCACAGCAAGGAAGTTCGCGGTGATGTCGAGTACCACAACACGACGTTTGCAGACTATTTTCCACAATGGGTAAGTGTATAAATATATATATTAGATGGCTTTCTTTTACAGTTCCCTATTCTTTAATCATAAACACACCGAGTGATTTGAGTTATATTTTTCAGCTAATGCAAGTGGCTGCGAGGGGTGGTCATACAAATTACTCAGAGGAATTGAGGCTGTTGTCGATGAAGCCGATATCTTCCACAGTCCGCCCAATGTGTGATGTCAACGGCGTTAAGTATATATGTGAAGCTAGAGACGGGGAACGCAAAACACAGAATTGTGGGGTGATGGTCGATGGTGCAAAGGGGGGCGTGGATTATTACGGTGTCCTACAGTCAGTTGTTGAACTCATTTATGGGAACCGCATGAAAGTCCACTTGTTCAAGTGTCGATGGTTTGATACTAGGCCGCACCGCATAAGGACCGATCAGTACGGCATACTTTCGGTGAATACCGCCACTAGTGTGTATGAAGATGACCCCTTTGTTTTAGCCACAACGGCCAAAAAGGTCTTTTATCTTGATGATCCATTGAACAAAGGCACGTGGAAGGTAGTTAACCATGTAGACCAGCGAGACATATACAGTGCTACCACACTTGGTGTGAGCACAGAGTGTCAAGAAGCGACCGCATACCAAGAGCCGGACGCCGTCGACATTCCGGAATCCTCCACCATCCGCGATAATAATGTGACGCCGGGCAGAGTGGTTCGACTTCCTAGGGGTCAGGTGCCCATGTATGATGTTAATCCGAATCGTCTATCTCAGGCAGACGATGACTCAGACGACGAGTACGAGCACCGGTTGCCAGATATTAACTACTATACTATGTCTGACTCAAGTGATGAGGATGATTCTGATTATCATCCTTAGTATACTATTTATATATGTATGTATTTGGGTACGATGGTGCATGCATGTATGAATCCATATTATTTAAATATATTTTTTGTCCTTAGCGTTTTCGGAGTTTATGGGAAATTGTATTGAATTGTTTGTGCGATGTTCAGGAATTTATCAGGTGAAATAGGCAATTTTCAGGCCCTAAATGGCAAATTTTCATAAAGATAAGCATTATAGCCGACGAAATGGACCATACTTCGTCGGCTATAATGCCTATTCTGGGTAATTTAATATGCAAGTCGTCGGCTAACGACAAAACATTGAAGATCGTCGGCTATACTTTAGCCGACGACTTGCAATTCGTCGGCTATAACCGGCCCGCCCCCCGCACAGTCCAAGGCCTGGCCCGTACCTCGGCCCGTAAAGCCCAACTTCGGCCCGGCCCGGATTTAGGGTCAGAGTATAGCCGACGAATTAAAATTGACATCGTCGGCTATAGTCCTTCGATTTAAATCGAAGCAGACCGCGCCTCCCTCATTTTCTCCCGGCTCCCCTCAAAACCCTAATCGCCGCCCGACCCTCCCCGACGCCGACCGACCACCACCGACACTCCCCGAGCCCTCCCGACCCTCCCCGTCCCTACCCGACCCCTCCCCGACCCCTCCCCGTCCTTTCCGACCCTCACCGATTCGAAATCGAACCGAACGCAGCCGCCGCCCCTAGCCGCCGTCGCCGCCGCACCGCACCACCACCGGACCTCGTCCCCGTAGCACCACCATGTCAGGTAGTCCCGACTCTCCCTCATTTGTGATTTATAGAATTATTTAGGGTTTTGATTTAGAATATTTTTGATTTAATTAGGGTTAATTGTTTTTTAGGGTTAAATGATTTAGGTATAAGTGTTTTAGGGCTAATTGTGAATTTTGTGGATTTTTTTTTAATTTTGTGGAATTAACAAGAATTTTTAGGAGGATATATATATATAGGGTAGTGTATATATATTTAATGAAGTTTTTTATTTTTTTGTGGAATTTTTGTGAAATTTATAGAATTTATATACTAATTGTGCAGAAAACCGCCGCGCTGTAGACCGCTGGATTGCCAGACCGAGCGGGAGCGACCCCGAAGCTCAGACCGGACCCAGCCGTGGGGGGGGCGGACCCAGCGGTAGTCGGGGCATACCTAGCAGTCGTCGGGGCCTACGCCGGCCAATGAACAGGCGCGAGGAGACGTTGATGGGATTTACCCCGAGCGATACACGTGGGGGCTCATCGTATGAGTCGACGGGAGCGAGCCCATCCTCGAGCGTCAGAAGAGGACGCAAAGCCACACCCTCCAGACCCCACTGCACTTCAGCACTGTTCTAGGATCAGCAGCCGACCCCACCCCCACCGCGCGACGATCAGGACCCTCCAGAGATGCTCCTTGTCCCCCCACAGCGACAGCGTCCACAGCGACATGGCCCACCGACAGGGGGATCAGGCCCCTCAGGGTCCACGCCCCGTATGTCTCCGCCATCGGGGATGTACATGGTCCAGTTCCTCCCTGCCATCCCCGAGTACGACGCTAGGGGGAGGCAGATTTGGAGGAACGACCGGCCGCACGAGATTCCATGGGAGGAGGCCTACGTCCACAGAAATTTCGACTCAGAGGACTGCCGCGGCCGGTGGTGTGTTCGTGAGAAGGACAAACAGTACAACGACGCAGGTAATTAGTTAGTTTAATTAATTATTTAGATTGTTTAATTAATTATTTAACTACGTCGAAGCTTAGTTCATAATTAGTTAGTAAATTAAATTAGTTAGGTCGTTAGTTAGTTATTAAATTAAATTAGTTAGTTAGTTAATAAATTAAATGTGTTAGTTAGTTAGTAATTTAAATTAGTTAGTAAATTAAAGAATTTAGCTAGTTAATCTAGTTACTAAATTAAATTATTTAGTAAATTAATTTAATTTAGCTAGTTAGTTATTAAATTAAATTATTTAGTAAATTATTTAGTTAGTTAATTACTAAATTAAATTAGTTAGTTAGTAAATTATGTACGTAGTTGGTTAGTCAATTAGTTAGTTAGTACATAATTTTTATTAGGCATGTATTCATTTTTATTATGAAGTAGGCGTCCTCGTAAATAAACCCGCGGGGACGAGAAGGACCAGAGGGCCAGCGAACATGTCGACCCTGGAGAGGGAACTCGCCGGTGGGATCAAGGAGATCCTGCCCGGTCCCGGTGAGGATGGACGCCCGATCGAGAGGAGAGAAACCACGACCAAGTATATCAACGCGACGGGCATAATCGTGCGGGACAGGGTCCCAATGTTGTGGCCCGACTGGGGCTCTGTGCATGATGACATCAAGGCGCGAGTGTACAATGCACTGTCGGTGAGTTAAATCGTATTTTTATTATAGAAAATAAACATTTATGAATTGAGTCCTTATAACTATATAAAAATATTTTCTAATTAATTTATAATATTGTAGCAATGGTTTAGAGTCCATCCTGCCTTGGACTGGTGGAGAGACGAGCAGCTGAAGAACAGGTTATGTGTTTCGCGTTATTTTACTATCATTCGAGTTAGATTGAAGACGATTAAAGATGTACGAATATATCTAACAGTTGTGTTCTATTAATATAGGTACTCCGAGTGGAAGAACGAGCTGTCGACGCACTACAGGACGTACCATGTGGAGAAGGGCTTGGGGCGAGGTGCAACCCCCCACGAGTTCCGGTACAGGGAGTATGAGTGGCTATGGCTGGTACCCTACTTCGGGAGCGACAGGGTCTCGGTAAGAAAATTTGATAGGAGCACAATGTGCGACGATATTATATGCTTATGCCCTCATTTATGCTTTGTTTAACCCTTATTTGTCTAAGATAGAGTCATAATTTAGTTTAGTGTCAATTTGGTAGAGTTTGGCGAAAAATGGTTAAGAATCCGAAAAATGACTAAGTTTGAGAAATCTGGAAAATAATGCAAAATATGTCTTTTTCATGATTTTGAGATTAGTAAAAGTGCGATCTATCCTTGTCCGAATTTAATGAAATTTGGTGTGCTTATTATTCATATACTGAGGAATATTGTGTTAAAATTTCAGATCAATCGGAGTTCGGGAAGTCACCCAAACGTTGGCTGCAAAACGGCAGTCCGAACATTCCAATCCAGGGGCTTACAGGATTTTCCTGGGACTTTGTCCCAACTTCGAAAAATCATTCCCGACGACTTGCATGGAATTTGATCGAGATATTTTATGGGGAGATGTCCATATGTGTCTAGTTTATCTGAGACTTGGAATCGCATCAATCGGAGCTCCACGGATGGAGATATGCCGGAATTACTGCATCAAGGTCAAATCTGCCGATTCCAGGAACCTACTGCCCCCTTTTTGTGTTTTCTGTTTTTGATGGACCAAATGGTGTACAAATGCATATGTGATGATGGTCCAAGCTTAAGGAAGGTTAGAGGATGACACCAAGCCAAGGCATTGAAGAAAAAATCAGAAAAAGAAGTTTCCTAGAAGAACCAAGAAAGGAAGGAACCAAAACCTTGTTGCACAAGGATTGCCTTTGCCGATTTGGACTAGGTTTTCTACCTAGGGTTTCTGCCGAATTTGCCTCTATATATAGCCATGTTTTCCTACAGAAAAATCATCTCATCTCAAGCATAAACACAAGGCCTAAACTCTACCAAAATTCCCCAAAGATCCTAGACAAAAACCTAAACCGAAAACCACCTTCACCTCACCTCAACCAAGTTTCTGCTTTGCCGAACCTTGGATTTTCTCCTCCATAACCTACTGCCGACGTGACCTATTGCCGTGCAGCCTCACCCCAGCCTCCATACTTCGCCGGATCCACACGACGTGAAGCTCTCAAGGTGTCTCAAAGTGTGATCCACTCCCTCCTTCGGTTTAGTAATTTTTGTTTAGTTATGTTTAGTTTTGTCTATGAAACACTCATGTATGTTTGGTGTTGGTTTATATGTCTATGTATGAATCGATTTTGGTTTTATGAATTGTATGTTAAAGACTTGTTTGAATCGATGCTTAGATTTATGTTTAGGTTTCGACAAGAACAATGAATTTTGCATGCTAATTTGTAATATGTAACTTGTAAATTCATGTGTTAGATAATTAGGACAGTGGTATTAGAAGCATGTTTAGGATTTAAATTGGTTAGTAATCTAAGGTGAGGGCATGAAAATCGATACTTGGTGTTGTCTTTGAACATAATCTCGGTATTAGGTTTAATTTGCTAGGGTAATTACAAACTAGATGGACCGAGAGGACTCTATGATTTGTGTTATTCACTAAGGGCTATTAATCTTAGAACTTGCATGCTAAATAAGATGATTGACAACCTTACTTGTTTACATGTTTTCGATTTAAGACTCTTGTGCGATATATGTTAAGTCTTAACCGGATTAGCATAAAAATCTTTAGGGCTAGAGCGAAAGTTTGTCCTAAAAGAACTTAAGGAAGTCTAGTAACTAGGTACAGAGCGAAAGCTCTAGTTGCGGTCGAAACGAATTTGAATTTTAAGCATGTTGATACTTGTTCCTTACTTTCTTTCATGTGAGTTTATATGTTAAAGAGTCTTGGTGCTAAATGTTTTGTGAGAGATGATGATCACTTGTATATAGTAGTTTAGGTTTAATTTCGTGTCTAGTGTTAAAGGGCAGCCCTTGCTGCCGAACCTCATCTTCATCCCTCATGATAAATTCGTATATATGTATATAAGTGTGACAATTATGTGCATATCTTTTTGTGAATATTTGTGTTAACATTCTCATGTTTCAGGTACCCTTAATCCCCGGCTAGAACGATCCCTACTTATTCTATACTACTAACGATTGTAGGGTTATTATTGCTTGATGCTCGCTTCGGCGACCCGTCAATTTTTGGCGCCGTTGCCGGGGATTAAAAAATCTTGATTTGTTTGAATGTTAGCTTTGTATATTTCTGAAAATTGTTTTGAGTCTTTAAAGTTTTGAGGTATATCGGTTAAAGCATGACCTTACCATGGGCTGCACAAGTCCATTGCACAGTTTGCTCCTCTGCTCCACGTACCTTGAATCTTTGATGTCGTGTATAGTTTGAAAAATTCTTGAAAATTTCGTGTAATGCCTTGAAAAATTTGTTGAAGTATAGCTTTGTATACTCTTGCATTTATTTGTGTTGTTCGTTTTGATGTGTTTTGTGTATGTGCAGTTGAATTTAAAAAGAAAAGTGCAGGAAATACGGAAGGTCTGCCCAAACAGGAATCGGGCAGTGCAGTCAGTCGACTTTGGAAGGCTGCCGTTTTCTTCTCACAGAACTTGGGAAAGTGAGCCATACGCCGTTGGAAAGGTCTCTGAGTCTATTTTCTGTAGGATTTTACAGAAGTGAATTTGGAGCATCGAGTCATTCCCAGTTTCAATTTGAGTGCACGAAGGTCAATCTGGCAGAACAGAGAACTGGGCAGATCATTCGGTCCGATACAAGGCCAAAGAAAGAGTACCTCCGCTGGTCCGATTGGGACAAACCTTATACCATTGAAAAGCTCTGTGTGTGCACTACAACTTTGATTTAGAACACGTTTGCATTCGGACAATGGAGCACACCCATAATTAGGCCTCAAGCGAAGCAGACACATCTGCCAAAGACCCTGCCCCTGCCTCTGTCCTGCAGCCAACCCCGCATGCCGAGGCCAGCATACACCTAAACAATCCTACCAAGCACATTGCCCCTTCTCATGCCATAGCCAAGTTGCAGCCTCACGCTGCCAAATACCCTGCGCGCAAGCTGCTGCCCCTGCCCCTGCCGAAATCTGCTGCACCCAAGTTACTGAGGACACACCATTGAAGTTGAAGCCGTTTTCGGTGCCTTATGTTAACAATTTCGTGTAAGCCTTGGTCCGGCCGGTCAAGGCAGACACACCATTGAAGGCGAACCAACTCAAGAAGAATCCATGGGACATGGTCAAATTGGAGAGAAAAAGTGAGGAAACTCAAACACCAAACTGTACCCTAACAGAGTTCCGGCAGTGCAGCTCTTCTACTTTGGATGGCTGTCATTTTTTAACTCACAACACCTGAGAAGGCGTGTGATATATGCAAAGAAAGATCTGTGAGTCTACTTTCTATAGGATTTTACAGAAGTGGATTCTGAGTAGTATGCTGTTCCCAGCTTCAGTTTGATTGCAGCAAGGTCAGTCCAGCAAAGCAGGAAGCTGTGCAGACAGGTCCGATAAAACCCAAAACAGAGAATACTTCCGTTGGTCGGATTTTGGCAAACTTTATACCGTTGGAAAGCTCCTTGAGTTGGCTACAACTTTCATAATGGAAACTTTTTCATTCGAGTAGCCTATCATGTAAAAAATCAGGTATAAAGAGGTAAAGGTCTGTTCTGTTTTGCTGATAACTGCTGTTATTTTCAGCCAACTTTGCAGGGGCATAACTTTTCAGCTGCTTGGAGTTATGGGACGTACCACATATGTACGTGCAGCTAGTAACATGGACTTTAAATTCCATATGGTAGCTTCCCAATCCAACCGCCCATTACATTGTTATTTGCACTGGAAAACAGCTTCGTGGGACATCACCGAGGGGGGCTGCTGCCCCAACTGCGGAGCTGCACATGGCATGTTGAACACACAACACACACGGTGAAAAGTCTAAGCAATGGACTATAAACACAAAGCGCTACTTGGGAGGCAACCCAATTCGATCAAAGAAAAGTGAAGGAGCCATCACCGAGAGTTTGAAATTTCTTAACTCTTCTCTTTTTCTTTGATTTGTGATGATATGTTGGTATATGTTAGACTATTGCATGCTTAGGAAATTCGTTGATATAGATTTGTGCTTACATTGAGGACAATGTAATTTTCTAAGTGTGGGGTGGGATAACGTATTCCGTTTATGTTTTCGTGTGCTTAGTTTAGAAAAGAAAATTCAGAAATTGTTCCACAAAAATAGAGTGTTTAATTTGTTTGTTTCGAGTCTTAGGATGCCCCTAATATGTCAATGATGTTTTTCTCCTCTTTGCATACATAGATGATGGTTATGCATACAATTAAAATTGTGAGTTTCATGGATTATGTGCATTGGTAGGAGCATGTAGGACTTGTTGATTACGAAGCATGCATGTTTTAGCTAGTTTATGTCCTAAATAACCTATGTGAGCTTTAGAGCCAATTTGCTTTCTTCTTGAGCGATAAAAAGATAAAATTCGATAGATTCGTAGGAAGCATGAAACCTCATAATTCTTTGCATATTCGATGACTATGTGCCATAGCTTTTTAATGAACTCTAGTATGCTAGAACTTACTCTTGTTGATTTTCGAAACGTTTATATCATAAAATACCTTGATTTTGAATGTGATTGAATAAAGATCATTTAGGTTTACCACCAAAGCCAAATAAAGCATGAGCCCTATTGGAGCCCGTCGTGGGACACCTTAGTTAACCCCTTTGAGCCTACGATTCGCCTTTTCTTTCATCACCCTTAAACACTTTCCATGAACTTAGTATAGTGATGTCTTGACCATTGTGTGTCGGCAAAGCTTGATTTTTGAAGGAGTTTTTGCGGGAAGTGATGAAGAAGATCAAGTGTGGGGTAGACTTAGCTAGAAAATTATGTGAAAATTGTAATTGTGCCGTGCCTATGAGAAAACAAAAGAAGAAAAATTGAAATCGGACAAAAAGAAAAGAAAAGAAAAGAGAAAAATCAAGTCCGAAAGAAAAGAAAAGAAATAGGCACGGTTTCAAAGTGTAATTTGCTAAGTCTAGTTTTGAAAAGTGTTGTGAATTTGGAGTTTTGTTTATATGTGAAGGTCTACTATTGTTATATTTTGACCTTTGTTCATATTCACTATGTTTTGGGGAAGAAAAGAATGAAGTAAGGGTCCAACAAGATGAAATTTGACCCTTGGCGAGAAGACATAAGGAGATTTGAGCTTTGCCAAAGGCCACGGTGACGTTTTTAAGCCTCCTTATCCAAATATCGAATACCTCTTAGCCTAGCCCCATTACAACCCTTTTATTGATCTTTTTCATGATTCTTAAGATGGTTAAACTTGATTTGTGGAGATTATCTCAAGAGTAAGCATATGGTTTTGGTTCATTGGTGCATATAGTTATCATATGAGGTTTTTCCATAAAAATTCACAAAGTGCTTTCGTTTCTTTGATATATGCAAGTCACTCTTTGTAATTCATTATCTTTCGCTTGCATAGACTTATGAGTGAATTACCATGCTTCGAGAGAAAAGAAGAGAGTATGCCTAGTGAGGAGGATTGAATTAGCTTAACATGTCTACATGCTTACTTTTGTTCTTATATGTTCTTATTGATGTCACATGTTCATGAAGCTTGGAATTTTCGTGCTTAGCATTCTCATGCATTAACTTGAAAGCTATGTGTACATACGAGCCTGAGACAAATTGTTAGGGGCAATAGTTTGTTTTGAATCTTAGTTTTATTTAGTTTGCTAAGGGACTAGCAAAGGATAAGTGTGGGGTAGTTGATAGGAGCACAATGTGCGACGATATTATATGCTTATGCCCTCATTTATGCTTTGTTTAACCCTTATTTGTCTAAGATAGAGTCATAATTTAGTTTAGTGTCAATTTGGTAGAGTTTGGCGAAAAATGGTTAAGAATCCGAAAAATGACTAAGTTTGAGAAATCTGGAAAATAATGCAAAATATGTCTTTTTCATGATTTTGAGATTAGTAAAAGTGCGATCTATCCTTGTCCGAATTTAATGAAATTTGGTGTGCTTATTATTCATATACTGAGGAATATTGTGTTAAAATTTCAGATCAATCGGAGTTCGGGAAGTCACCCAAACGTTGGCTGCAAAACGGCAGTCCGAACATTCCAATCCAGGGGCTTACAGGATTTTCCTGGGACTTTGTCCCAACTTCGAAAAATCATTCCCGACGACTTGCATGGAATTTGATCGAGATATTTTATGGGGAGATGTCCATATGTGTCTAGTTTATCTGAGACTTGGAATCGCATCAATCGGAGCTCCACGGATGGAGATATGCCGGAATTACTGCATCAAGGTCAAATCTGCCGATTCCAGGAACCTACTGCCCCCTTTTTGTGTTTTCTGTTTTTGATGGACCAAATGGTGTACAAATGCATATGTGATGATGGTCCAAGCTTAAGGAAGGTTAGAGGATGACACCAAGCCAAGGCATTGAAGAAAAAATCAGAAAAAGAAGTTTCCTAGAAGAACCAAGAAAGGAAGGAACCAAAACCTTGTTGCACAAGGATTGCCTTTGCCGATTTGGACTAGGTTTTCTACCTAGGGTTTCTGCCGAATTTGCCTCTATATATAGCCATGTTTTCCTACAGAAAAATCATCTCATCTCAAGCATAAACACAAGGCCTAAACTCTACCAAAATTCCCCAAAGATCCTAGACAAAAACCTAAACCGAAAACCACCTTCACCTCACCTCAACCAAGTTTCTGCTTTGCCGAACCTTGGATTTTCTCCTCCATAACCTACTGCCGACGTGACCTATTGCCGTGCAGCCTCACCCCAGCCTCCATACTTCGCCGGATCCACACGACGTGAAGCTCTCAAGGTGTCTCAAAGTGTGATCCACTCCCTCCTTCGGTTTAGTAATTTTTGTTTAGTTATGTTTAGTTTTGTCTATGAAACACTCATGTATGTTTGGTGTTGGTTTATATGTCTATGTATGAATCGATTTTGGTTTTATGAATTGTATGTTAAAGACTTGTTTGAATCGATGCTTAGATTTATGTTTAGGTTTCGACAAGAACAATGAATTTTGCATGCTAATTTGTAATATGTAACTTGTAAATTCATGTGTTAGATAATTAGGACAGTGGTATTAGAAGCATGTTTAGGATTTAAATTGGTTAGTAATCTAAGGTGAGGGCATGAAAATCGATACTTGGTGTTGTCTTTGAACATAATCTCGGTATTAGGTTTAATTTGCTAGGGTAATTACAAACTAGATGGACCGAGAGGACTCTATGATTTGTGTTATTCACTAAGGGCTATTAATCTTAGAACTTGCATGCTAAATAAGATGATTGACAACCTTACTTGTTTACATGTTTTCGATTTAAGACTCTTGTGCGATATATGTTAAGTCTTAACCGGATTAGCATAAAAATCTTTAGGGCTAGAGCGAAAGTTTGTCCTAAAAGAACTTAAGGAAGTCTAGTAACTAGGTACAGAGCGAAAGCTCTAGTTGCGGTCGAAACGAATTTGAATTTTAAGCATGTTGATACTTGTTCCTTACTTTCTTTCATGTGAGTTTATATGTTAAAGAGTCTTGGTGCTAAATGTTTTGTGAGAGATGATGATCACTTGTATATAGTAGTTTAGGTTTAATTTCGTGTCTAGTGTTAAAGGGCAGCCCTTGCTGCCGAACCTCATCTTCATCCCTCATGATAAATTCGTATATATGTATATAAGTGTGACAATTATGTGCATATCTTTTTGTGAATATTTGTGTTAACATTCTCATGTTTCAGGTACCCTTAATCCCCGGCTAGAACGATCCCTACTTATTCTATACTACTAACGATTGTAGGGTTATTATTGCTTGATGCTCGCTTCGGCGACCCGTCAAAATTTAGCCTAGTCTATAACTTTTTAATGTTATTTAGTAATTAAATTATGTAGTTACTAAATTAAATTAATTAGTTAGTTAGTTAGTTATTAAATTAAGTTAGTTAGTTAGTTACATAGTTAGTTAGTTCGTTACTAAATTAAATTAAATTAAATTAGGTAGTTAGTAAGTTAGTTAGTTACTAAATTAAATTAGTTAGTTAGTTAGTTACTAATTAAATTAAATTAGTTAGTAACTAAATTAGTTAATAATTTTTTTTTGGTTAGTTCCTAATATTTTAAGTTAATTACTAATTTATATTTGCGTTTATATGTTCGTTCTTATAATAAAGAAAATCTCGAAGACGAACAGCGACAACCGCAAGATGAACGAGCACCCCCACCACGGCGGCGCCCGCTCCTGGAGGCAGTGGGCAGAGATTGCAAGGAGGGACCGACCGCCGAGGCCGTTGTCGTGGATTCATGCGCACATGTATCCGGACCGTCCCGACCAAGTGGTAAGTATTCGCCCATCTTCAATAAAAGTGTTTCATTAAATTAATTTATATATTTTTTTTTATTAATTCGTTTATTATATTTTCTTGTCAATTAGGCGAGAATAGATGCGAAGACCGACGCGATCACCTTGAGGATCGCGCGAGAGACGCTGGGGGAAGGGGCGTCCGAAGAGGCGATCGTGGAGTTTGCCTCCACGATCGACACCCTTGAGCCGCGCTTGGCCTCTCAGATCATGCACGCGGCGGTAGGGACTGGCAACAACTACTTCTACCAGAGAGGCCTAGGCGCGGCGGGAGATGGGGTTCTGAAGTACACGCCGGCTATGTGGAGGATGTGCTTGTGTAAGTCAATCAATTGATCTTTTCGACCGATTTGTATGTCATTGAGATGGAGGACTTGCCGAACCATAGCTGTCGCGACCGATTTTTTTTTTTTTTTTTTTCAATAAAAACCAAGAATCGAATTGAGTTCATACAATATAATCAAACTACAATAAATACAAAAGCCATAGGGGGAGTGGATCACACTTTTTAGAACCTTGAAGACTCCTCGAAGCGTGACAAGATGAGGCTCGGCTACTGCTTGGTTCGGCAGAAACTGGAATTCGGCAGAAGACAAGGTGGAGAGTTCGGCAGTTTGGTGGTGGTGGTGATGGAATTTTGGCTAAGTATTTGGGTATTTGGTGCTTAAGAAACTTGGTAGAGCTTTGGCTAATATTCTATGCTTGAGATGAGATGATTTTCAGAATGAAAAAGTGAGGCTATATATAGAGAGTAGGTGCCGGCAGCCCTTGTTGCACAAGGCAATCACAAAACCTAGTAGGATAGGGTTTTGAAACCTTCCTTTCATAGCTCAATTAGGTTTTCTTGTTCTGATTTTTCTTCAAGGCTTGGGGTTCACATCTTCATGGACTTCAAATGTGGTCTTGACATCTTCATTTAGTGAACTTAATCCATGGAAAAATGCCCCAGCCGGCCTATCACAAAACTGGCACAAATCTGCCTTTTCCGGCAGCTTCTCCTAGCTTGACTAGGAAAACTTCTTCTTCGTATTTTTCTTCAATGCCTTGACTTGGTGTCATCCTCTAACCTTCTTTAAGCTTGAACCATCTTCATATATGCATTTGTACACCATTTGGTCCATCAAAAACAGAAATCGCAAAAAGGAGGCAGTAGCTTTTTGGAATCGGCTAGAAAAGACCTTACTGCAGTAACTCCGGCATATCTCCCTCCTCGGAGCTCCGATTGATGCGATTCCAAGTCTCAGATAAACTAGAAACACATAGCTACTTCCATATAAAACAGTTCGACATAGCTACTTCCATATGATTTTTCGAAGTTGGGACACAGTCCCAGGAAAATCCATGAAGTCCCTGGATTGGTTTGCTCGAACTGTTGTTTTGCAGCCATCTTTTGGGTGACTTCCCGAACTCCAATTAATCTGAAATTTTAACACAACATTCCTCAGTATGTGAATAATAAGCACGAAAAATTTTATTAAATTCGGACAAGGATAGATCGCATTTTTACTCATCTCAGAATCACGAAAAAGACATATTTTGCACTATTTTCCAGATTTCTCAAACTTAGTCATTTTTCGGATTATTAAGCACATTTGATTAAAACTCTACCAAATTGACACTAAACTAAATTATGACTCTATCTTAGACAAATAAGGGTTAAACAAAGCATAAATGAGGGCATAAGCATATAATATCGTCGCACATTGTGCTCCTATCAACTACTCCACACTTATCCTTTGCTAGTCCCTTAGCAAACTAAACTAAACTAGACTCTAAACAAACTATTACCCCTAACAATTTGCCTCAGGCTCGTATGTACACATAGCTTTCAAGTTAATACATGAGAATGCTAAGCACGAAAATTCCAAGCTTCATGAACATATAACATCAATAAGAACATATAAGAACAAAAGTAAGCATGTAGACATGTTAAGCTAATTCAATCCTCCTCACTAGGCATACTCTCTTCTTTTCACTCGAAACATGGCATTCACTCATAAGTATATGCAAGCGAAAGATAATGAATTACGAAGAGTAACTTGCATATGTAGTGAAAATCGAAAGCACTTTGTGAATTTCAAGAAGAACCTCATTTAACAACTATGTGCACCAATGAACCAAAACCATATGCTTACTCTTGAGATAATCTCCACAAATCAAATTTAACCATCTTAAGAATCATGAAAAGATCAATAAAAGAGATGTAATGGGGCTAGGCTAAGAGGTATTCGATATTTGGATAAGGAGGCTCAAAACGTCACCGTGTGCTTTAGCAAAGCTCGAATCTCCTTATGTCTTCTCATCAAGGGCCGAATTTCATCTTTGTTGGACCCTTCCTTCATTCTTTACTTTCCCGTAACATAGTGAATATGAACAAAGGTCAAAATATAACAATGCTAGACCTTCACATGCAAACAAAACTCCAAATTCACAACACTTTTTCAATACTAGACTTAGCAATTTTCTTTTTTTGAAACCGTGCCTCTTTCTTTTCTTTTCTTTCGGACTTGATTTTTCTTTTCTTTTCTTTTTCTCTTTTCTGTCCGTTCTTTTCTTTTGCTAGGGCACATACAATTTTTCATACAATTTTCTTGCTAAGTCTACCCCACACTTGTTCTTCTTCATCACTTCACGCGAAAACTCCTTCAAAAATCAAGCTTTGCCAACCCATAAGGTAAATGCATCACTATACTAAGCTCATGGAAAGTGTTTAAGGGTGATGAAAGAAAAGGCTAATCGTAGGCTCAAAAAGGGGTTTACTATGGTGTCCCACGACGGGCACAAATAGACACATGCTTTATTTGGCAATGGTGGTAAACCTATATGATCTTTATTCAATCATATTCAAAATTAAAGTATTTTATGATATAAACGTTTCGAAAATCAACAAGAGTAAGTTCTAGCATACTAGAGTTCATTAAAAAGCTATGGCACATAGTCATTGAATAGTTAAAGAATTATGAGGTTTCATGCTTCCTACGAATCTATCGAATTTTATCTTTTTATCGCTCAAGAAGAACGCAAATTGGCTCTAAAGCTCACATAGGTTATTATCGAAATAAACTAGCTAAAACATGCATGTTTCGTTAATCAACAAGTCCTACATGCTCCTACCAATGCACATAATCCATGAAACT
This sequence comes from Potentilla sterilis, assembly GCA_963682095.1. Lineage (NCBI taxonomy): Eukaryota > Viridiplantae > Streptophyta > Magnoliopsida > Rosales > Rosaceae > Potentilla > Potentilla sterilis. The sequence continues at coordinate 19,041,059 of OY821761.1, forward strand.
CACAATTTTAATTGTATGCACAACTATCATCTATGTATGCAAAGAGGAGAAAAACATCATTGTCATATTAGGGGCATCCTAAGACTCGAAACAAATTCTGAATTTTTTTTTTCTAAACTAAGCACATAAAAACATAAACAGAATACGTTATCCCACCCCACACATAGAAAATTACATTGTCCTCAATGTAAGCACAAGTTTATATCAACGAATTTCCTAAGCATGCAATTGTCTAACACATTCCAACATATCATCACAAACCAAAGAAAAAGAGAAGGGTTAAGAAATTTCAAACTCTCGGTGATGGCTCCTTCACTTTTCTTTGATCGTATGGGGTTGCCTCCCCATAAGCGCTTTATTTTTATAGTCCTTAGCCTAGACTGTTCACCGTGTGTTTTGTGTATTCATTGTGCCATGTGCTTGGAACTTGGGGCAGCAGCCCTTTCATTTGGAGTGTTTGGCATGCAGTACCTAGCTCTCTTGCATTGGCAAGGTATCGATAGGGAGGCTCTCGGCAGTGGCCTCCGGAGGGCAGTAGTATGGCTACTCGGTAGCATGGCATGGTGCAGGAGTAGCAGCAGGACAGTAGCATCGCAGGAGCAGGCTGCAGCATCGACAGCGTACAGCAGGGTGCGCAGGGTCTTGGCAGGGCTGCTCGGCAGTGTGTAATGTGCAGGAGCAGCGTGCAGCATCTTGGCAGCAGTAGGAACATGCTGCAGCAACTCGGCAATAGCAGGAGCAGGGGCAGCAGCATAAGCAAGGGCAGCAACAATGGCAGTGGCATAGGCAGCATGCAGTCCTCTCGGCAGGGCAGCAGCATTATTGGCATATCGGCAGGAACACTGGGCTGCAGCATGGCATGTGCAAAGGGGCAGCAGCAGCGCAAGGGCAACGGCAAGGCTGCACGGCAGTGGTCAAGATTCTGGGCAGCGTATCGGATGGCATATCCGTGTCCGTATCGGATACGGTTATCAGTAGCACAGGCGTATCGACATGCGTATCAAATACGGCTACTAGGTCAGATACGTGTCAGATTTGTTCTTGGATATGGCAGGATACGGCTTGGCAAGACACGTGGATACGTCGGCAGGTGGGCACTCGTCAGTGGCACCTTTGATATCTAGGAGCTCGGCAGGCTGTGGGTTTCTTCAGCAGGATGGCTCTTGGCAGGCTGCAGGCTGCAGGCAGCTTCTGGGCAGCATCGGCAGATGTGTCTGTATCTTTTGAGGCCCGAATTTGGGTGTGCTCTATTATCCTAATGCAAAATTATTCTGAAGTAATGTTGTACTGGATACACTGAGCTTTCCAACGATATAAAGTTTGCCTCAATCGGACCAGCAGAAGTACTCTTTGTTTGGCCTTTAATCGGACCTATTGATCTGCCCAGTTTTCTGCTTTGCCAGATTGACCTTCGTGCACTCAAATTGCAACTGGGAGCAGCTCGAGACTCCAAATCCACTTCTGTAAAATCCTACGCAAAGTAGACTCATAGATCTTTCCAACGGCATATGGCTCACTTTCCCAGGTTTTGTGAGCAGCAAACGGCAGCCTTCCAAATTCGACTGACTGCACTGCCCGATTTCTGTTTGGGCAGACCTTTCCTCTTTTCTGCACTTTTTCTTTCCTGTCCGTCCTGCACACACACAAAACACATAAAAACGAACAAAAACAAAAACTACAATGCAAGAATACACAAATCTATTACTTAAACAAATTTTTCAAGGTATTACAAGAAATTTTCAAGCTATACACAACATCAAAGATTCAAGGTATGTGGAGCAGAGGAGCAAACTGTGCAATGGACTTGTGCAGCCCACGGTAAGGTCATGCTTTATCCGATATACCTCAAAACTTTAAAGACTCAAAACGATTTTCAGAAATTTACAAAGCTAACATTCAAACAAATCAAACTTTTATAATCCCCGGCAACGGCGCCAAAAATTGATGGGAGCCTAAGCTCACACACAATAATAACCCTACAAAATATCGTTAGTAGTATGAGCAAGTAGGGATCGTTCTAAGCCGGGGATTAAGGGTACCTGAAATATGAGAATGTTAATACAAATATTCACAAATACATATGCACACAATTGTCACACTTATATACATATACAATGTGCGTCGTTCTTAATATGTTTTTACCCCCATTTATCCAATGCTTAACCCTTATTTTTGTAAGATAGAGTCATATTTTAGTTTAGTGTCCCTTTGGTAGAGTTTTGGAGAAAAGTTGGTTAAGAGTCAGAAAAATGACTAAGTAAAGAAATCTGAGCAAAAAGTGCAAAATATGTTGTTTTCGTGATATTGAGGCCTGTGCTAAACTGATCTATCCTTGTCCAAATTTGATGAAATTTGGTATGCATATAATTGGCAAGCTAAAGTATTTTGTGTCAAAATTTCAGTGACTTCCCGAACTCCAATTAATCTGAAATTTTAACACAACATTCCTCAGTATGTGAATAATAAGCACAAAAAATTTTATTAAATTCGGACAAGGATAGATCGCATTTTTACTCATCTCAGAATCACGAAAAAGACATATTTTGCACTATTTTCCAGATTTCTCAAACTTAGTCATTTTTCGGATTATTAAGCACATTTGATTAAAACTCTACCAAATTGACACTAAACTAAATTATGACTCTATCTTAGACAAATAAGGGTTAAACGAAGCATAAATGAGGGCATAAGCATATAATATCGTCGCACATTGTGCTCCTATCAGTCCCAACGTCGGTGGACGCCAATCCCGGGGTGCGAGTTAAATGTTACAAAGCGGAATGTAAATAAAAAAAATAAAAAAAACTTCAATCTAGGCTCCACTCTAGGCTCATTCGACACTCTAAGCACTTCTCTGCAAAACAACTAGTAAATGGGTGGATGAGCATTTCTACGCGCTCAGTGAGTAGATCATGTAATATGCCAGCAAAGCCATGTCATTTTACGCATGCTACAAAATACGTATATCATATATTTCACGTCGACCACAATACAATTCATCACATCGCACAATCCCTTCTTATTGGGCATCCTTCAATTTACTGATCTCCCTCGGGCACCTAATGGCCTCTTGCCCTATACAACCGTGTGCCACATCCTTACTTCGGCAAAACCCAATCAAGAAATTCACATGTTCCATGACTAGTCAAGCAATGGATTGATAGGAGCACAATGTGCGACGATATTAATATGTATTTGCCCTCGTTTATGCTTTGTTTAACCATTATTTATCTAAGATAGGGTCATAATATAGTTTAGTGTCATTTTGGTAGAGTTTTGGAAATATATGCTTTAGAGTCCGAAAAATGACTAAGTTTAAGAATTCTGGAAAATAGTGAAAAATATGTCTTTTTCGTGATTCTGAGATGAATAGAACTGTGACTTATCTTTTTCCAAATTTGCTGAAATTTGGTATACATGTTATTGGTTTGCTAATGGGTCTTGTGTCAAAAATTCAGATCAATCGGAGTAATGAGAAAAACGTTATGCTCGACTGAAGACACAAAGGTCAAAATATTCCGAGAGAATGTCCATTCGCCAGACCTTGCTTGCCAAGTCCTTGTTCGGCCGCTAACAAGCTCGCTCGTCAAGCCCTTGTTTGTTCGCCAACAACCTTGCTCGCCAGAAGATCAGCCGCCAACACTAGCTCGCCAGCTTGCACATATCCGCTCGCCAACCATCCGCGCATGCCAGCATGCATGTTCGCGCTACTGGGGCACAAGCCTAGCTCGCCAGCACCAGACTCGCCACCCATATTAGCCCCGCCAGTACCCGATACTAGAAAAGTCTGTACTCGCGAGCAGAGAGGAATTTCTGGTAATGTCTTCAAGCGGCTGCAGGCATACCAAATCATTCCAAAGAGCTTTGCAACGTCCAAGAAGAAATCATAAGCCGGCCAAGCAAGAGTTTCTTTGTTCAAGGAGAGAAAAGCCTATTCCAACTCGGATTTGGAAACCTTATTTATTGAAGATTTCTGTCCCGTTTTGAACAAGGAAAAGTCCCAAACTTCATAACCTCTCTCCTATAAATAGAGGCCGGCACCATGAAGAAAAGTGTCACATCTCAAGCCAAAACACAAAGTCAAAGCTCTACCAAATTCTCCCCAAAGATCCTACATAAACCCTAGCCGAAAACCACCCTCACCTTCACCCAAGTTTCTGCCGAAACTTGGAACTTTTCTGCCGACACTTACCTATTGCCGAGCAGCCTCCCCATCTCTTCCATCTTCCGCCGGATCCACACAAGTCAAAGTCATCAGGGTGTCTACAAAAGTGTGATCCACTCCCTTCTCTCTGTTTAGTAAAGTTTATGTAGTTTTGTTTAGTTTTGTCTATGAAACTTGCATGTATTTTTGGTTTTGGATTATATGTCTATGTATGAACTAAATTGGAGATTGGTTTTATAATTTTTTTAATGATTTGTTTGATTCGATGCTTAGATTTAGGTTTAAGTTTTGGCAACCATGATTTTGCATGTTAATTTGTAATATAAAATTTGTAAGATTTACACACTTAGATAATTAGGACAGCAGTATAGATGCATGTTGAGGATTTAAATTGGTTAGTAATCTAAGGGCGTGACTTAATAACCAACACATTAGTTTTGTCTAACAAACAAGTAAATCTAGATGTTAGGTTTCATCTAACCCGAGTAGAATGAATAAAGATTAAACGTATGTTGCTTTGATTCTATTGTGCTCACCTAGGGTATAACCTTAGCTAAAACTTGCATGTTAAATGAGATGATTGACAACCTTGCTTGTTTACATGTCTTCGATTGTAGAATTTTGTGCTTCAATGTTACGAGTTGTATAACGGTAGCATAACTTTTAGGATCACCTCGCGAAAGCTCGATCTTAAAACATTAGAAAGTCTCTCAACTAGGTAAAAATCGGAAACGTTCTAGTTGTAGGTCGAAACTTGTTTAAGTTCAATGCATGCTAAATACTTGTTCCTTACTTTCTTGTGTGCGAATCTTATTTGTTAAAGAGTTGAGTGTGAAGTGCTTTGTGTGAAAGATGTCGACCAACCTTGTATATAGTAGCTTTAGGATTTAATTTCATGTCTTAAATTCATGTCTAGGAATTTAGAGGCAGCTTTGCTGCCGAGCCTTTTATCCCCCATAATTTCGTGTGTAAATATATATATATGTATATAAGTGTGACAATTGTATGCATATGTGTTTGTAAATATTTTGTTATAACAATCTCATATTTCAGGTACCCTTAATCCCCGGCTTAGAACGATCCCTACTTATTCTATACTACTAACGATTGTAGGGTTATTATTGTTTGATGCTCGCTTCGGCGAGTCTCCATCAATTTTTGGCGCCGTTGCCGGGGATTATAAAAGTTTGATTTATGTGATTGTTGTGTATATAATGTTACTGGAATTTTTGATGTAAAGTTGTAAAGTTGTTATTTTCGATTTTAGTTTGGGATTTTGTAAAGTAGAAATATGCTTCGGCATGTAGAGTTTAAATTTTGGAAGTTGCATGATGTATAAAGAATGTATGTTTGTAATAACTTAGTTTAATTTCTAGGAAGTTGATAGTGTTATGTATGTTTGAGTTTATTGTAGCTTCTAAAGTGTAACATGTAGGGAGAAGCCGCTTTTGTTGGTCTTAGCCTTAACCCTTCATACGAATGATGCCATGTTAGATCCGTCTTATATGTAGACTGGGAAACGTGGGATACGTCCCCCCCACGCATACGAGCGATAACTTGGCAGACCCATTTTTATGAGGTTGAGGGCGGCTTTGATCAACACTTGTAGACCGCTAGTGACCCGAGTTTGTTTTACAAAGTATGAGGCAAGTTAGTTTCATTGATATGGTTATGAGGTTTGTATAACTGGATCTCAAGGCCCACAGACGGATGTTCATTCTCGGTGAGTGAGTCGATAGGGAGTTCGCTCCCCGTGGTGACCAACAACGAGTCCTGCCTGGTTCCTGTAGGGGGTTCGCCCTCCGTGAATTGTAACAACACCGCCTTTGAAAAGTAAAACACGCTCGAACTAGTCGATAGCTTGGGCCGAAGCATCACCTCACTTTAGACACTAGAAAATAACTTGACATATGCGATCTATTTTCTTTGAAAGATAAAACAAATTGTGTGGTTCGAACTCTTGAGGTATATCGGGTAAAGCATGATACTACCGGGGGCTGTATCAGTCCATTGCACTGTTATCTCCTCTGCTCCATGTACTTCGAGAGTTAGAACAAATTTTAAAAAGAAATTAGACTTAGAGATTACATGATCATAGACATTTTTATTGCCAATTGTATAGTTCTTGTTGCTGATCTTGTTTGTATACCATTGTTTGAAACATGTTTTGTAATCGCCAATGCCGTGGCTTGTAATGATGTATATTCTTGCATTCTATTTCTTTACGATGTTCTAACTTGTTTAAACGTTGCAAATTTTAGAAAAGTGCATGTCTGAATCTAATATTTGGACACTCGATCATCAAGGTCGTTTGCAACGTTTGAATCAAGAGCTCGCCATCACTTTGTTTGTGCCGTTACCACCATCCGAGCCGTCCAAACCATCTTCACCACCGAGCTCAGCCACATCTTTGCCGAGCTCTCCATCAGTAGAAGAGGAAGAGATTATAACTTCCATAAGAGCACAGAACGGTCATGTTGCTGGAGGAGGAGGAGCTGTACCTTCTAATATCACATACCCTCCTTTGGAAACCGATAAGACCGGAGAAATTGAATTGAGGAGTGGATTCCTCCACAAGTTGAAATCTTTTTATGGAATGCCAAGTGAGGATCCCAACAAGCACTTGCAATGGTTTAACTTTACCACGGAGTCTATGTGTCCGAGAGGGACCGATTTGCAACACTTCAAGATGAAGGCTTTTCCGTTCTCATTGGATGATCAAGTAAAGGAGTGGTTGTTTGAGGCGTCTAGTGGTCGCATTGTTTCATGGAATTCAATGATGGATGAGTTTTTGCTCAAGTATTTTCCCGCTTAACGTATCACGGATTTGAGGAAGCAGATAACAAGTGTGAAGCAAGCCGGAGATGAGACTTTCTTTGATTATTATAAGAGATTCAAGTCCCTAGTTTCTTTATGTCCGTCGCATGGCATTAGCGATGGACTCTTGTTGCAATATTTCTATGAGGGATTGCGTGTTATGGAGAGAGAGTTTCTTGATTCGGCCGCAGGAGGAAGTTTCTTGGAATTGAATGCCGGAGCGGCAAGAAGTTTGTTGGAAGTTCGTGCATTGAACAACCAACAATTTGGTATGGCACGAAATAATGTGCCGAGGAATGAGAAGGTACATGAGACGTCTTCAAGCTCAAAATTGGAGGAGAAAGTTGATAAGCTTGCCGATTTGGTGAGTAATATGATGAAGGGAAAACGTGCCATTTGTGTGTGACATTTGCACAGAGAGCCATGAGACCGAACAATGCCCTGAATTTGGATCAAGTGAGGGAGTAGAGGAATGCAATGCTATTGGTTTCCAAGGAGGCCAAAGGTACGGGAACATTAATCCGAGGTTCAATGATCATCCAAATTTTCGGTGGGGGAACAATGATAATGTACTTAGAGCACCAATGCAGCCAAATCAAGGGGTTGCCGCACCCTTTCAACCTAGGGCACCATTTGTGCCACGGCAGCCCTACCAACCACACCAAGGGCAGCCGAGGCATGCCACCTTCCAACCTTTGCCAAGCCAATCTCAAGGAGCAATAAGCAACCCCAACTACGAGGCATTGATTCAATCTCTTTCGAGTGCTACTCAAGCATTACTTGCGTGACAACAAACTCACTCGAAGGATATTGGGGAACTTAAAACCCAAATGGGGCAAGTCGTGGACTTTATGGGGAAGTTTACCGAACAAAGAAAGTTACCAAGAGGAGTAGTTAAGAATCCAAGGAATGAGCAAGCTAAAGCCATTGTTACTCAAAGTGGTAAAACCTTAGCCGAGCCACAAGCCAAGAGTAGAGGAGGAAAAGCTGCTGGCAGTAACATTGATGGCGAGCAACCATTTGGAACCACAACCGGCAGCCTTGTTGCCGAGCAGCAGGAGGAAGCTGCAGACTACTGCCGGTGGAAACAAGGGAGATACAAGAGGCTGCTGCCGATAAGGAAGCTACTGCGGAGAAGCCGAGCCGATCCTTAAGCAAGAATGACATGGAGCGAGATCCCGCGATTTCAAAGAAAGAGAGTGTGCCGAGCAATCCAACGAAGGGAGATGTGCCTAACTCATACATGCCTTTCCCTTCACGTTTTTCAAAATCCAAGAAGGAGAAATCCGATGAAGAAGTGTTGGAGGTATTTCGGAAGGTTGAAGTGAACATTCCATTATTGGAGTGCATTAGACAAGTGCCTAGGTATGCAAAATTCCTCAAGGAGCTATGCACTACACGAAGACATACAAGGAGACACAAGTGGTAAGAATGAGTGAGACGGTATCGGCCGTTATACAAAGAAAGCTACCACCAAAGATGAAGGATCCCGGAAGTTTCAATGTTCCATGTGTGATCGGCAACACTAAATTTGAGGATGTTATGTTGGATTTGGGAGCGTCGATTAATGTGATGCCACTCAATGTTTATGAAACGTTGAACCTTGGACCTCTCAAGAAGGATAATGTCATCATACAACTAGCGGATCGTTCTAACAAGTATCCGGAAGGCTATGTGGAAGATGTGCTTGTGCAAGTTAATGAATTGATCTTTCCGGCCGATTTCTATATTATTGAGATGGAGGATTCGCCAGAGCAATGCACACAACTATTGCTTGGCCAGCCATTCATGAGGATAGTGATGACAAAGATTGATGTTGCCGCGGGCAATTTAACGATGGAATTTGATGGCGAGGTAATCAAGTTTAATGTTTCTAAAGCCATGAAGTTCCCTATTGCTAAGGAGGAGGATTGCCGATTTTTGGAAGTTATTAGGGAGGCCGAGCAAGTCATGTCGGCCACCCTTGATGCATAGCAATTAGCAATTGAGAAAGGGGCGGGATTTGACAAGAAAGGAGCACGAGTGGAGATCGAAGAAGTGGTTGCCGAGCCAAGTTTGAGAGAAGTTGTTGCCGAGTTTAAGTCTCGGCCCTATGCCAAGCAATTCAACTCATTTTTGTCTATCCCTAGTGCCACAAACAAGTTTCGTCCAAGTGTGGAAGAAGCCCCGAAGTTAGAACTCAAAGAGCTCCCTAGTACTTTGAAGTATGTTTATCTTAGAAAGGAAGACACCTTACCGGTTATTGTGTCTTCAATGCTTAATGAGAAGCAAGAATGTGATTTGATAGGTGTGCTTGAGAAGTACAAATCCGCCATAGGTTGGACCTTAGCGGATATCAAGGGAATAAGCCCTACAACATGTGTTCATCGTATATTACTTGAAGAAGGAGTGAAACCTACAAGAAAAGGCCAACGTTGACTCCATCCGCCAATGATGAAAGTCGTCAAAGACGAAATTATCAAGTTACTTGATTGTGGTGTAATTTACCCTATCTCGGATAGTAAGTGGATCTCACCGGTGCAAGTAGTTCCCAAGAAGAGTGGTGTAACGGTTGTGAAGAATGAGAAGAATGAGCTTGTGCCACAAAGGCTAGTGACCGGTCATCGCATGTGTATCGACTATAGGAAGCTTAATGCAACAACGAGGAAGGATCACATGCCTTTGCCATTCATTGATCAAATGTTAGAGAGGCTAGCCGGCCACAAGTTTTATTGCTTTCTTGATGGTTATAGTGGATACAACCAAATTGCCATACACCCGGATGACCAAGAGAAGACTACTTTCACATGTCCCTTTGGTACTTTTGCTTATAGGCGGATGCCATTCGGACTATGCAACGCACCTGGTACGTTTCAACGATGTATGTACAACATCTTCTCCGATTTTATTGAGAATAAGATCGAAGTATTCATGGATGACTTTAGCATATATGGACGCAACTTCGACACGTGCTTGGAAAATTTGGAGGAGATACTTGAGAGGTGTGTAGAGACCACCTTGTGCTAAATTGGGAGAAGTGTCACTTTATGGTGAACCAAGGCATTGTACTAGGCCATATTATATCCGAGAAGGGCATTGAAGTCGACAAAGCCAAAGTAGAGTTGATTCAACACTTGCCGAGCCCTAAGAATGTTAGAGATGTGAGAAGCTTCCTTGGCCATGCCGGATTTTATAGATGATTTATCAAGGTCTTCTCATCAATAGCCAAGCCGTTGAGCAACTTACTACAAAAGGAGGTGACGTTTGAGTGGACGGATGCATGTGAAGAAGCTTTTTGCCGATTAAAGGAGTGCTTGTGCACGACGCCGATCATGGTGCCACCGGATTGGGAGCTCCCAGTTGAGCTCATGTGCGACACCTCCGACTATGCCATGGGGGCAGTGCTTGGCCAAAGAAAGGAGAAGAAGCCTCACGCGATTTATTATGCCTCAAGGACCCTCAATGATGCTCAACTCAATTACACCACAACTGAGAAAGAACTCTTGGCGGTAATTTTTACTTTGGAAAAGTTTCGATCATATCTTTTGAATTCTAAAGTAATTGTTTATAGTGATCATGCCACCTTGAGATATCTTATGACGAAGAAGGATGCAAAGCCGAGGCTCATACGTTGGATTTTTTTGCTACAAGAATTCGACATTGAAATAAAAGACAAGAAGGTAAGTGATAATGTTGTTGCCGACCACTTGAGTAGGATTCTCAAGGAGGCGGATCGGCTACCCTTAGTGGAGAACTTCCCGGATGAGCAACTATTTCGGATCGATGCAACAAGTGAACCTTGGTACGCTGATATTGCCAATTATCTTGCAACGCACCAATTTCCAAGGGATATGCCGAGCCACATCAAGAATAGGATCAAGAAGCAAGCTCGGCACTTCTTTTGGGATGAGCCATATTTGTGGAAGCAATGTTGCGATCAAGTGGTAAGACGATGTGTTTCGAAAGAAGAACATCAATCCTTTCTTTCTTTTTGTCACTCCAAGGCGTGTGGTAGTCACTTTGGGCCAAAGAGGACGGCATTGAAGGTACTTGAGTGTGGTTTCTTTTGGCCAACTTTGTTTAAAGATTCATATATGGCGTGTGTGACTTGTGACCGGTGCCAATGAACTGGCAACATAGGAGCCAGAGATCAAATGCCTCTACAACCAATCATTGAGGTAGAAATTTTCGACTTATGGGGAATTGATTTCATGGGGCCGTTTCCTTCAAGCAAGGGCTTTCTTTACATATTGCTAGCGGTTGATTATGTGTCAAAGTAGATCGAAGCCAAGGCCACACGCACCAATGATTCAAAGGTGGTGGCCAAGTTTCTCAAGACGAACATATTTTCACGTTTTGGAGTTCTAAGAGTCTTGATTTGTGATGGCGGATCCCATTTTTGTAATCGTACCATTGAAGACTTATTGAAGAAATATGGGGTCACACACAAGGTATCTACACCTTATTATCCCCAAACAAGTGGAATGGCGGAAGTGAGCAATCGAGAGATCAAGCAAGTATTAGAGAAATCGGTTGGACCTTCAAGAAAAGATTGGAGTGATCGTCTCGATGATGCTTTATGGGCATATAGGACTGCATACAAGACACCGATAGGTATGTCACCTTTTCGGTTAATTTATGGCAAAGCATGTCACTTGCCGGTTGAGCTAGAGCACAAAGCATGGTGGGCAATCAAGGCTTTCAACATGAACATTGACAACGCCGGCCTTCATAGGAAGCTTCAACTCAACGAACTTGAAGAAATACGCAATGAAGCCTATGATGCCGCATGAATTTATAAGGAGAAGACTCGAGCTTACCATGACAAGTTGATACGAGGAAAGAAATTCGAGGTTGGTCAAAAAGTTCTTTTATTCAATACTCGACTTCGACTCTTTCCGGGTAAGCTTCGTTCTCGATGGGGTGGACCTTTCATAGTTACTAAAGTATTTTCTCATGGCGCCATCGAAATTCTCAATCCAGGCACCAACAAAGTGTTCAAGGTCAATGGCCATCGCTTAAAACTTTACTTTGATTCATTCCAAGAACACACCATAGCCTCCCTACCATTGGATGACACACCACAAGTAGTACCGGCCACACTCGCCACTGCCGAGAGGCAGATTACCAATGCAGCAACCACATCACCATCTGTCGGACCTGACATTGCTGGCAGTGCTGCCGAGAAGAATCCTGCTGCCAATACACATATGCAGCAACTTGCTGCCGATACGCAGCCCTCTCCACAAACTCATGCCGGCACTCCCCACTTTGATGCTGAGACAAGCACATGGTGCAACGAGCATCTCATTGAGCTACTTCGTGCCGATTTGAGCTATTTTAGCTCGCAATGAACACAATGGACTATAAATACAAAGCTCTACTTGGGAGGCAACCCAATTCGATCAAAGAAAAACGAAGGAGCCATCACCGAGAGTTTGAAATTTCTTAACCCTTCTCTTTTTCTTTGGTTTGTGATGATATGTTGGAATGTGTTAGACAATTGCATGCTTAGCAAATTCGTTGATATAGATTTGTGCTTACATTGAGGACAATGTAATTTTCTAAGTGTGGGGTGGGATAATGTATTCCGTTTATGTTTACGTGTGCTTAGTTTAGAAAAGAAAATTCAGAAAAATGTAACACCAAGAATAGAGTGTTTAAATTGTTTGTTTTGAGTCTTAGGATGCCCCTAATATGTCAATGATGTTTTTTCTCCTCTTTGCATACATAGCTGATGGTTATGCATACAATTAAAATTGTGAGTTTCATGGATTATGTGCATTGGTAGGAGCATGTAGGACTTGTTGATTAACGAAGCATGCATGTTTTAGCTAGTTTATTTCCAAATAACCTATGTGAGCTTTAGAGCCAATTTGTTTTCTTTTTGAGTGATAAAAAATAAAAATTCGATAGATTCATAGGAAGCATGAAACCTCATAATTCTTTGATTATTCGATGACTATATGCAATAGTTTTTCATGAACTCGAGTATTACTAGGTCATAAAATACCTTGATTTTGAAAGTGATTGAAAAGATCTCTTAGGTTTACCACCATTGCCAAATAAAGCATGTGCCTATTTGTGCCCATCGTGGGACACCTTAGTAAACCCCTTTGAGCCTACGATTAGCCTTTTCTTTCATCACCCTTAAACACTTTCCATGAGCTTTGTATAGTGATATCTTTACCCTTGATCAATGATTTGGTAAAGCTTGATTTTTGAAGGCGTTTTCGCGTGACGTGATGAAGAAGAATAATTGTGGGGTAGACTTAGCCATTAATATGTATATAAAAAAATTGATACCGTGCCTTAGGAAAGAAAAGAGAAAAGAAATTTTTGCTCGGAACAAAAGAAAAAGAAAAAGAAAAAAAAAAAAAAACGAGAGCAAGAAAATACAAGGTATAGGCACGGCATAGAAAAGAAAAAGAAAAATTGTGCATGGCTTGAGTCTTGAAATTTTGTTGTAATGTTTTTGGGAGGAAAAGATGAAGTATGGGTCCAACAAGAAATAATCCGACCCTTGGTGAGAAGACATAAAGAGATTTGAGCTTTGCTAAAGGCCACGGTGACGTTTTAAGCCTCATTATCCAAATATCGAATACCTCTAAGCCTAGCCCCATTACAACCTTTTATTGATCTTTTTCATGATTCTTAAGATGGTTAAATTTGATTTATGGAGATTATCTCAAGAGTAAGCATATGGTTTTGGGTCATTGGTGCATATAGTTATCATATGAAGTTTTTCCTTAAAAATTTCACAAAGTGCTTTATTTTCATGACATATGCAAGTTACTCTTCGTAATTCATTATCTTTCGCTTGCATATACTATTGAGTGAATAACCATGCTTCGAGAGAAAAGAAGAGAGTATGCCTAGTGAGGAGGATTGGATTAGCTTAACATGTTTACATGCTTACCTTTTGCCCTTATATGTTTTTATTGATGTTACATGTTCATGAAGCTCGGAATTTTCGTGCTTAGCATTCTCATGCAATTAACTTGAAAGTTATGTGTACATACGAGCCTGAGACAAATTGTTAGGGGCAATAATAGTTTGAGTCTTAGTTTAATTTAGTTTCCTAAGGGACTAGCAAAGGATAAGTGTGGGGTTGTTGATAGGAGCACAATGTGCGACGATATTAATATGTATTTGCCCTCGTTTATGCTTTGTTTAACCCTTATTTATCTAAGATAGAGTCATAATATAGTTTAGTGTCATTTTGGTAGAGTTTTGGAAATATATGCTTTAGAGTCCGAAAAATGACTAAGTTTAAGAATTCTGGAAAATAGTGAAAAATATGTCTTTTTTCGTGATTCTGAGATGAATAGAACTATGACTTATCTTTTCCCAAATTTGCTGAAATTTGGTATGCATGTTATTGGTTTGCTAATGGGTCTTGTGTCAAAAATTCAGATCAATCGGAGTACTGAGCAAAAAGTTATGCTCGACTGAAGACATAAAGGTCAAAATACTCCGAGAGAATGTCCATTCGCCATACCTCGCTCGCCAAGTCCTTGTTCGGCCGCTAACAAGCTCGCTCGCCAAACCCTTGTTTGTTCGCCAACAACCTTGCTCGCCAGAAGATCAGCCGGCAACACTAGCTCACCAGCTTGCACATATCCGCTCGCCAACTATCCGCGCATGCCAGCATGCATGTTCCCGTTACTCGCCAGAAGCCTAGCTCGCCAGCGCCAGACTCGCCACCCATATTAGCCTCGCCAGTACCCGATACTAGAAAAGTCTGTACTCGCGAGCAGAGAGAAATTTCCGGTAATGTCTTCAAGCGGCTGCAGGCGTACCAAATCATTCCAAACAGCTTTGCAACGTCCAAGAAGAAATCATAAGCCGGCCAAGCAAGAGTTTCTTTATTCAAGAATGAGAGAAAAGCCTATTCCAAGTCGGATTTGAAAACCTTATTTATTGAAGATTTCTATCCCGTTTTGAACAAGGAAAAGTCCCAAACTTCATAGCCTCTCTCCTATAAATAGAGGCAGGCACCTTGAAGAAAAGTGTCACATCTCAAGCCAAAACACAAAGCCAAAGCTCTACCAAATTCTCCCCAAAGATCCTACATAAACCCTAGCCGAAAACCACCCTCACCTTCACCCAAGTTTCTGCCGAAACTTGGAACTTTTCTGCCGACACTTACCTATTGCCGAGCAGCCTCCCCATCTCTTCCATCTTCCGCCGGATCCGCACAAGTCAAAGCCATCAAGGTGTCTACAAAAGTGTGATCCACTCCCTTCTCTCGGTTTAGTAAAGTTTATGTAGTTATGTTTAGTTTTGTCTATGAAACTTGCATGTATTTTTGGTTTTGGATTATATGTCTATGTATGAACCAAATTGGAGATTGGTTTTATAATTTTTTTAATGATTTGTTTGATTCGATGCTTAGATTTAGGTTTAAGTTTCGGCAACAATAATTTTGCATGTTAATTTGTAATATAAAATTTGTAAGATTTACACACTTAGATAATTAGGACAGCAGTATAGATGCATGTTGAGGCTTTAAATTGGTTAGTAATCTAAGGGCGTGACTTAAAAACCGACACATTAGTTTTGTCTAACAAACAAGTAAATCTAGATGTTAGGTTTCATCTAACCCGAGTAGAATGAATAAAGATTAAACGTATGTTGCGTTGATTCTATTGTGCTCACCTAGGGTATAACTTTAGCTAAAAGTTGCATGTTAAATGAGATGATTGACAACCATGCTTGTTTACATGTCTTCGATTATATAATTTTGTGCTTCAATGTTACGAGTTGTATAACGGTAGCATAACTTTTAGGATCACCTCGCGAAATCTAGATCTTAAAACATTAGAAAGTCTCTCAACTAGGTAAAAATCGGAAATGTTCTAGTTGTAGGTCGAAACTTGTTTAAGTTCAATGCATGCTAAATACTTGTTCCTTACTTTCTTGTGTGCGAATCTTATTTGTTAAATAGTTGAGTGTGGAGTGCTTTGTGTGAAAGATGTCGACCAACCTTGTATATAGGAGCTTTAGGATTTAATTTCATGTCTTAAATTCATGTCTAGGAATTTAGAGGCAGCTTTGCTGCCGAGCCTTTTATCCCCCATAATTTCGTGTGTAAATATGTATATATGTATATAAGTGTGACAATTGTATGCATATATGTTTGTGAATATTTTGTTATAACAATCTCATATTTCAGGTACCCTTAATCCTCGGCTTAGAACGATCCCTACTTATTCTATACTACTAACGATTGTAGGGTTATTATTGCTTGATGCTCGCTTCGGCGAGTCTCCATCATGGATCCAACACATAATATATTCATAAACTCCGCACATTTCATAAATCGACATGCCTCACTTGAAAATAGATGGATATTTGATAAATAGATCAAAATCATGCTTTTCGACTATTTTGAAAGCATATAAGAATATTTGAAACACATTACATAAACCACTTACCTAGACGAACCGAATCGACACCCATATCGTAAATCGAGCAACCTAGAATGAGCTTTCTAGAAATCACCATTGGATCTAGCTCCAACCCCCATGGATAGGAAGATCGCGTCGATACGAATCCGTAGCCACTCGCGGATTCAGAATCGGAGTTACGGATCAAAAGTTATGATCCGCGGAAGTTTCGTCGCAAAACTAATAAAATAATAATATTTCTAGAGAGAGAAAGATGAGAGAGAGAGAGAGAGTGAAAACGGACTGAAAAATGAAGGGGGGTTGATCCTATTTATAGCCTCCAAAATACCATGTGTTGGTCCCTTGGTGACATGTGTCAACATTACACAATGCCACATAACCAAGACAAAAAATTGACACATTTCAAGATGATTCATGGAAAAATGGGATAGGGCTGAAACAAATGGCAGCAATTCTTGGTCACTAAACAAACTCATTGACCAATAGGGACGTGCCACGTGGTGAAACAACAAGATTTCGACGAAACTTCTAAAAATGGTTAAAAATAGCTCGGGAACTCAAATAATTGACCGAAAAATATGACGAACTCGTAACGACCTCTATTTTCTATTTCTAAAAAGAAAAATAAAATTTGACCAACTTCAAAAATCGGGATATTACAATAGCACTCAACTATTGCTAGGTCGGCCATTCATGAGGACGGCAAGGACAAAAATCGATGTCGTCGCAGGTAACTTGACAATGGAATTTGATGGTGAGGTAATCAAGTTCAATGTTTTCAAATCCATGAAGTTCCCAATTGCTAAGGAGGATGAATGCCGAGTTATGGAAGTCATTGATGAGGCCGAGCAAGTCATGTCGGCCACCCTTGATGCATAGCAATTAGCAATTGAGCAAGGGGCGAGATTTGACAAGAAGGGAGCACGAGTTGAAGTAGAAGAGGACTTTGTCGAGCCAAGCATGAGAAGGGTTACCGCCGAGCTTGATGCAGCCCCTATGTATACAAAGAGCTCGTTTATGTCAATCCCTAGTGCCACAAACAAGTTTCGTCCAAGTGTGGAAGAGGCCCCAAAGTTAGAACTCAAAGAGCTCCCTAGCACTTTGAAATATATTTATCTTGGAGAGGAGGACACTCTATCGGTTATCGTTTCCTCATCGCTTAATGAGAAGCAAGAAAAAGAGTTAGTTCGTGTGCTTAAGAAGCATAAAACCGCTATAGGTTGAACCTTAGCGGATATTAAGGGAATAAGCCCTACTGCTTGTGTTCATCGTATTCTACTTGAAGAAGGAGCAAAGCCAACTAGAGAGGGCCAACGTCGACTTCACCCACCAATGATGAAGGTGGTCAAAGATGAGATCATCAAGCTACTCGATTGTGGAGTTATCTACCCTATTTCGGATAGCAAGTGGGTCTCACCGGTCCAAGTAGTTCGAAAGAAGAGTGGTGTAACGGTTGTGAAGAATGAAAAGAATGAACTTGTACCACAAAGGCTAGTGACCGGCCATAGGATGTGTATCGATTATAGGAAGTTCAATGCAACAACGAGGAAGGATCACATGTCTTTACCATTCATGGATCAAATGCTAGAAAGGCTAGCCGGCCACAAGTATTATTGCTTTCTTGATGGCTATAGTGAATACAACCAAATCCTCAACCACACCCGGATGACCAAGAGAAGACTACTTTCACTTGTCCATTTGACACTTTTGCTTATAGGAAGATGCCATTTGGCCTACGTAATGCACCCGGTATGTTTCAACGATGCATGTACAACATCTTCTCCGACTTTATTGAGAACAAGATCGAAGTTTTCATGGATAACTTTAGCGTATATGGACGCAACTTCGACACGTGTTTGGAGAACTTGGAGGAGATACTTGAGAGGTGTGTAGAGACTAACCTTGTGCTAAATTGGGAGAAGTGTCACTTCATGGTGAACCAAGGGATAGTACTCGGCCACATTATATCTGAGGAGGGGATTCAAGTTGACAAAGCCGGCCAAGGTAGAGTTGATTCAACACTTACCGAGCCCTAAGAATGTTAGAGACGTGAGAAGCTTCCTTGGCCATGCCGGATTTTATCGACGATTTATCAAAGACTTCTCATCCATAGCCAAGCCGTTAAGCAACTTGCTACAAAAGGAGGTGACGTTTGAATGGAGTGACGCATGTGAAGAGGCATTTGGCCGATTGAAGCTTGCATTGTGTTCGGCCCCTATACTTGCATCACCGGATTGGGAGTTACTATTTGAGTTGATGTGTGATGCAAGTGATTATGCTTTAGGGGCTGTGCTCGGCCAAAGAAGAGACAAGAAGCCTCACGCTATTTATTATGCCTCAAGAACCCTCAATGATGCTCAACTCAACTACAGCACAACGGAGAAAGAACTCTTGGCGGTAATTTTTGTTTTGGAAAAGTTTCGATCATATCTTTTAAATTCCAAAGTAATTATTTATAGTGATCATGCCGCCTTGAGATATCTTATGACAAAGAAGGTAGCAAAGCCGAGGCTCATACATTGGATTCTTTTGCTACAAGAGTTCGACATTGAAATCAAAGACAAGAAGGGAAGTGATAATGTTGTTGCTGATAGGAGCACAATGTGCGACGATATTAATATGCTTTTTCCCTCGTTTATACTTTATTTAATCCTTATTTATCTAAGATAGAGTCATAATTTAGTTTAATGTCCATTTGGTAGAGTTTGGAAAATTGTGCTTAATAATCCGAAAAATGACTAAGTATAGAACTCTGAGGAAATAAAGTAAAATATGTCTTTTTTGTGATTTTGAGGCTTGTGTCAAATTGGCTTATCGTTATCCAAATTTGATGAAATGTGGTATGCGTATAACTGGCAAGTTAAAGTATGTTGTGTCAAAATTTCAGATCAATAGGAGTTCGAGAAGTCACCCAAAAGATAGCTACAACTTGGCAGTTTGAGCAAAACGATTCAGGGACTACCAGGATTTTTTTAGGACTGTGTCCTGACTTCCGGAATTTCTGTACGACGTATCGCTTGGAACTAGAAGACATGCCTCATATCAATGGAAAACCCCACAAGTCTAGTTTTTCTGGGACTTAGAATCGTAGCAATCGAAGCAATGAGGAGGAAGTTATGCCGGATTTACTGAGGCAAGGTCATTCTACCGGGAAAACTGATATTTCCCGGTTGCATCAGGATAACTCTCCTTTGGATTTTTGGGAGCATGGATTGTATATAATGGACCTAAACACTTGTTGGACATGTCCATGCTAACCCTATGCAGCCGATTGAGTCCAAGATCATAATAGAAGGAATTCTCATTCCTTTGTGTTGCCAGCAACCCTAGGGTTTTTCCTCTATATAAAGCCAACAAAATTTCAGAATAAGGTGGTGACATTTCAAAGCAAAAACTCTAGCCAAAGTTTTACCAAAATTCCCAAAAGTCCTATACAAAACACAAACCCGAGATACACCTCCACCTTCATCGAAAAATCCCAAACCGTGCCACCATCAATCCCCATCGGATCAACACCAAATTGCTGCCCCAAAGGTGTCTACAAAGTGTGATCTACTCCCTACTCTCGGTTTGTAATAGTTTTGTGTAGCTATGCGTAGTTTTGTCTATGAAACTTGTATGAATTTTTGGATTCAATTTGCATGTCTATGTGTGAAACGATGTGAACTTTGGTTTTATGATTTGTATGTTAAATATGTGTTGCAACTTTTATTGTGGGATTTAAAGGTTATGATTCAGATACCATGCTAATTATAAGGAAAATATTTAATGAATTAGTTAATAGGGCAATCGGCAAACATGTGTTAATTTGGTTTTAGATTCATCTTGATTTATTCTCTGAATTCGTGTGCGCAAAGGTTTGTAGTCTATGCAATTGCAATGTGTGGAATATTGATCTCATTAACCGAAAATAATATAGATTAAGTAACCAATGAGTTATTTTATTTGTGTTGTTTTTACGAGGGTTAGAGTTGTTTAAAGAACATGCTTGTTAATGAGAAGAGTGACGCCTTGCTTAATTAACTTGTTTCCGACTCAAAAGATTTCGTACTCAATTACTATGCATGTTTGTTTTCATCTATAGGAGTTCTCAAATATGTTTAGTACAATTTTAGGATTTGTATATATGTATATTTGAGTGACAATTGTGTGCATATGTGTTTGTGAATATTTGTGTTAACATTCTCATGTTTCAGGTACCCTTAATCCCCGGCTTAGAACGATCCCTACTTGCTTATACTACTAACGATCTTTTGTAGAGTTATTATCGTGTGTGTGCTTAGGCACACATCAGTTGCTGATCACTTAAGTAGAATTCTTAAGGAGGAGGATCGGCTGCCCCTATTAGAGAACTTTCCGGACGAGCAACTCTTTCGGATTAATGAAACAAGTGAACCTTGGTACGCCGACATTCAAACTATCTTGCAACGCATCAATTCCCTAGAGATATGCCGAGCCACATCAAGAATTGAATCAAGAAGCAAGCTCGGCACTTCTTTTGGGATGAGCCATATTTGTGGAAACAATGTAGCGATCAAGTGGTAAGAAGATGTGTTCTGAAAGAATGCATCAATCCATCCTTTCTTTTTGTCACTCCGAAGCATGTGGTGGTCACTTCGGGCCAAAGAGGACGGCATTAAAGGTACTTGAGTGTGGTTTCTTTTGGTCAATGTTGTTTAAGGATGCATATATGGCAAGGTGGCATGTGACTGGTGCCAAAGAACCGGCAACATAGGAGCCCGAGATCAAATGCCTCTACAACCTATCATTGAGGTAGAAGTCTTCGACTTATGGGGAATTGATTTCATGTGACCGTTTCCTTCTAGCAAAGGTTTCCTTTACATATTGCTAGCGGTCGATTATCGATCAAAGTGAATAGAAACAAAAGCCACACACACCAATGATTCAAGGGTAGTTGCCGATTTCCTCAAGACTAATATATTCTCACAATTTAGAGTTCCAAGAGTCTTGATTAGTGATGGAGGCTCCCACTTTTGCAACTGCACTATTGAACCCTTGTTAAAGAAGTATGGCGGTACACACAAGGTTTCTACACCTTATCATCCTAAAACAACTAGCATGGCCGAGGTGAGCAATCGAGAGATCAAACAAATATTAGAAAAATCGGTTGGACCTTCAAGGAAGGATTGAAGTGATCGTCTCGATGATGCTTTATGGGCATATACGACTGCATACAAGACACCGATAGGTAAATTGGTTGGTTTATGACAAAGCATGTCACTTACCGGTTGAGCTAGAACACAAAGCATGGTGGGCCATCAAAGCTTTCAACATGGACATTGACAAAGCCGGCCTTCATAGAAAGCTTCAACTCAACGAACTTGAAGAAATCCATAATGATGCCTATGATGCCGCTTGGATATACAAAGAGAAGACTCGAGTTTATCATGACAAGATAATACGAGGAAAGATATTCGAGGTTGGTCAAAAAGTTCTCTTATTCAACACTAGACTTAGACTGTTTCCAGGTAAGCTTCGTTCTCGATGGGTTAGTCCTTTCATAGTCACTCAAGTGTTTTCACATAGAGCCATCGAGATTCTCAATCCAAGCACAAACAAAATGTTCAAAGTCAATGGCCACCAACTCAAACTTTACTATGATTCTTGCCAAGAACACACCATCGACTCCCTACTATTACATGATGTTCCTCACACACAGTCCGCGTGCTAGCCACCTGCCGCAGCCTCCTGCTCCACAAGCACTACTGCCGAGCAACCACCTACTGCCGAGAAGCAGTTTTCTGTCCAGCTGTCCGCTGCTCCAACTTCTGCAGATATAAGCACGTATCCTGCTGCAGATACGGATACGAAGGACGCACTAGATACAAGCCCTGCTGCCAAGAGAGGCTGCCACACCACAAACCGAGCAATACACATGATGAACGGACACACACATGGTGAAAAGTCTAGGCTAAAGGACTATAAACACTTAAGCGCTGTATGGGAGGCAACCCATATCATCAAAGAAAAATGAAGGAGCCATCACCGAAAGTTTGAAATTTCTTAACCCCTCTCTTTTTCATTGGTTTGTGATGATATGTTGGAATATATTAGACTATTGCATGCTTAGGAAGTTACTTGCTATATTTCTATACTTACATTGAGGACACTGTATTTTTCTAAGTGTGGGGTGGGATAACGTAGTTCGTTTATGTTTTCGTGTGCTTAGTTTAGAAAGAAAATTTCAGAAAATTGTTCCACAAAAATAGAGTGTTTAAATTGTTTGTTTCGAGTCTTAAGATGCCCCTAATATGTCAATGATGTTTTTCTCCTCTTTGCATACATAGATGATAGTTATGCATACAATTAAAATTGTGAGTTTCATGGATTATGTGCATTGGTAGGAGCATGTAGGACTTGTTGATTAATTAAGCATGCATGCTTTAGCTAGTTTGTTTCCATTATAACCTATGTGAGCTTTATAGCCAAATTTCTTTCTTCTTGAGTGATGAAAAGATAAAAATTTGATAGACATATAGGAAGCATGAAACCTCATAATTTTTTGAATATTTGATGACTATATGCAATAGCTCTTTATGGACTCTAGAATTGCTAGAACTCGCTCTTGTAATTTTTGAAACTTGATAGTTATGAAAATTGCCTTGATTTTGAAAAGGATTGAAAACATTATATTAGGATCACCACCATTGTCAAATAAAACATGTGCCCTATTTGTGCCAGTCGTGGGATTCCTTACAAGGTGTTTGAAAAGTGTGATCTACTCCCTACTCTCGGTTTAGCAATTGTTGTATGTAGTTATGTTAGATTTTGTCTATGAAACTTGCATGTATTTTTGGTTTCGAATTGTATGAGTTGGTTTTACAATATGCATGTTAATCTCGTATTTAAGTTCAATATAAGGTTCTTCAAAGATAAAATACGGATTGCATGTTAAAATTGTAACGAAAATATGTAACAAAATAGTAATTAGGTAATCGGCAAAGCATGTTAATTTGGATTTAAACTTGTGCTTGGTTAGTTCTTTAAATTCGTGTGCCTTAAAGGTTGGTGTTCTATATAGTTACAATGTGTGGGGAATTTAAATTCGTGTTTTACATTCGTGCAATAGTTTAGGGGCAGCCTTATGGCTGCCGAACCTCACTTCAAAATTCCCCAATTGAAACAAGTAAATGTGTATATATTTGTGAATATCTTTGTCTAATATTCTCATATTTCAGGTACCCTTAACATGGTAGTGACGTTTCCCTGTTCTATTATATGACAAATGAGATTGGTCACGATATTATATTATTTAGTTTCCGAGAATATTTTCTCTTATGAGACTTTCATTTATTTAATAAATTCCCGAACCAGCGGGGCTGGGTTTTTATATAACCAAGGGGATTGGTCGTGATATGTTGTTATTTGATTTTCAAAAGTATATCGTTTTGAATATATAAACAAAATATTATTTGTTTATTTGACATATCAGCGGGGCTGATTTTTAAACACAATTTTTTTTTCTTAAACATGGGACGTTTTATTAAAGTGCTTGTATTGTGGTTTTTATTTAGAAAACATTGGGAAAGTAATATAATACTTTTATTTAAGGTATTATTATTTTTTTTATTTTTATCCACTCACTCTAACATTTTTAATTTACTTTCCCCTGGGCCTTTCGTTTTAAATAGCCCAGTTTGCAGATTAGTTTATTTGAGGTCAAGAGTACTCGGGGTCGAGGTATAGTCATCATCGTCTTTGCTTCCGCTTGGCAGGATCTATTGATCCTTTTACCTTTCTATTTCGTATTCTCAGTTCATTGTATTAGATTGCTCTAATTACCTGTGAGCCAATTGAGTTTTTTTTGTGTTTATTTGTGACGGTTGTTCTGATTTGGGGAGCAGATGGCTCCAAGTGTTGAGGTTGGAACTTGAATTATAAGTGTGTTTATTTGTTGCAGATTTTAGGGTTGTCCATCTTAAGATTAGCTTATCGATTTATCGATAGAGTTAGTCTTAAGGTGGTCCCCACAGGGCCTTATCCGGGTTTCAGGGTGAAATCCGGTTCAGGTCCTGTCAGTTTGGTATCAGAGCATTAGGTCCTTTCTTCGAGTCATGTTGTCCTTTATACTTGATGACGCCTAGTATTCTTTGAGTGATAGGTCCGACCGCAGCGGATTTCCATCATGTACTCTTCGATGCTAGTGTGTTTACTAAGTATGTGAGTCAGATTCCTTGGTGTCTTGTTATGTACTTTGTAGAGTACTATTCTATTATGTTATCTTATATACTTGGTAATGCTTAGTATCTCTGACTGATGGCCCGACTGCAGTGGATAACCATCGTATGCTCCTTGGTGCTAGTATCGAGTTGGATCTTTTAGACTATGCCTCGAGTACATCGACCTCTTAGGACGTTGTCCTTGCGTACATAATAGGCACTACAACACTGAATATCTTAGGCAACGAAAATTTTTCGTCACCTAAGAAGGATTTTCGTCTTCTAAGCTTTTAGGTGACGAAAATTTTGTCGCCTAAGTTTCGTCGTATAAAGTTTGTGGTCTAAGTAAGTAGGCGACGAAAATAAAATAATTTCGTCTCCTAAGATAATTCTTAGACGACGAACAAATTTCGTCGTCTAAGAAAAATGGTGACGAAAAAAAAAATCTTAGAGGACGAATTTTTTCGTCGGCTAAATTCTAGCTTAGACGACGAAAAAAAAATTTCGTGGCCAAAGATAATTACTTAGACCACGAAACTCAACATTTTCGTAGTGTAAGTACTATCTTAGGCGACGACAGAATCAATTTCGTGGCCTAAGATGGTTACTTAGTCGACGAAATGAAATGTTTTCGTCGCCTAAGTTGGAGACTAAGGCGACGAAATTATATGTTTCGTGGTCTAAGCTAGTTTCTTAAGCCACGAAACAATATATTTTCGTGGCCTAAGAGGTGCTCTTGGGCGACGAAATTATTATTTTTCGTGGCCTAAGTAGATAGCTTAGACCACGAAACCATTTTTTCGTCGACTTAGTAACTATCTTAGGCCACGAAAACATTCTGTTTCGTCGACTAAGTATGTATTAAATTTTAAAAAAAAAATTGAATACTGAATATTCATATAAATTAAAAAAATTATCCATAAAAATTAAATACCGAATATTAATAAGTTTATTCATACATTTGTTCAATAAAAATATTAAACCGAACAATATATCGTAGGGAGAGAGAGGAGCCTGCAAGCTACTGTGGTCGGTTCCTAAACAACTGAAACTGTTCCTCCAACCAGGTAAGACGGTTTTCACTATTCTAGTACTTCTCATTTGCCAATCGTGTCTGCTCCTCTGCAAGTGCGATACGCTGTCGGGCCTCCTCCTCTACAAGTGCGATACGCTGTCGGGCCTCCTCCTCTGCAAGTGTGATACGCTGTCGGGCCTCCTCCTCTCGTCGTCTCATACACTCCGCATTTGACGACCGACTGCGTCCAGTGGAATTTTCCCCTTGCGATGATTGGGAGCCGATCGTGTCTCCTCTGCAAGTGCGATACGTTGTCGGGCCTCCTCCTCTGCAAGTGTGATACGCTGTCGGGCCTCCTCCTCTCGTCGTCTCATACACTCCGTATTTGACGACCGACTGCGTCCAGTGGAATTTTCCCCTTGCGATGATTGGGAGCCGACACCGAAAGTGACTCCTCCTAACCCCCGGATCTCACCGCTGTTTCGCGGTCCCAGTGCGTTGATAAGCACTTGAGCTTGAGTCGGCTCGTCAAAATAGTGAACGATCTGATCTTCCAGAACGTCGGGGTGGTCATTCCTCACAGTGGTCATCACCCTCTCGAGCTCGACATTGATACGGCGATGCATTTGAAAATGAAGTACGTTAATGCATTAATAACTTATGTCGCTGTTATCAGATTTGGCCAAAATTTGTGTACATTATCAATACAAAGACCAAGTAAGTAACATGCATATGAATAATGCATTCTAAATAATCCAAACATAATCGGCAAATACTCTTCGTCAAACCACAACGGTTAAACATAATCCAAACATAATGCATTCACTAGGAGTTTTGAGATCGCATGATTAGAATGGTTTTAACTTGAGTAAATACACAAGGTTAGATAACTTAAGGGAAATATTAAAGAGCTTATGCATATGCTTATAAATTTCTTTTGATAACTTGTGTATTGATCATATTGGTGATGGATTTCTAAATTCGTAACATTCTATCATTCTTGGTCTATTTTCTTATAACCGGCCATGTCTAGTTATGGGATAAGGGAAACTTACTGTATTTTCTGCTGCTTCCGGGTGCTCAGGAGGGTACACCATCTCATAATTCTTCACCAACGGGAATGGTTCACCCTTTTGCTTCAATTCGAGCGCCCCGTAGATGAAAGGCTTTGAACCGGACCGATGGTGCAACGTCTTCTTCCCCCGGTTAAGGAATTGGCGGTCGATCGTCTCTGTAGAAGTATGATTAAATATGAGACAAATAGTTAGCATTGAAATAAAACTAAAATGAAAAATGTTAACATTTAAAAGCACAGACTAATATTAAAAAATTATATACCTGGAACTCATCGCTCTCGAAGTGGTGAACCAGCCAAGACCACTCCTCCTGCCTATCTTTGAACTCTTTCGGAATTTTCCCAGGGTTGTCAATCCTAAGCCTGTTGAGCTTGCTCTTGAAGGCTGTGAAGGTCTTGGCGGCATGCTTGTAAACCCACTTTACCATCTTCTTCTCATCCCAAGGGATGTCATAAACAAGCTATTACAAAAAAAATGGAATTAATATGGAAGCTGATAGATAATTAAAATATTAAAAATTGTAGTTAACTTACGTCGAGTTCATTTTTGAGCTTCATCTGATCATCCTCCTCCAGATCCCACCAACTTGCAGCAGTCATGGGAATGCTGTCCCGAATGATATGCCCGATATCATGAGTCAGCCAACTGTTCAGTGCACTGGTCTGCGGTCCGTGCAAGAACTCATCATCCATGACGATCTTCACCTTCTCTCCGTGCTGCACCCAAGACGTGTAGGCCTTCAAGCCTTTTACCAACCCTCGTTTGTGTTTGGGAGGAGGTGCTGCCAAAACAATAACAATTTAATTAGAGAGTAATAACACTCATTTATAACTAAATGACTTAATTAAAAGTGTTGGATTATGTTTACCTCCATCAGGCCGAGGACGAAATGTGCACCGACAGCTGATCTCTTCACCATCGCTGTCTTCGACGTCAGGTGTGGTTTCTGCTACTGAAGGGGCTGCAGTATCTTCCACCGGCAACGGGGGGAGGTGCTGATAGGTTCGCAGATGATTCCGTACGTGGCTGCGAACCACTCCCTTCAGAGTTATTTGACCTGTAGAAGCGGTCAAATAACTCGGCGGCATATTTTTCCTGTAAAGAAACACAAATTTATATCACAAACACAACATATATTATGTTAAACACTCCATATGAAAAGGTGATGATGGACAATGATATCAAGTTCGGGTGGGATAAAACTATATAATTATCAAGACACTTTCAGTACATTAGATCATTGTATGGAGTGTACAACGATATAAAAACACTCAAAATAGACACACACAGAGTTATAGGTACACTGGACATATGCATCATCTTAGTATGAGCAACTTGGTACAGAATTTTGTACCAAGTTGCTCATACCAAATTCCAAGAGGTCCAATATGAAATCGATGCCTGCAATAAACTTCTGTACCATATGATCAAAATTCTGTACCAAGTTGCTCATACTAAGTTTATATCATATGCATCAGCTTAGTTCAAGATCACAGAACTATAAAGAAAAACAAATAAGCCATTCAGTATATATACAATATACCAAATAATGATTTTGGCTGAACATTGTACTAGCAAGCTAGCTCAACTCTCTGCACACAAAAAGGCTAGATATGATTTTTCTCAATTATTGCAGTCATTGACCACTTTTACAAACTTTCTTCTTTGAGAATGAAGTTTGATGCTTTGATGCTTCATTTTTATATATGCATGAAAATGTTTGTCTCTCTAATTGGAATAAAGTTATATATAATAATACTCTAGGATAATCATGCATGCATTCCTGCTAATTATTAATCAACTACATAATTACATATGCTAATTGTTAATTTAAAAGTAACAGAAACAGTAATGATCGATGGAATGGAAAAATGATCGAATTGAAAAATATATTGTAGGATCTTCAAACATATATGAGTGATATCATAGCATCATAGAAGTCCAGACAACCCAAACAAGGCTGCATTTATGTACAAATTCCTCGTAATTAAAAGCTGAAGAAAAGGTAATGATCAAAGAGAATAAGAATAGCAGCTAAATGTAATTATGTTTGTAAAAGAGATTAGCACAATTGCTAAAATGAAAGATTAGTACACATGCTCCTTCTAAACCGTATTCTGCATTTTCTTCTGCAAGCAGAATAAGCCTTAAACAATCGCAACAATATGGTAGGTGCTTCATTTTACATCCTCCTCTATCTCTATGTTGGGGTTCTAATAAGTTTCTAATAACTATATATTATACAAGACAAGGGAGAGAATTAGAGAGAGACAGACAGCATACTGATCGAGAGAGGCGGAGGCGAGGGAGGCGAGGGTGGAGGCAAGACCGGCGAGCGACGAGGAGGCTGGGGCAGAGGCTGGCTGAGGAGGTGGCTATGGCGGAGGCGAGGGCTGGTAGAGGGGGAGGCGAGACCGGCGAGTGAGGCGGAGGAGGCAAGGGAGGCGGGGGACGGCGGGGCCAGCAGGCGGAGGCGGAGGAGGCGACCCAGGCGGAGGAGGCAAGGGAGGCGGGGGACGGCGGGGCCAGCAAGCGGAGGGCGAGGGAGGCGAGGGCGGAGGGCGACGGAGGGTTGGGGCGGCGGAGGAAGAAGAAATTGGAAGAAAATTGGAGAGAATGCGATTTCAGATCGTGGGTTTCAGTTTTGACCCTTTTACTTAGGCGACGAAACCATAGTCTCGTCTCCTAAGATAATAACTTAGGCGACGAAAAACAAGATTTCGTCTCCTAAGTTAGTATCTTAGGCGACGAAAACACTTATTTCGTCTCCTAAGCTTAGTTCAAATTTTCGCAAAATTTATTGGCGGAAAATAAAGCCAATTTTTTTTAAAAATAATTTCCACTTAGTCGACGAAATCATCAGTTTCGTCGTTTAAGTATTTACTTAGTCGACGAAAATGATGTTTTCGTCGACTAAGTGTAAATTATTTTTTAAAAAAATTGGTTTTTTAATTTTGGAATTTTGGGCCATGTTCATAGGTGCATTTGGTCGACGAAAGACCCCAAATATACATATTTTAATATATATATATTAATTAATTAATTAATACAAAAACAAATTAATCATGTTTTTCCCATTTTAATTTTCTTGAGGAAATTAGAATCCAACATAACATAACATAACACAGTTGAAGATTATGTACGTACACATGCTCCTGGGAGATTATGTGCAAATTGAACATACTGGGCCACTTGAACATGGCCCAAAATTTTCTTATTCTCTTTTACACACCATTCATGTATTTTTAATTATACATCAAAAACAAATTTATTGAATTTAAAAACATAATTTAAATCTGATCATGGTTCTCCATCATAATCATCATCGTCTGTATCGTCTGCATCTTCAATCATATCAGTTAAGCCATCATTGGAATCGTCATCGTCGTATGCTTCCTCATCATCGTCTGATTCCTCATCATCCTCGTCATTAATGAAGTTGTGATTGGCTCTGTTTTGAGATGTAGATGCATTTGGGACTGCAATGAATTCATCATAAGTTACGAAATGTAAGCGGTTGTCGTCGCGAATAGCCTCTGCATTAGGGATTTGAGAAGCCGAATGCTCTTGATATGGTTCATCAGTGTCGCCGTCATCTTCATCATCATGTTCTTCACCCCCTTCAATTGTAGACGCACTCCATATATTCCTATGTGACATCAGGTTAACCACTTTCCAAAATCCACCTACCTTAGGATCATCGAGATAAAATACCTGTTTTGCCATGCTAGCAAGAATGAACGGCTCATTTTCATAGCAACTTGTGTTTGTATTCACCGATAACATGCTATAATCCATCTTTGTACTCCCAGGAACACTTTGATTAGTGTTAAACCATCTACACTTGAACAAGACAACGAGCATATTTCCATATACTAGTTCGACAACGGCGAGTAGCACTCCATAGTAGGTGAAGTCGTCACCATCTACCATGACCCCGCAATTTTGCGTTCTGCGGTTTACATCTCGTTGAAGTGTCACAAACTTGACGCCGTTGACAAAACACATCGCGCGCACCCTGTGGGAAATTGGCATTCTAGCCAAATGGTGCAATTCGGACGAGTACCAATCACTGTTCTGTATTTGGAGATTTTCCACCTGTCACATTGTGATAAGTTATTATTTAAATTGAACAGACTAGCTAGAATACTAATATTGAAATGAAGATATTGTAACATAAAAAATATTGTGACGTACCCATTTGCGAAAGTAAGCAGGAAATGTTCTTTTGTGCGTCTCTTTCGGCCTTCGGTCTCGACGATTTGCTTCAATCAGCTTCAAATGCTCACGCATGAAATATTGTGCTTCGTCACAGTGTTGTAGTACGCACCAATGAGCTTCAATTAGCTCAGCATCTGTCAATCTTTCTGAAGTTGGTAAATTACCAAACGCACGTACAACACTTGAAAGGACTGAAAGTTTTAACTCTGGTATTGTAGAGGCTATTGTAGAAGATTCTGCAATGTTTTCGTCACTGTTACGGAGATATAAGTTGCAGTATGTTACATATTCATGTGTAATGTATGACTCCGCTATCGATCCTTCAGGGTGACTCTTGCTTTTACATAACTTTTTGTATTGAAACAGTTGTCTGAAATTACACGTACAGTTATTAGTGAAGTATATATACAAGAGAATATTATAATGAATGGGGAAATACGAATAATAAATAGTAGCTTTCTTGAGGATACATCCAGGTGCAATGAACTGGACCAGTAAGCAGTGCTTGATCTGGAAGATGGATCATCAGATGAATCATACTGTCAAAGAAAGCAGGGGGGAAAATCCTTTCCAATTTGCACAAAATGTAGATGATGTCTTCTTTGAGAATGAGAACATCTGACTTCTTCAGCTCTTTAGCGCATAACTTCTGAAATAACTTACACAATGCTATTATAGGTTCGACCACATCTGGATGCAAATAGGGTCGGATGACCACTGGAATAAGACGTTGTAGCTATACATGATAGTCGTGGCTCTTCAATCCGTTAAACGTATTAAGCCCCAAGTTAATACACCGAGATATATTTCCTGCATACCCATGAGGATATTGTACTCCTTTAAACCATATGAAAACCTGCTTCTTGAAAGCCGGTTTAACTGTGTAAGGTGCAACAGGTATGAAAGTCCCTGACGCCGTCTTCACTGGCCACAAGTGTTTTCGTAATCCCTTCTCCTTCAGATACTGACGTGCTTTCAAACTGCCTTACTCTTTCCTTTGATATCAAGAATTGTTCCCACAATGCTGTCACTTACTCCCTTTTCTATGTGCATGACATCTAGGGTGTGTCTAAGAATGGATTTCGACCAATAAGGCAAATCATAGAATCTACTCTTGTGTGTAAAACACTTGTACTCGTCAGGGCGTTCCGGAACTACTAAAGCATGTGCACCCTACTCTGAGCATTTTTTTATTTCTCTTCTTACCTTTTTCTATGATTACTTTATCAAGTTAATATTGGAAGAGGTTCCTCAAGTATAAATAAACACTTCTTTACCAAGTTTGGAAAGTATTCCCGTTGTAGAGCTCTCTCTACTATGAAGTTCTTTTCTTCATTAGCTTTGCTGTAAATTCATAAACACTTGTTGAATTTTAAAAGTTTTAGACAAAGCTAAAGCTCTTTTATGGTCTTACCTCGACCTTAGCTGTTATTTGTGACGAATATTGTTTCTGTTTATTTATCGACAAAGTTTAAGTTCCAGTTTTCTCTATGTTTCCATGTCTAAGTTTGCTTATCCACAAGTTGACGTTTAATAAATCTCTTTTATTTTCCACGCTTTTTGT
This sequence comes from Potentilla sterilis, assembly GCA_963682095.1. Taxonomy (NCBI): domain Eukaryota; kingdom Viridiplantae; phylum Streptophyta; class Magnoliopsida; order Rosales; family Rosaceae; genus Potentilla; species Potentilla sterilis. The sequence goes on from OY821761.1 coordinate 19,073,489, forward strand.
CCAATTGATTTAGTAACCTATTAATTTGTTAAAATGTTCTACAATAATAGTTTTGAGCTTTCTAACTATCAGAATCAAGTTTTGTAATTTCTGAGCAGTTTCTTACGAACTATATTCTTATTACTTACTAAGGACCATTGTTACATGCTCTTATTTATTTTCTATTGAGAAACTGATTTAAATATACTTTACCATCAATCTTGATCATTCTTCAGTATCTCTGTTTTTGTTTTAAAGGCAAGTATATTTCAAGGTTATTTGAATGTTATCTGATTTCCAGTAATATATTTGATTTATTATAGACATTTTTCCTGGTAGAAAAGAGATTTGTTTTCAAAGAGTTGCTTCATGGCAGTATTTTAATATGTTATAAGAACAGAGATTTCAAGTTCTTATTGAAAATCTTATTTATGTCTGCCTCAGTTTCAAAGAGATGGTTTATGATTTTACAGTGGCTATATTTGAGCCTGTTTCTGGTTTTATTTGTGTTATATGTAATGTTTATATATAATTCATTTATACAAGTCTGGTTGATAAAATAGTTTCTCTTGAAATTTTGTTTTGTTTAAACAAGTTGAGTTATGATTCGAGTTTGAATCGATTTACTCTTTTCTGGTATTGCAATTTTTATCTCAGTTTGTGATGACAATTGCTTATTGTCCTAAACAAATAGCAGACGTTGTGTTCTTATTCTATATTTACCTTCATGGTCTGCTATCATCATCTTGGTATTAGGTTTGCTAGGATTTGCTACAACCCTATTTTATTATTTATTTAGCCTTTACAAGCAAAATTTTGCCATGAAGATTTTACATATTGCCACGTTTAATGTTTATTAAAATATTCGTTGTTAAAGATTTTCCTCTTTGAAGTCATTGGAGGCAGCATGGGAGAATTTATTTTAATCATATTGTGGTGGGACCACTTACTGATCTAGATATGACTTGAGCAGTCATTGTTTCTATAAATGCATATTTCTATTTTCTTTTTGATAAATTATTGTTTCGGGTTTATCCTCATTTCAGTTCTCGTGGGACAAGATATTGACTGGAACTTCTATAGCTAAATTGAGGTTTCGAGAATCTTATTTATAGAGGAGCAGTGAGTGATAGGAGCACAATGTGCGACGATATTAATGTGTTAGTATCCATTATTTGTGCTTTGTTAAGTCTATTTAGAGTAAGATAGAGTCATAATATAGTTTAGTGTCGTTTTGGTAGAGTTTTAGAAAAATGTGCTAAATTATCAGAAAAATGACTAAGTATAGAAATCTGAGGAAATAATGCAAAATATGTCTTTTTCGTGATTTTGAGGCCTGTGTTAAAGTGACTTATCCTTTTCTAAATTTGATGCAATTTGGTATGAATATATTTGGCAAGCTAAAGTATGTTGTGTCAAAATTTCAAATCAATCGAAGTTAGGGAAGTTACCCAAAAGATGGCTGCAACTTGCCAGTTTGAGCAAAACGATCCAAGGACTACCAGGATTTTCCTAGGACTCGGTCCTAACTTCCAGACTTTTTGTACGGCGTATCACTTAGAAACAGAGGATGTACCTTATATGGATAGAAAGCCCTATGAGTCTACTTTCTCCAGGACTTAGAATTGCATCAATCGGAGAACTAAGGAGGGAGTTATGCCGGATTTATTGAAGCAAGGTCAATTCTGCCGAAAAACTGTAGTTTCCCGGTTGCATCAGGAAAGCTCTCCTTTGGATTTTTGAAGCATGGATCAGCTATAATGGACCTAAAGACTTGTTGGACATGTCCATGCTATCCTAATGCAGCCGATTCAAGTCCACGATCAGACCAAGAAGAGACCTAGAAGAAGCATTACTTTGCCGACAAGGAAAACAAAAACCAACTAGGACAAGGAATTGTCATTCCTTTTGGCTGCCGGCAATTCCTAGGTTCTCCCCTATATAAAGCCAACGAATTCCTCATAAAATGTGTCACATTCCAAAGCAAAAACTCTAGCCAAACCTTTACCAAAATTCCCAAAAGTCCTATACAAAACACAAACCCGAAACACACCTCCACCTTCATCGAAAAATCCCAAACCGTGCCACCATCAATCCCCATCGGATCAACACAAAATTGCTGCCCCAAAGGTGTCTACAAAGTGTGATCTACTCCCTACTCTCGGTTTGTAATAGTTTTGTGTAGCTATGCTTAGTTTTGTCTATGAAACTTGTATGAATTTTTTTATTCAATTTGCATGTCTATGTGTGAAACGATGTGAACTTTGGTTTTATAATTTGTATGTTAAATCTGTGTTGCAACTTTTATTGTGGGATTTAAAGGTTATAATTCAGATAGCATGCTAATTATAAGGAAAATTTGGAACAAACTAGTAACTAGGTAATCGGCAATGCATGTTAATTTAGTTGTAGATTCGACCTTGGTTTGTTCTTTTAATCCGTATGCATAAAGATTGGTTGTCTAATTGAGTCATGACTTTTAGGGTATTAATCTCATTAGCCGAAATTTACATAGGCTAATCTACATGACAAGTAGTCTTAATTTTTGTAGTTTCACTAGGGATCGAGTGGTTTAAAGAACATAGCATATCGATGTGAGAAGAGTGAAAGCCTTACTTGCTAATATGTTTCTAACTAAAAAGACGTTGTGCTTAATTACTTTCCATGTTTGTTTTCGACTTTACAAGTTTTCTCAAACTGGTTTAGTATAAATCTTTAGGATTAGGCTTTAATAGAAAATCTTAAAGTGCTTAAGAAGTCTTAAAATCGGTTAGTGTAACCTTATAGGAGCTAATTAGGTTGGAACTAAATCGAGTCTACATAGTTTTAATATGTTGTCGTGAATCTTGTTTGCTACTTTGATATGAGTTCTGATTGCTTTTATGCTAGTACTTTGTGGAAGAATGTCGACCAACATGTAAATAGTAACTTAGGATTTATTTCATGCCTTCAATTTCGTATCCTTTAGAGTTAGAGGCAGCTTGCTGCCGAACATTTTTCAACCCCCAAAATGTGACGTTTTGATGTATATATGTGAATATTATTGTCTAACATTCTCATGTTTCAGGTACCCTTAATCCCCGGCTTAGAACGATCCCTACTTGCTTATACTACTAACGATATTTTGTAGGGTTATTATTGTGTGTGTGCTAAGACATTCATCAGTGAGATGTCAGTACCTCTCATCCTTCTTCTTGGCAGGTATACTAATTTTGAGGACAAAATTTTTTATAAGGAGGGAAGAATTGATACGACCCGAACCTTAAATTACCTTCTGACAGTTTATCTCTTATTTTTACGATTCATATATTCTAAAAGTTGACTTTTTATAAAATTGACTCGACCGATAATTGTATTTCTTGACAAGATAGTGGACGTTAAAACGAGTTTGTGGACGCGTAGCACGTTTAATTAGGAATTCGCATGAAAAAGTTACGACCTAAAAAACGGTAATTTGCCGTTTTTGGACAAGTATATATAGCAGAGAAGAATTTCCCAAAACGGCAAGTTTTTCTTTTCCCCTTTTCTTTTCTTTCCTTTTTTTTTTTCTCTTTTTCTCTTTCTCTCTCCCCGACTCAGCCCGAGCTCCACCGACCCAGGTGCCGACCTCCATTCTATGTCGTCCGCCCACCAATCAGTGCTCCACCAATGTCGATAGTTTCGTCTCGTCCTCCTCTTCAATTCTGTGGTTGTGGCACGGTGAGATTCGCCGCCGTTCGACCGATAGAAGCCAGAGAAGGTGTGACTGTATCAAACTGGAAATTTCCTCCTCCAACCACCTCTTGGTCTGATTTTAGGGGGGAAAGGAAGACCTCGACCTGCACAACAACTCCACCAAATGAATTGATCCAATTCGAATCAGGTAACGAGAATTTTGAATTTAAAATTCTAGGGTTTCATATTATATCTTGTGTCATCGTTAGTATAGGACAAGTAGAGATCGTTCAGTCCGGAGAAATCAATGGTATTTAATCACATGAAGTATCACATAATCAAATATATCTAAAACCTACTGAATTTTACTAGAATTAAATTCTAAATTAAATATATACAAGTGATCATCTTCTCCACATAAACACAAAGCATGAAATCACTTCAAAATGCATGACTCGAGATTAATGACACACGGCAGCAAGCAACTTTCACATAGCACTTAAAAACACTCAATTCTGATTCTAATTAGAGCCCTCAGCGGTTCATCTAATCGTTAAGACTTCTAATTTATTTAGAATCAACTCAGCGTATAATCCTAAACATGATGTTAATCAATTTAAAAACACTCAGGGTAGAAATTAAACATGAATAACACATAAGCACAATAAGCCGAATCAGAGACACGCAACAAGTATGGCGTCACCTCACATTGGTTTAACATGCAAATTTTCAGAATTATAATAACCATAATTAAATAACCTAGATCACAACAACTCAGCATATGATGCAATTTAGATCACTTCGGTACATGAAATCGGCACTAGAGGTACTGCCACAATTCATCCCTCAAGCACACGATTTGTGATGCTTGAATTCATGAAAATTTATTGAAAGTAACCAAGAAAACATGCGAAACCTACTACCCCTAATCAATAAGTCACGAAATCATATATAAAAAGTTTGTAAATTAATCCATAGAAAACCAAAATAGAATTCGGAAATCATAGTATAACATACAAAACCATAAATCAAAATCCATAACACCATAAAATGTTAAATCGTAAATTATACAGAAAATATTGAAAGTCATAAGGTACACGAGTCACACTTTAGAAGAACCTTGAAGAGAGTTCGGCAAGAGATGATTCGTTGGTAAGAAGGTTGCGATTTGGAATGGTGGTGGTGGTACGGCAACAAGATTTTCTGTATAGGATTTTATAGGGATACTTTGGCAGAGTTTCGGCAAGCTTTTTGTGAGCGAAGAGATGATATTTTATGTCCAAGGTCGAGCTATATATAGGAGAACAAAGGAGGAAGAGGTTCGACAGCTTAAAGTCTTCAAATCCGAATTAAATTCTTCTCGACAGAATGACCTTTGTTGATATAAATGAAATATTTCTTTCTAGAAAATAGTTATTGACGCGATTCTAATTGGGTTGGAAACTAGACTCCCGTAGTTTTCCATCCATATATTACTCGTCACCTGGTTCAAAGTAAACTATCTTGGATAGTCCGTGGAAGTTGGATGACGTGCACAGAAATTCTGCCGAATTTAATCAGGATTTGCTACGATTTTTCTTCCTCTTTTTCTGAATTATCTATTCCTTCTTTCTTGAGTTTGTTGCTGAATTTCCCTTGGATAATTACTGAATATCCTTGCAATATCGCTTCCATTTATCCTTGATTTAATTCAGCCTCTCTTCTTATCTGTGCAGCTCTCTTAATTATCTTCTCTTTTTGTTTCTGAATTATCTTGTCTTTATTTTCCTCAATTTGTGGTGCATTATCCCCTCTTTAATTCCTGAAAATCAAAGAAAGAAATATATTAAAAAGAGAATAAAATTGTAGCATAATTATTACACGAACAATTCCTGATCACATTAGGATTCCTGGGCCAACAAGGAGTTCTACTTTGATTGAAACTCTTAGAACTTTTGACCTTTTTAGAAATGTTGAGATATTATAGACTCCTTGTCCGACTAAGATTACTAATTTCATAGGGAGTCCTACTTTGAATCAAACTCTTAACATTTTTAGACTCCTAACTCGATTAAGATTCCTAGTCCGAATCAAACTCTTTATAATTTCTGCATTTTAGAAATTTTAACTCATTTCACATATCAACTCTACCAAAGACTCCTAACTAGACTCAATGACGCTATATTACAACAATAAGGGTTAAACATTGCATAAAATAGGGTAAAAACACATTAAGAACATCACATATAATGCTTCTATCAAAAGTGAATAGTAAATAGTAATTTGACTTTCACAATTACTGTTTGATCAATAAATGTTACTGTTGACTTACCGTAAAAAGATAAAGACTGGTTAAAAGGATTTTACGACGAAATAACCAGTAAAAGAATTTATCTGACTTAGGATGGATGTCCTGAGTAATTTTGGACTTAAATTGTTTTGGTATTTAAAGCGTAATTCTTATACCGATAACAAGAAATAAAATTGGGATGTTTCGGGCGAGTGAGGACATCAGTAGATTTAACTTTTATAATCTAATTCCGAGTTTTGAATAAATGCATGCATAAATATTTTATTGAAATAAATTTTATTTTCATTAAATGATTTCTTGAACATTATATGAATTATCGAAAGCCGATAATTCATATATGTTATTATATTTATTTATTTAATATTTAAAGTGAATTAAGAATTTATGTTTTATATTTACGACTACTATTTTGGAATAGTACGTAATTTTATCCGAAAATGGGATTTCCGAGAATTATATGTTTTGATCATTCATATTTGATCTTTATGAATAGTTTTATATATATTTAAATGTAAAGACCAGAAATGAGATTTCTGGGGATTTTATGATTTCACTATTTGTGATTTTACGACATGTGAGACATGTCGATGTTATAAATATAAATTTATCAATATTATTTTACGGCATGTGGGACATGTCGGATATATATTTTCTTCCATGCTATTATGATATTTTAAAGCCTCAGATGTGCGGTCGGGGACCGTACTGATTTATAATATATAAGGAAAAACGTATTTTCACTTTTGTTTTCAAATTTTTCACCATATCAGAGTCCATATATGTTTATTGCTAGCTAGCTCATCAACCTCATCCTATGCAAGGTGACGACTTGACCATATAAATAAGATTCACCTCGGTGGTCAACATAGATGTGTAGAGGTTTAGCGTGGGAGGCTCCGACCCTTAGCGTTCGACGCTACTATTACATGGTGGTGACGTTCCCCTATTCTATTATTTGACCAATGGGATTGGTCACGACATTATGTTATTTGGTTTTCGGAAATATTTTCTCTTATGAGACTTTTATTTATTTAAATAAATTCCCGAACTAGCGGGGCTGGATTTTTATATGACCAATGGGATTGGTTGTAATATGTTATTATTTGATTTTCAAAAGTATATCGTTTTGAATATATAAAAAAAATATTGTTTGTTTATTTGACAGATCAACGGGGCTGATTTTTAAACACGATTTTTTTTTTTTAAACATGGGACGTTTTATTAAAGTGCATGCATTGTGGTTTTTATTTAGAAAACATTGGCAAAGTAATATAATACTTTTATTTAAGGTATTATTTTATTTTATTTTTTTATCCACTCACTCTAACGTTTTTAATTTACTTTTCCCTGAACCTTTCGTTTTAAATCGCCCAGTTTGTAAATTAGTTTATTTGAGGTCAAGAGTACTCGGGGTTGAGGCATAGTCATCATCATCTTTGCTTTCGCTTGGTAGGATCTATTGATCCTTTTACCTTTCTATTTCGTATTCTCAGTTCATTGTATTAGATTGCTCTGATTACCTGTGAGCCAATTGAGTTGTTTTTGTGTTTATTTATGGATGTTGTTGTTATTTGAGGAGCAAATGGCTCCAGGTGTTGAGGTTGGAACTGGAATTAGAAGTGTGTTTATTTGTTGCAGGTTTCAGGGTTGTCCATCTTAAGATTGGCTTATCGATTTATCGATAGAGTTAGTCTTAAGGTGGTCCCTACAGGACCTTATCCGGGTTTCAGGGTGAAATTCAGTTCGGGTCTTGTCACTATCTAGGTCTCATGCGTACATGTTTTTGAAAGAGTAATTGTTATGTTACTTCTTTATTGGTTGATGAGTTAATGATCTTATTAACTTGTGGAATTTGATATTATGTTGGCATTAACATGCAGAATCATATATTATTGTGTTTTGAGTAGTTGATAAATGTTTACTCATACGATCTTGAAAGCTTACTGGGTTTGTTGTTTATAACCCGATGCATCAATTCACGGTGTAGGGCTAAACCTGTAGGTGAGGATCAGTAGACTTGGGATGACTAGTAGGTGTAGACCTTACCATGGCTTTTACCCTTTAAGTTGTAGTGAGTTTAGTGGGGAAATTTGTATTTTCATTTATGTTATATGTTTCGTAAACATTTGGTTTATTTTGTGAGTTACCACATTTTCGAATTTGAATTTTGTTATTTGAATTAGGCTGTGACACTTGAGGACCTATCTTAAGCCCTTGGAGTGCTCGAAACTGAACTGCTTGAGATATATATGAGCGCTGAGAGCCCTTCAGCACACAAAATAAATAAATATGAAGACAATGTATCACCTTGCCTAATACAATGCACAAGTTGGCCGAATAATAGAAGAGATCTTCCATTAACCAAAATTGCATAACTGACCGAAGTGACACATTGCATGATCATCTGAATCCAACGAGTATCAAATCCCAACATGGTGAGAATGGCTTGTAAATGTCCATTCAAGCCGATCATAGGCTTCAATTACTTCCTGATCGTCTTCAGATGACTACACGCTAAAATAAAGTCATTGGAGTGTATATGCCTATATGGTGCACTTGTAAAATTTGATAAAAATCTTAACGCAAATTTAGAAAGAGAAGAAGTAAAGATAGGGAGTTCAATAGGTCTGATCTAAATCGAATTCCAAAATAATCATTTTATAAAGTACGTTAGCTTTATTTATACTAATTAAGTTACGACGAAATTCGTTATGAAAGTAGCTAGATACTCAAAATAGAACAGGAGGCTTCGCTTTATTAATTGATGTATAATTTGTTTATAATCGAGTTTATAATTTGTTATGATCGAAGGTATATACTAAAAATAGAATGGGAGGCTTTGCTTCATTAATTGATGTGTAATAAATATCAAGTGATACATTTATAACACAAGCAAAAGGTTTGAGTAATTTACTCAGATTTATGTTACAGTGAATGAACTTTGCCTGCTGAAACTGGCTTTAATCCGTGTTTTAGAGCAGCATCCCAAACTAGGTCGATTCTGTCAACGTCGATTGCCCCAACTTCATGGTGAGTCCAGCCTTCTAGAAAATGAACCACACCGCCAGCATGGCAAGCATGCACTACTCCTCTGTCCATGGTGTACTGCACAAGTATATGTCAACACATTAATTTGGCATTAACAATCTTGTTAGAGAATGAGCCAACAATGTATATGGAGAAATTGATCTGTACGTTTACGAACCTCACAGGAGCCAAGCCCTTCGACGTCATCAGGTAATCTCATGGCTGCAAGATCACCATAAGTGCAGTCTCTTCTGAAATGAAAGATGGGTGGGACAACAAACTGATGAAAATGTGCTCCACTTGGTGCCCAATATTGCTCCCTTGGTGTGATCCATTTGCCCACGATCCATGTCTAATATTCATAATTACAGGTATTGTTAATAAACCTTATTAGGCCAAATTAAACTGGTAAATTAACGGTACTTTGTTTAGAAGGAGTCTCAGATATACATACCTTACAATTCCGCGCAGCTTGGTACTTTGTGACTTGAACAAGGTAGTTTTGAAACTCTGCTGGAGCTTCCTTTTGAACTTTTTGAAATCTTTCTGTAGACAATGTGAGCATCTGAAGCATACATGCATGGATTCATTAGTTAGTGAATTCAGCTTACAAGGAACTTGAAACCCTAAACCCTAAAATTTAAGGAGACTGAAAAGTGAGAAGTATACTTACAAGGACCCGAACTTTTCTTCTACAGAGGTAGAGGGCAATGGCTCTTCCCAGCTTGGAAGTTGCTCCGGTCAAAAACACCTCCTTGCAATCCTTTGGGATCTCGTTGAGAATAACAGCAGCAGTTAAGGTGTTGCCATGCACAACTCGAACTCTAAGGTCCGGATGCTTGTTAACAAACAGTGTTCCTCCCCCATTCAGTGCTTCATTCTGCACAGTTAATCAATTGATTATTAATCATTATATTAAACACAATTTATTTTTTACAAATTCGAACTGGGGTACGTAGTTGCCCCCGAGTCACATCATTATCATTCCCAGAATCTATGGGGCGGGTCTCTCCAATCCGGGTGAAGATTTACGTGAATGATGTGCTTAACTTGGCATAATAAGTATATTTAATACTGCTAACAAATAAATTACACTAATTAATCACTTCAGCATGACATGCAAGATCATTTGAGCATCCAACTTCTAAACGCATCAAAAAAACTGTCACTATTCTTGCTGAACTAGCGGTACCAGCTTCAAAGACAACCCATGTGAACTCACACACCATATTTTCTTCTTCTTCAATAGAGCCAAACTTTCTTTTATATATCCATACTCAAAATATATATAATATAATATACACCAAAAAAATATAAAATGATCAAATACTACTCCTACATCTTAAAATGAAAAATATGTAATAGTGTGGTACGATCATTCTTGAAGAATGGAAGTGAGTAAATAGTAAGACAAGTGTAGTCGTAAATGAGTATCCCATGCCACTTGGTTGGCTATGATCATTCTTGATGTTCAACTTTACAGATTCAAAGCTTCCATATCCCCGTCGTCCCATAAATGCAAAGAGTTGCGTGTGTAAATTTTTGGACAGATGACAGATGAGAGATTGGTTTGGTTCTTTACTACTTTGTGATCTCACCTGACAGCAGCTGGGATCAAACCTATTTTTCTAACTAGAGTGAATACTGTAGAGAGAGGCAACCTTTACCAGTTCCAATTATTAGGTTTTAAAATCAACAACCTACCGAATACTATTTATTCGTCCAGAAACATATTGGTAATATCCAACAACCAACACCAGAATTGCCTGAATTGGATTATAAATGTGCAACAGAACGGAAAATAAAACATGCAAAATATAAAATAAAAACTAAAAAAATTGAAGACATTGACAAAGGAAAATAAATTCTAGGCAGAACTGATTCCAACCTTATTTAATGCAGCGAGGCTGATGACCTTGACCCCCAACTTGTCAGCTCTGAGGATCGCTTGCTCTATTTGATTGTTGATCCCATCTAGGGCAAATGGCAAAAAGTACTAGAAAACAAACCCCAAAACATTGAAATCATTTAGGCTTTCTCATTGATTATTTATCGTAACATATGATACTTTAAATTTGATAAATCGACTTTCTGATAATCGAAGTCAATAAGATTGAAATATAAAGATTACCGTATATATAGTTTTGATTTGGAACATTTGTAAATGACAAATTCACCAATTATTAATGCTTTTTTTTTGTTTCAATACACTTATATGTATATTAATATAGATATGTATAGGAGGGACGTCAAGGCGTCAAGCCATCAACATAATTAATTACTATAAACTAAAGTTTGATTTAGACCTAAAATCAATAATTTTTTTTTTTTTAGGGGAATGAATAACTTACATAAGTTATACGACCGAATTAAGTCAAGTCAAGCAGGAGTCGAAACTCACTACAAACTAAAAGTTTCAAAATCAATAATTGAGATGTTGTAATAGCCTCATATATATAGGTAGTAGAACTGTAGAAGTGTGTAGAATCTAGGGGAATTTTGATAATAATTTGATCTGGTCCGACTCGAACCGGAATATATAGTTCAACTACTTATAGCAACATTAGATTATGTATTATATATAGAATCTGGACTAAAAATACCCTTTGATGTATTAATTCTCTAGTCCTTGCATATACGTAATAAACAAAATGTTTAATGATGAGCGAGTTTTGAGGAAAAACCTGAAAGCCATATCTGGGTACAACCCAAGTCTGGTGCAACCGACCTCTGAGATTGTAGAATGTAATCAGAAAAGTTTTTGCCCACGCCCACATTGCTAGACACACCAACATGCCGGAAGGATAAAACGGCAGCTGGAAGAGTCTATACGAGTAGGGCATTGAAGCAAATGATCGGAAAACAAACGGAACGTGCATCTGCGAGGACAAGTCCACCACATGAGCAAGGAAAACGAAATCCGGCACATTGCCATTTACTCCTGCACCATTATAAACATCGCTGGTAAATGTCACTAATTTTTATGAAATTATTTACTTTTGTACGTGATATATATAGCGATAGCAAAAATTTCTGAGTGATGTTTCACAGCATTATATGGTTTGGAATGTTTATCCTACTTGATATTATATTTTAGACCCACCTGATTTTAAGCTCATCTCCTTGTGTAATTCCCAGGATTTTTGGTTTAGTGTACTCCCCAATGCATCAAAGATAGGCATGAACAGGCAGAAGTTGCTGCCCTTTTCAGTGTGGTGCAGTGTGTGGTATCTGCATATATATAGCCAATTAGCCAAACTATATTTATAAAAACAGAAAACAAAAATCCATAATTGGAACTCATGGACTACATCAATTAATTATTTTTGGATAGGAAGGCTACGATGGCCTCCAAAAATAAAGCCCCCAACTTCTTTCATGCTAGAATTTAATGATAAAACCCGACACATATAAAGCCACCATCACCTTTGCATTCTTTTAGAAATAGCATAAAATAACCATATTGGAAGTAAGTTCTAACAACCTTTGCAGGAAACTTTCCATCAATATCAATTATTACCAAATTTAATTATAAATTATAATGTGAATTATAAACAATTGTGAAAAATATTGGTCGTAGCTACTTACGTTGGAGTGTAGAGAAGGTATTTGAGAAATGGAATTTTCTCAAATAGTTTATGAGAAATAATTTCCACATTGCTATAGCCAAAGCCTCTCAAAAAATCGAAAACTAACAAGTAGCCATAGATGATGCCGACTGATCCAACACCCATCAGAGTAGAACCCAGAATTGGAATTCCAATGATCACAGTCAATATCAAATCCTCTAGAAATGTTGCATTTCCAGCTGCAGGCACCAAAAAATTGAAATTAAATTGAACATAACTACTACTATTTTATTTAAACAACATAAAAAAAATAAAAAAACGATAGGGCCGTGTGTATTAATTGTTCTTACCTGTAAAAGGTTGGGGTACTGGAGAGGAATGGTGAGGGGAGTGGTAATTTTGATAAAAGTCGTTGACATGAAATTTTCTGTGTACCCAATAATACAAAGGCTCTGAAACTCCCACATGGAGTACCATACTTGTAATTAAGCCTTTTGCCTTCCACACTGGAAGGTCTTGAAGGTATGGAACAAAATAACAGGCCACAGATGCAATCAAACCTTGAAGAATTATGAAGTTGTCCCTGCAAATATGGAAAAGGAAAAAAAAATAAAAATTCTGATCAATATCGAGTAAACAGTAATCAAGTTATTGAAATGAAGTTTAACTTGTAAAGGCCGGAGAATATATATTACCAGTGCCACTCTGTGTCAATCTGCTTGAAATCAACACCTTTTTTAATAATCCGGCGATTACGAGTGAGGAAAAGCATGTTACAGTAACAGGACCATAGCTGATAAATTATTCCTCGAAGGCCACAGATGATGAGAACATGGAGACACCAGCTTTGCATAGGGAGGACATCCTCATACATGATCGAGTACAAGGCTTTCCAAATCAAAGGTCCAAACAGCAGATACTTCAAGTTTCCACAAAAACAAAATCGTATTATCAGTACCCATCAAAGGTAGAAGAGAAAACAAGCAAGTATCGATTTTACAAACGAAAATCTCGACTGGGCGATCTATATATACCTTGTAGGATCCTAAGTACTCCCAAGGCCAAGCCGACAAAGGAGCACCCATTTTAAAGAGACAAGAATAAGAACAACTCCCCCAGATAGCAAGAAGATCGTCAGCTAAAGAAACCCTTTATCCTCAAGGCAATACAAGAGCTAGCTTTGAGGATGGAGCTAATCTCTCTGTCTCTCTTATAGCAAGCTTTAATATATAGAGCTCGCTGGCTGGAGCCCTTTGGGTACTGTGATGTTTCCCAATAAGCTCAAGGCAGGCCTAGGCGTTGTTATATAGAAAAAGCTAGAAGAAAAGAAGGGTTGTGCATCCGATACGTACAGTTAAAACTCTCTGTCTGTCGGTCTCTATCAGATAACCACCCCAAGGCTGTTAGTATATATAAGATAGCAGGAGGATACATATATATCGGTGAACGCGTTGTTATTGGTCTTTGTTTTCACACGCTGTGGTCTGTGGAGGTGTCCGATGAGATGGGTTCAATTAAGAAACGGACACAGCTGTAGTGATGGCCTAATCCCACCATCAAATTTAATGGCTATATGGTTGGGAGGGTGGTGATGATGAGGAGAAGGACGGACCGGGGTACTGGGTTTGTCTACGTTTTGCGTGGCCGATTCGGGTCGCTTTCGTCATTTCCCCCTCAAATGTTGCATTACGTACTAGCTATCTTAGCTTTCATTATTACTATTCGTTTATTTTCTTTTTTCTTGTTGATATCATTACTAGTATTGTTAGTGGTCATCATCATCATTGAACAAAATAAATTGTCAAGGTAGTGTTGCTAACCCCGGCCTCAGATAACGATTTCGGTTAACATTTGCAAAAGAGAACTTGAGTTAAAAGTCAGTTAAAGCTCAAGCTAACACTTAGGTCACTTACGTATAAGTCTTGACAGGCCTAAATTAAAAGCGTCAACATTCTTCCCTCCCTCTATGTTTACTCGGAACAAGGAAGACGTCTCAGAGGCTAGGCTCTTGGTGTCGATTCGGACTTTATCCCTCATCAGCATGGGAGAAGGGTTTGGCTGCGAACGTTTCACGGTGTTCGGCGTTGACTCTTACAGAGTCCTTCATCGGCGGGGAGGGATTTTCAACATATCATTGTTTCAAGGACTATCTTTCTATTTTTTTATTTTTTTTGAATTAATTGTTAAAATAAATTACTCAGCAAACAGTAACAGAAATAAAACCCCGATTTGGGGTGATAAAAAAGAACTACTCCCTATGACAATTAAGTACCTAGCTGCACCTAAAAATTTAACTATCAAAAATACATCCACTTTCTGAATATCATTTAATTTTCACAGACTTGACACACTTAGAAACAAGACTAAAGATAACATACAAGCTAATCAAGACGGTCTCTGATCCAAAAACTAGACCTTGGGCCATAAAGACTCAATCCATCCACACCCACACTAGTGTGGTAATCCAGAACTAAGCAATTCTAATGCCAAGCAGAAAAAGCCTTGCCAGGAAACTATGGGCTCCTACAACTGCAAGCCCAAGATCCCCAAGCCCAGGCCCATTCAGGGACGCACCTACCGCTGCCACCCTCACCCCGACCACCACCGCCAAAAAGCGCCGGCAACAACCAAATTTCTATCTCAAAGCGAGCAACACCATCTCCTGACCACAAATCAAGGTTGAGATCCTTTCCCCAAAACCAACCAGGCCGCCCAGTTAATAAGCCCGTCCTGCCACAATGGTTTCCCAAAATCACTCGAAGCTCGACTTGAAGCCAAAGCTGTTGGAGCACACCAGGTATCGGAGCAAGAGACCCGAAGATTTGCAATACAAACCCTCTGCTTCTCGCCATAGAAACCATCGATCCACCATTCAAAACTCAGAATGGTGGCACCACGAGTACAGAATTCCTTCGAATCCCAAGTCGACGGCACCACGAACCAACTGTCTCTGCTTCGAAGTCCACGAGAACAGAAGGAGACACCCTTCCCAGACCAGATTGCATAGCCACCGTCTGACAGAGAATTTTGACTATCGGAGGCCAGTAAGTTTTGAGATCTGCTGTCGTTGAACAGTGGCGGCCTTAGGGTTTTCAAGAGAGAGAGGGAGAGTTCTCATTCTCTTATGTCTCCGCGATAGTTTAGCATATTCAAACGAGTCTCTTTATTCTCTTGTTTTGTCTCATTTCTTTTATCTTCTAAATTCTTTTTTCTTAGCTCACTTTCAGTTTTCTTTTTAATTGTTTTTTCTTTTGTTAGTAGGTTTTATTTTTTAAGAGCATCTTTAATAACTCTTATATAAATTCTGAACTATATGGTATAAAATTACAAATTATGCTTTTATTTATACTTTTAAAATTGATATTTAGACCTCTTATTTTATTTTTTTGTAACTTTAAAAATTATCTTTAATGGTAGTAGTTAAAATATAAAAATAATTACTCATTTGCAATAATTCTTTCTTTTCTACGGGTAGTTCATCTATAAATTTTGACTTTGACCCCTACACAAACGTCCAAACTATTTGAGAAATATCTAATGTAAGCACCGGTAAGAGATAGCATTGGTAAGCATTCTTTTATAAAACAAGATAAAGATAAGAGAACTTAAGTCTCGACCTTGAAGCCATTTTGCAATATCAGCAAATAAATTATTACGGGGAATTATCAATATAATTAGGATTCTTAAAAAACCCTAGCTCTCTCTCGTGGTGCCGTTCCTTGTGCTTCGCCTCTGTGCACCACTCTCTATTCCTCTGTCTTGATTGACAGAGCCTAAGCGTTTGCTGCCTTGCACTACCTATCCACCTGATAAGAGCATAAAATGCAACGTTGTTAATGTGATTTACCCTCATTTATACTTTGCTTTAACCTCTATTTGTATAAGATAGAGTCATGTAATAGAGTCATGAGTTTTAGTAAATTTTTAGTGAAAACGTACTGAAAATAGAAGAAAAGACAGAAAAATTGTCAAAAGTTGATTTGTGAGTCTTAGAGATGTTTCGTTGATTCTGTAAAACCCAGACTTTGCTTTTGATGAATTTTTCTTCTCTCATATGCAGTAGACATATTGAGGGTTGAGCAATGGAAGGTGTTATAGCAATTAGAGCATAATAAGATGCTGCGAATTATAAGCGCTCATCGGATGCAAATCCAGCAAGTTTCAGTAAATTTCTGGACACATCACTCAAATTCCAGAATTTCTCTAGGATGATTCACAAGGAACTAGAAGGCAAGCCACATATGCACAGAAAACTCTATGAGTCTAGTTTCCAATAAATTTAGAATCGTATCAAAAGCTGTCTTGAGGAGGAAGTTATGTCACTCATAACACATGAAGGTCAAAGCTGCCGAGAAGAAGAACTTACTGTCTGCCGAGAGGAATTTATGTTTTTCTACACCAAAGGCTTATCCAAGAGCATCAAAGAAGAGCTGCTAAGTTAAGTGAAGTATGGGGAAGTCAGCCAAGCAAAAAAAAAAGTGAAGATCAAAGGAAGAAGAGTTTCCTTAATCTTAGCAAGAAAAAGAAAAGAAATCGGTTGACTAGGAAAAGGTTTTCCCGGTCCAACAAGGGAAGGTTGCGGTTGCTTCGTGGATTATTTATCGAACTAGGAATGAGCTGAATCTATCAAGAAGTCCATGAAGCAATGGTCCATGAAGAAAATAGGAAAAGAAATATGTAGAAAAAGAGGAAGAAAAATCGTAAAAAATCCTGATTAAATTCGGCAGAATTCCTGTGCAGATCATCCAACTTCCACGGACTCTCCAAGACAGCTCACTTTGAACCAAATAGCGAGCCATATATGGATGGAAAGCTACGGGAATTTAGTTTCCAAATTATTTAGAATAACCTGTATAGCTATTTTCTAGAGAGAGATATTCCGTAATTTTCACACAAATATCAAATCTGCCAGCAGGATAAGTTTGAGAAAAACTAGGTTTTGTAAACCCTAGTTGTTGCCGAATCCTTTCAGCTTTGCCTCTATATAAAGCTCGGTTTTAACACAGAAAAATCATCTTCTCTCTCTCACTTTCACAAAGCCAAAACTCTGTCAAAATAGCACCACAATATCCAAAGAAAATACAAGCCGAATTCCCTACCATCACAATCATAAATCGCATCATATCATCTTCATCGAATCCACCTTTGCCGAGCTTCATTCAAGGTTTCTACAAAGTGTGATTCACTCTTCTCTCATGGCTTTTATTTTCCTGTATAATTACATAACTTTGTCTATGAAGTTTGTAAAGATTTGTGGATGCTTTATAAATTATACTTTACATTTCTTAAATTATGTTATGTGTTTTGGTTTTCTATTTGTTTAATTTTTGAATATATCATGTAACAAATTAATCATGCTTTTGGAGCAGCAATTTCGTAGGTAATCAGGGCTTATATTTTGGTTTATTTTCTGAATTCGTATGCACACAAATTATATGCTTAAGGGCAGCCTTGGCCATGGCTAATCATTGGGTGTGAGCTTCATATGCTGAATATAGTATGAGGTAAGTCATACACAAAGTTGGTTCACCTCGTATTAATTCCAACGGCTAAAGTAATTCTGAAAATATGCATATTAATGGGGTGAGGTGACGCCATACTTGTTACTTGTTTCCAATTCGACTCATTGTGCTTATTGGTTTCTTGGTTTAATTTCTACACGAAGTATCTTTAAACTGATTAGCACTATGTTTAGGATTACGCATGAAGTTGGTTCTAAATAATTGAGGAGTTTTGATGATTAGATGAACCACGAAGGGCTCTAATTAAATTTGAACTAAAATTGATCTTGAAAGCTTGCTGATTTTGCTACCTTGATTCTTTGGGCGATTTGGTATGTGTTTTGTGAGTTTTGTGTGATGTATTATGTGTGAAAGATGATGATCATGTGTATATAATAATTTATAATTTTATTTCGTAATTTTCAGTAGGTTATAGATTCAATATTAAACCCCCAATGTGATTTCGTGATACTTCATATGATTGAAAGCCCTTGATTTCCTCGGATTGAACGATCCCTACTTATTTTATACTAACGATGACACAAGAAGGGTAATATATGTATATGAAGTTATTTTGCAGGTACAATGTGCTTGGAAATAATTCCATTAATTTTTGGCGCCGTTGCCAGGGAAATTAAATGTGTTGATTCATGAAGTGTTAATTTGTAATTTTGTAATTTTGTAATTTTGTATCAAGTTTCGATGTGTATAATTTTTCCTTAGTTTTGAGATATGTATAATAGGTTTTTCAGACGTGTAATAGTAAATAGGATTTTCAATTTTTTGTTTTCAGTTTTAATAGTTGCCGAAATATGTGATGTAATATGTGATGTATATATGTAACACTTAGATAAATTGCTAGGAAGTTAAATATTTATTTATATTTAGTTTATTGTAGGTTCTAAAGTGAACGGAATAGGGTGAAGTTCTTTTTATTAATATTGGCTTTAACCCTCTATTTGTGTGTTTTTAAGGTCACTTGGGGTTAAGGGCAGCCTTTATTAACACTTTGAGAACTGTCTAACACATGAGTTATTCTCAACTGAGTAAGGGGCATAAAGGTTCACCTATTAGTTCGTTTGACTCTAATTTTGGTATCAAAGTTTGTTTAACTAGATCTCATGAGCCACAGACTGACTATTCTTCTCGGTGAAGGGGTCGATAGGGAGTTCGCTCTCTGTGGTTACCAACAACGAATCTTGCCTTGATCCAATTTTGGAACTTTCGTTCTACCCTTCTGAAAACACGGAATGATTCATATCTAGACAATAATACTTGGGCCGCACGTCCACCTTGCTTTAGAGCTTAGAAAATAACTTTGCATAAATAGATTTATATAACTTCAAAAGAAAACGTTGTCTTTAATTTTTGAGGTATATCAGATTAAGTATGATACGACCTAGGGTTGTATCAGTCCATTGCACCGTTATTTCCTCTACTCCACGT
Organism: Potentilla sterilis; assembly: GCA_963682095.1. NCBI lineage: Eukaryota > Viridiplantae > Streptophyta > Magnoliopsida > Rosales > Rosaceae > Potentilla > Potentilla sterilis. Next base: position 19,092,955 of record OY821761.1, read on the forward strand.
AACTCGTATTTTAAAGTTGTATGAATTAAAGCAATTAAACTCTAAGGGTTCGGCAAACTCGATATATTACACGTTTCGAATACTTGGAAAACTATGACCGATTCTTTGTTTGTTACTTGTGTAAAATTTCATGAAACCTATACTTGTAAAAATTCATGTGTGACATATACAAATTTCGTGTGAAACACTTGTATAGTTTGAAATTTTTACAATGAAAAGACTACTAACACATACAACCAGTTCTAACTATACTCTAAAATTCTTGTTCTTGTTTTCTTTTTGAATTCATTGTCTAATCACTTGATCTTCAAAATCGCAGGTACATGAATGCCCAGAATTGAAGGTTGGTCTAAAGAAATTGAAGATCGATTGATAAGAATTTGTGGAGAAAGAGAAGCCGAGCAAGTATCCCCAAGCACGTCATCCTATGAGCATCAATTCATATCCCCCACTTCTTCAATCTTCAAACAAGACCTTGTTGCACCACCATCACTGTTTCCATTAGAAGCTTCGTGTGAATTTAATCTTTTGTTCCACGAAGATCTAGAGTTTGAGTTGCTACATAGTCCCTTTCCAGTTGCTTATTTGAACTTTGATTTACCTGATCCTCCACCAATAATGACATCGATTAAAGCTCAGAATGGACACGTTCAAGGAGGAGCCACTACCGCACCACCAAACATTACTTATCCACCATTCGCGGCCGGCAAAACTGGTGAATTTGAGCTAAAGAGTGGATTTCTTTACCAACTGAAGCAGTTTCATGGACTAGTGGGTGATGATCCTAACAAACACTTACAGTGGTTCAACTTTACCACTGAAAGTATGTGTCCAAGAGGGACAGATTTCCAGCACTTCAAGATGAAGGTCTTCCCATTCTCACTTGAAGATCAAGCTAAGTATTGGCTATTTGAGATCCCTCAAGGTACAATTAACTCATGGGACACTATGGTGAATGAGTTTCTTCTGAATTACTTTCCAGCATCATGCATCACTGACTGAGGAAGCAGATCACTAGTGTCAAGCAAGAGGGGGACGAAACGTTCTTCAATTTCTATAACAGGTTTAAAACCCTCGTCGCCTCATGTCCATCCCATGAGATCCGTGAAGGTCTTCTCTTGTAATAGTTGTATGAGGGGCTACATCATATGGAGAGGGAATTCTTGGATTCAGCAGCAGGAGGTTGTTTCTTAGAGATAGATCTAGAACCGGCCAAGGCACTTTTATAGAGCTTTGAACAACCAACAACTTGGGACGACAAGGCAAGTGCAAGCCAAGGTTAATGAGACCTCCACCAATTCTGGCATTGAGGAAGTTAATTCGAAAGTTGACAAGCTTTCCACTTTGCTTGCCAATTTTATGAAGGGAAAGAAAACACAAGTTTGTGGGGTGGGTACGGATGAGTACTCAACTAATCAATGTCCACTTGTGGTGCCAAATAGAGACTATGAGGAGGCTAATGCCGTAGGTTTTCAAGGAGGGCAGCAAAATTCCAATGCTTACTCAAACACCTTCAATCCAAGGTATAGAGATCATCCAAACTTTAGGTGGTCTAACAATGACAACGTGCTTCGCCCGAATCCTATTCAAGCTCAACCGAATGCATATCGACCTCAAGGGAAATTTGTGACAAGACCTCAAGCACCATATCAAGCACCAATGCAGCCACAAGCTCCATTCATGCCTATGCAAGCGGCTACCCCTACCAACTATGATGATATGTTAAAGTCGTTAGCTTTGGGACAAAGCCAACTTAATTCCTCCACTCAAGCTTTGCTAGCTGCCCAACAAATGAATACTACAGACATAGCCAGGCTCAAGAATTAAATGGGGCAGGTTGTGGATTTTATGGGACAATTTGGTGAACAAGGGAAGCTGCACCCTCTAATGTAATCAAGAAACCTAAAAGGGAACTGATAGGAGCACAATGTGCGACGATATTATATGCTTATGCCCTCGTTTATGCTTTGTTTAACCCTTATTTATCTAAGATAGAGTCATAATATAGTTTAGTGTCAATTTGGTAGAGTTTGGTGAAAAATGGTTAAGAATCCGAAAAATGACTAAGTTTGAGAAATCTGGAAAATAGTGTAAAATATGTCTTTTTCGTGATTTTGAGATGAGTGAAAGTGCGATCTATCCTTGTCCGAATTATATGAAATTTGGTGTGCTTAATATTCATATACTGAGGAATGTTGTGTTAAAATTTCAGATCAATCGAAGTTCGGGAAGTCACCCAAACGCTGGCTGCAAAACGGCAATCCGAGCAAATCAATCCAGGGACTTCCAGGATTTTCCTGGAACTTTGTCCCAACTTCAAAAAATCATTCCTGTCGACTCACAAGGAATTTGATCGAACTGTTTTACATGGAGGTAGCCATGTGTGTCTAGTTTATCTGAGACTTAGAATCGCATCAATCGGAGCTCCGAGGATGGAGATATGCCGGAGTTACTACATCAACATCAAATCTGCCGATTCCAGGAACCTACTGCCCCCTTTTTGTACTTTCTGTTTTTGATGGACCAAATGGTGTACAAATGCATATGTGAAGATGCATGGTCCAAGCTTAAGGAAGGAAGGAGGATGACACCTAGCCATGGCATTGAAGAAAAATATGAAGAAAGAAGTTCTCCTAGTCGAACTAGGAGAAGCTGCCGAAAGAGGCAGATTGTGTGCTTCGATGATGTTGCCGGCAATGAGACATTTTCGATGGACCAAGACACATCCAATGCAGACCAAAGATCATACATGAAGTCCATGAAGATTTGAAGCCCAAGCCTTGAAGAAAAATTCAGAAAAAGAAAACCTAATTGAACTATGAAAGGAAGGTTTCAAATCCTTATTCCACTTGGTTTTCTGAATTCCTTTTGTAATAGGGCAGCCGGCAGCCCCTCTCCTCTATATATACCCTCACTTTTTCATTCTGAAAATCATCTCATCTCAAGCTTAAACACAAGGCCTAAACTCTACCAAAATTCACCAAAGATCCTAGACAAAAACCTAAACCGAAAACCACCTTCACCTCACCTCAACCAAGTTTCTGCTCTTGCCGAATCTTGGAACTTTTCTTCCATAATCTACTACCGACATACCCTACTGCCAAGCAGCCTCACCCCATCATCCAAACTCCACCGGATCCACACCAAGTGAAGCTCTCAAGGTGTCTCAAAGTGTGATCCACTCCCTTCTTCGGTTTAGTACTTTTTGTTTAGTTATGTTTAAGTTTTGTCTATGAAACACTCATGTATGTTTGGTGTTGATTTGTATGTCTATGTATGAATCGATTTTGGTTTTATAAATTGTATGTTTCTCATGTTAATTTGTAATATGTGACTTGTGGATTTTTTATGTTTGATAACTAGGACAATAGGTATGCGATGTTGTTTGAGAACTTAATTCGATTAGTAATCTAAGGAGTATGCCTTATAAACCGAAACATTAGTTGTGCTTAAGCATTTGTTGTTTGCATGTAAATCTAGGTGTTAGGTTTCATCAAACTTGAAAACATGAATAATTCATACTCGTAGTTGTCTTGGTTTGTGTTTTCACAAAGAGTATAAAACCCTTAGAACTTGCATGTTAAACAAGATGATTGACAACCTTACTTGTTCGCTTGTCTTTGATTTGTGATTCATGTGTTTAATTGTTAATCCAGTAAAATCGGTTAACATATACCTTAGGATTATACTCGTAGTTAATCTTAAGACTCTAGTAATCAACGATTAGATGACCTCGTAGGCTCTAATTGGGATCGAAATTGGTTAAGTCGAAACAACATTAATACTTGTTCCTTACCTTCTTGCATATTAATCTACATGTTAAAGAGTCTTTTGTGCTAAATGTTTTGTGAGAGATGATGATCACTTGTAAATATTAGACCTCGGATTTATTTTCTGTTTTGTTGCCGTGTGTCGTCTAGGGCAGCTTTGCTGCCGATCCATTTCATTCCCCCCAAAATTGTGACGTCTTGTATATATGTGCATATGTGTTTGTCTAACAATTTCATATTTCAGGTACCCTTAATCCCCGGCTTAGAACGATCCCTACTTGTCTATACTACTAACGATTGCAGGGTTTATTATTACATGCGAGCTTCTGCTCACGTCAGGAACAAGCTTAAGCAATCACGACAATGAGTGGTAAAGTGTTGGAAGGACCGGCACCTAGAATTCCTAAGAAGAAACAAGCTGTGATTGAAGAGGAAGAGAACGAGCTAGAGGCTGCCCTTAACTCCAAGGGGAATGCTCTCGGCAATAACATGGCCGAACAAAGGGTGAGCAAGGAGGATCTCGTGATTATGAAGAAGAGAGATTTAGATAAAGACGCCACCTCTCCAAAGGAAATTGTGTCTAAATAAAAGGCACCTAAGGTAAACGATTCTAACTCTAATGGTTTAGTTAAAACTAACCAATCTTGGTGTCTACCTTTTTCCTCTAGGTTTGCTAAATCTAAGCAGGAGAAATCAGATGAGGAGGTACTTGATATATTTCGAAAGGTGGAGGTGAACATACCCTTGCTCGAATGTATCAAACAAATCCCAAAGTATGCCAAGTTTTTGAAAGACCTATGCACTACAAGGAGGCATACACGTGAGGAGCAAGTAGTGAAGATGAGTGAGACAGTTTCGGCTGTTATTAAGAGAAAGCGACCTCCTAAAATGAAAGACCCTGGCAGTTTTACAATTCCTTGTATAATTGGACAATCTTGTTTTGATAATGTTTTGCTAGATTTAGGAGGTTCAATTAATGTGATGCCCTATAATGTTTTTAAGTCTCTAGGTCTAGGAGAATTGAAGAAAGACAATGTGATTATACAATTGGCTGACAGGTCTAACAAGTATCCTGAGAGATACGTTGAAGATGTTCTTGTGCAGGTTAACAATCTGATATTTCCTGCAGATTTTTATATGCTTCTCATGGAGGATTCGCCCCTTAATTCAACTCAATTACTTTTGGGGCTACTATTTATGAGAACTGTAAGAAGAAAAATAGATGTTGCAGAAGACAACCTCACCTTGGAATTTGATGGTGAAGTGATTAGCTTTAATGTATTTGAAGCCGTGAGGTATCCAGTTTCTGATTTAAAACTTTATTATACTATTGATGTGGTTCATTCTATTGTACATGTTTTATCAGAGACTTTGGATCAATAGCAACTAGCTATTGAGATGGGAGCCGAAATTGACAAACAAAATGAGGAGACAATTGAGAATGAGGCAAAGCTTGAACTAGAGCCTCGGAGTGAGCGATTTCACTAGGTACGACTGCGGACTGCCTTGATTGGAGGCTCCACACTGCGTTAGTTTTGGACGATTAGAGATGTCCAGGACATAATCGCTAACTAGCGCAAAGGAGGTGGCAAGACTTGCAGTGACATCGTTCAAGCGGCATAATGGAGAAGAGTGAGGAAGGACGCTTTTGTAATCTTCACAAAGAGATGATGAAAGATCGAGAAAAATGAAGAACAAAGGTGCTGAATAGGGTGGATGAGCAGCGTCCAGAGAGGAAACGCTTAGGCTAGGGTTTTTTTTTTTTTTTGAAGACTGTGAACTTGTGAACTCTTTCCATGTTAACTGTTGGAGTATTGTTGATACCTAAAAAAGCATGAATATGTCATATGCATACTCCAAGCACAATAAGAAAAATACACATGTATGCTACATATTTTATTCGAACATTCATGTCATGCATGTGGACCCAAGCCACAATCATGCACTTGGGACATGCAAATGTACGTGTGGTGTGGTAGGTTACGGAAACACAAAATGCTCAATTATTGCTTTAGCGTCTGTGATGATTTTGGTTTTGGGTCCGAAATCCAAACACAATGATGTAAATCAATAATGAAATGGTGAATATGAGATTGAGTTACTCTCTTCTTAAAACACAATGCCCAAAGGCACAAAACCCAAATAGATGCTCTCTACCTTCTTCTACGTCTCAACTATTTTCCCTGCATCATAATACTTCTCATTCTTCCCTGCATGAATCTAATACATAGAGAGTTCACAATAATCCATGAGAATGATTGGATTTATCTATCATATTATTTTTAGAGCACCTTGTGACTAGTTAAGACTTTTTTCCTTCTCCTTGAAAGATGAGTTTACACAATCCAATTCTCATGTTGCCTCGTTCCTTGTTTCCTATCACAGTAGCTGTTTTTGCTACAGTGTATGTCAATCACAAGAACAGCTCGTATTCACCCAAATCCTCACATCTCGAAAAGAAATCTTCTTTTCCTCAATTTAAGACATAACTTGTGTATACAAAAGAATGTTATGTTTTACTTAGATATTCATGTGCTTTTTCACCAAGAGTTTCTCCAAACAAGCCTATAAAAGGTGAACCCTACAAGAGATAAGATCATCAAGCACCCAAGGATAGACACAGCCCTCAAGCCTCCAAACCATCAAGCCTCAAGCATTCAAGCACCAAACCAAGCTCACAGCTATCACCCCCAAAAAACCTCCTTCAAACTCTGTTCTTCCAAAAAGTCTCCCGTCTAAAAATTTCCAATCTCTCACCGCAGTGCGTTTATAGCCCCCACGCCATGCCTGATACTTTCAAGGTCCCTTTGATTTCAATACGGCCTGAATTACGCACAAAATTCTCCATTAATTATGTTTTTGGGTTGATTTTGGTCTACTCATAATTCAATTCGAAAAGAACCTTCACAAGCATAAAAATGGTGTTTTTCTTCTAAAAGGATATATTTCAAGTTTTACAAAATTAAAGTTGTTGAAGATGCTCTAAGAGGGTGTATTGTGCGTGGAATTAGTCAAAATTTAATACAAGTCAATGAAATCTGAAAGTCCAAGTGTATTCGATATAGATTTTTAAAAGTCCATAAAAATCTGGGTGTATTCAATTAGGATTTAAAAAAAATCAACATGGAGTCTACCAAAATCTAGGGGTATTCATTATGGACTTTTAAAAATGAATAGAATTTTGAGGGTATTCAAAATATTATTCATACTTATGAAATTAGTAACTCATAGATAATCATGGATTTTGTAGTGTAATTTATGCATACAAAACTCCAATATTTTTTCAGTCTCCAGATCAAAGATTTCGAAAAGTCCACGATAAACTTTTTCTCCCTATGAAGAGGTTAATCATCCGTTTTTTTTTTTATTTTGTAACATATCATCTGTCTTTTCTGTTTTTCTTTCCTCCCATTTTTTCTATAATATTTTATGTAATCAAACTCTTATACTAACATGTTCATTGTTGTCGAATTTGTTTTTCAAATATTTTTAATTTATTTCTCATTTATTTATGGAATCCTAAAACACAAATATTATCGTTTGCACGAGTCAATTATGGAGTTTTCAATTTCATTTTTTCCAATTGTCGTTAATTAATGAATAAGATTGTTCAAATGAATATAAATCAAACTATATATTTACAATCGGTCTATAATAGGATATAAGACAATAAAAGGTCAATAATTACATAAAATAATTATGTAACTAATATATAACTCACTAATTACTATACGTTTTCTTTCATTATTAGGTAAATACTACTTAGGTGATGGCTGATTTCCCAACCAACGCCGATTTTTAGCTCCATTTCAAGGTACTCGATACCATCTCAAAGACTTTTGTGGTGAAGGAAATCATCCTGTTAATGCAATTGAGTTATTCAATCATCGACATGCTTCCTTGAGGAACGTAATTGATGACGAGTTGCCTAAGTACTTCGCAAATAATAACCCTACAACAGATTGTTAGTAGTATAAGCAAGTAGGGATGGTTCTAGCCGGGGATTAAGGGTACCTGAAACTTAAGAATGTTAGATAAAATACACACATATATACACAAAAATTGTCACACTTATTCACATATAAACATGGTTCGAAACTTGGGAATTTAGGGAGGTTCGGTAGCTATAAGACTGTCCTAAAAACTAAGGGACGGCAGTAGCACTGCCCTATCGGCAGCTACTGCCCCTAAACCTAAAGATATGAAAACAAGATACGAAATTAAACTTAAATCTACTATGTACATGTTGGTTGACATCTTTCACACAAGTACTCGTAAGAAGCAATCAAAACACATAACTTTCAAGCAATAAGACTCACGGCAAACAAACATTAAAGTGTTCTAGACTCGACTTAGTTCCAACCTAATTAGCTCCTTCTTGATTTACTAATCGATTAAGACTTCTTATGTACTTCAAGATTATATAAATGCCTAACCCTAAAGTTATACTAATCATATTTGAGAACTCATCTTATCGACATGTAAATTCTTTAAACTACTTAAGCCCTCGTGAAAACAACACACAAAAAGCATCTAAACACCTACTTAATCTATATTATTTTCGGCCAAGTGAGATTAATGCCCTTTACATTGAAATTGCATAAAACATCAACCTTTAAGGCACATGAATTTAAAGAATAAACCAAGACGAATTTAAAACCAAATTAACATGCTTGCCGATTGCCTAATTACTATCTTGTTACATATTTTTCTTATTATTTAACATGCAATCCGAATTTTATCTTTCATAAACTTAATGAATAGCTTAAAAACGTTTTGAACATGCAAATTGTAAAACCAAAACTCAATCCGAAACATACATAGACATACAATTCGAAATCAAAAATACATGCGAGTTCCATAGACAAAACCTAACATACCTACATACAATAAATTGTTAAACTGAAAATAGGGAGTAGATCACACTTTTTAAACATCTTTGGGGCCTCGAACTGTGTTGGTCCGATGATGATGGTTGCACGGTTGAAGTGATTTTTATGAAGGTGGAGATGTGTTTCGGCTAGCTATTCTATGTAGGATTTTTGGGGAACTTTGGTAGAGCTTTATGGCTTGTGTTTTGTGCTAGGATGTGACAAATTTTCTGTATAGATGCTGCCCCTTTATATAGAAGAAAGCTAGAGCAAAACAAACAGCAACTAGGGAACACAAAACCTAAACCGAGTTGGTTTAGGATATTTGCCGGCCAAGACTTCTTTAACTTGAATTTTCTGTCCGATTTCCCTTATGGATCGGCTGCATATGGACCTCTTGGACTTCTTAATGGATTAGCAATGTTTGCTTGATGGATTAAAGTCCAATAGACCGGCTGCAACCTCCCCTAGCTCGCTCGGAAACTGCTTTCCTTCTTCCGGCAGGATTTCCTTTTCTCCCTAGGATTACTTCTTCCTTGCGGCTGCTAGACTTGGTCTTGGTCTTCTCATGCATTCCCCTCTTCCTAGTAGCCCTATGACATATGTGAGACACTTGCAGCCACATGGAAGAAAACTTGGAAGCATCACAGGCTCTCCAAAGAAATATTGGCAGTTTGCAGCTCTCTCGGTAGCAGGGCGCTTGCAGGTATCAGATACGAGGGCATCTTCTCAACAGGACACGCAAGGCTGGCACACAAGTGCAGTGATGGCGGTATTTGTAGGATAGCAGTAGCGGTAGGCAGGATGGCATGCTGGCGCGCGTAGGACACTTGCAGATTGAGTGGTCGTATCCAATACGAGATGCTAGTATCGGATACGGCACATCATTGGCTGAACCTCGGCGGATACGCCTAGGATGCGTCTTCGGATACGTCTGGGCCTGTCTTGGATATGAGTCGGATACGAGATGCCCGTGTCTAACACGTTTCGGTAGCTTAGGGCCTTCACTGTGCGGCTGTCTTGCGCTGCGCTGCACTGTTGCGGGCGCTGCTTGAGTTCATGTCCGATATTTGGTTTCTTCTTGACAGATTTGTACTTTGTGTCTTCAATCGAGTATAAATTTCTCCAGAAAATAGATATTGATGTGATTCTAAATTTTGTGGAAACTAGACTCAAAGATCTTTCCATGCATATATGGCACGCCATCTAGTTCCAAATGAGCTGTTCTGGAGAAATTCTGGAAGTTGAGTAATGTGTCCAGGAAATTCCTCGAACTTACTGGATCTGAACTTGCATAGCAAATCTCGGCAGCTTCTTTAGCTCCAATTACTCTAACTCTTTCTATTGTTCAATTATCAATGTATGTACTACTCATAAGAGAAGAAAATTCCATCAAAAACAACATGAAAGCTTTATAGAATCAACAAAACATATAATGATTTAGATTTTCAGCACTTTCTCAATTTTCTGTGAATTTCCGACGTTTAAGCACATTTTCATTATAACTCTACCAAAAGCTCATGATTCTACATTATGACTCGATTCTAAATAAATAAAGGTTAAAGAAAAGTATAAACAAGGGTAAAACTTATTAAGAACGTCGCATTTTATGCTCCTATCAATTGAGAGGATATTTGGATTATTCAAGTCATGTTTCTCTATTTTCAAATCAGCACTACCATTTCCATATAAGATACAAGCAGAGCTAGTTTTGGCTTGTGCAAGATTGCGCAATTTTCTTCGACAGGAATTCAGTTCCGATGAATTTCCTCTAGATCCAAAAGAGGACCCCAGAGCCGATCAATAAAATAATTTTGAATGTGACGATTTTCAAACCCAAGAACAGCAGAGAGATAGTGTTAATGAATGGAGAATGAGTATTACCAGTCATATGTGGGAAGATGCCCAACCAAATGTTCAACAAAATACCAATAATGAAAACGATAACAATAAAGAAAGTGACGATGAAAGAGAAGAATGATCTTTTCATTGTTTTAGAGACTCGTCTGCCAACATGAAATTTTATTAAAATATTTTTTTTCTTCTATTTTTTTGGTATTTTTTTGTTTTGTATTTGATACATTTACCTATGGTTTTATTCGTTACATTGAGATATTTTTCTTTTATGTTCTAATTATTTTCTGTTTAACATTATTTTGAGGTGAAATATGTAAAAGTCTTTCATAATGAAGTTTGTGGATTTTTCATAAATCAATAAAAATCTGTAATCAAAATCAACCAATTTTTTTTTTTTTTTCAATTCTTAGGTTAAGTACATGTTTTATTTTTTTTATTAAGTCAATTTTCTTTTTATACAAATATGTACTAAGGGAGTTTCAACTCTTCAGATAAAAGGTTGGATGCGTAGTAGCTTGTTGGTTGGTAACAACAAGTGCATACGAATGAAATAGATATATGAAGTATGCTATCATCGTGAATGTATTAGCAATTACAGTGTCGTGTTTAACATTATATGACACGTTCCTAGCTATGTTGATTAGTTTTTAAGCATAATTTTCTTTGAAGTTACAATGAACATTAGACATCAATTTAATTTTTGCGCTACGTGTCTGAATTCTCATGACCAACCCTAAACTCCGTGAATTATGAATAACAATATTTCTCACTAGTGATCGAACCGCCGAAGCGACTCAAGCAATCAAAAACCCTACAATCGTTAGTAGTATAGAATAAGTAGGGATCGTTCTAGCCGGGGATTAAGGGTACCTGAAATATGAGAATGTTAACAAAAATATTCACAAACATATATGCACACAATTGTCACACTTATATACATATATACGAATTTACACGTCACAATGGGAGAAAGATATGGTTCGGCAGCAAAGCTGCTACTAACACTAAGATACGAAAATTAAACCTAAACTACTATATACAAGTGATCATCATCTCTCACACAAAACAGTTCACACAAAAGACTCTTTAACAAGTAGATTTGCACACAAGAAGGTAAGAGACAAGTATTTAACATGTTCAAGACCTAAATTAGTTTCGACACAACTAGAGCCTCCAACAGTTTTCCAATTGTTAGACTTCTTAATTTCTTAGAAACTACTCCAACGTATGACTTCTAAGGTGATGTTAATCCGGTTTTACACGTTTTAACATTTAAGCATATGAGTCTAAATCGAAGACAAGCAAATAAGTAAGGTTGTCAATCATCTTATTTAACTTGCAAGTTCTAAGGTTGTTAGACCTAGGTGAGCAACACAAAACAAACTACTCCAACGTATGACTTATCCGTGTTACTCTATCACATGAAACCTAGCACTTAGAATTACATGCTAACCATAACTAGTGTGTCGGTTTAAATGCCCTAACCTTAGTTCTAACCAATTTAAGTTTAAACATGTGAAATACCACTGCCCTAATTATCGATGCATACAAAAACACAAGTTAACATTGCACAAACAAATTACATAAACTTCAACAAATCGGTTCATACAAAAGTTTAGCAAAAACCAAGAAACGAAACAAGTTCTTACAAGACAACCAAACAAAACTAAATACAAAAGCCATAGGGTGAGTGGATCACACTTTTAGAACCTTTGAAGACTCCTCAAACGTGACAAGATGCTTGGCTGCTGCTCCTTAATGCTCGGCCAAAACAAGAATCGGCAGAAGACAAGGTGAGGGGTACGGCAATTTGGTAGTGGTGGTGGTGATGGGTTTTGGCTAAGTATTTAGGTGTTGGTGTTTGATAGACTTGGTAGAGCTTTAGGCTAGTATTTTATGCTTGAGATGAGATAAGTTTTTCTGTGTAAAAGTTGGCTATTTATAGAGGAAAATTCGGCAGAAAACCTAGGTAGAAAACCTAGTCCAAATCGGCAAAGGCAATCCTTGTGCAACAAGGTTTTGGTTCCTTCCTTTCTTGGTTCTTCTAGGAAACTTCTTTTTCTGATTTTTTCTTCAATGCCTTGGCTTGGTGTCATCCTCTAACCTTCCTTAAGCTTGGACCATCATCACATATGCATTTGTACACCATTTGGTCCATCAAAAACAGAAAACACAAAAAGGGGGCAGTAGGTTCCTGGAATCGGCAGATTTGACCTTGATGCAGTAATTCCGGCATATCTCCATCCGTGGAGCTCCGATTGATGCGATTCCAAGTCTCAGATAAACTAGACACATATGGCCATCTCCCCATAAAATATCTCGATCAAATTCCTTGTGAGTCGTCGGGAATGATTTTTCGAAGTTAGGACAAAGTCTCAGGAAAATCCTGGAAGTCCCTGGATTGGAATGCTCGGACTGCCGTTTTGCAGCCATCTTTTGGGTGACTTCCCGAACTCCAATTGATCTGAAATTTTAACACAACATTTCTCAGCATATGAATATTAAGCACACCAAATTTCATAGAATTCGGACAAGGATAGATCATATTTGTACTCGTCACAAAATCGCGAAAAAGACATATTTTGCACTATTTTCCAGATTTCTCATACTTAGTCATTTTTCGGACAATTAAGCACATTTCACCAAAACTCTACCAAAATTGACACTAACTATATTATGACTCTATCTTAGATAAATAAGGGTTAAACAAAGCATAAATGAGGGCATAAGCATATAATATCGTCGCACATTGTGCTCCTATCAACTACCCCACACTTATCCTTTGCTAGTCCCTTAGCAAACTAAACTAAACTAGACTCTAAACAAACTATTGCCCCTAACAATTTGTCTCAGGCTCGTATGTACACATAGCTTTCAAGTTAATGCATGAGAATGATAAGCACGAAAATTCCAAGCTTCATGAACATGTAACATCAATAAGAACATATAAGAACAAAAGTAAGCATGCAGACATGTTAAGCTAATTCAATCCTCCTCACTAGGCATACTCTCTTCTTTTCTCTCGAAGCATGGTTATTCACACATAAGTATATGCAAGTGAAAGATAATGAATTACAAAGAGTGTCTTGCATATATCAAAAAAAACGAAAGCACTTTGTGAATTTTTATGGAAAAACCTCATATGATAACTATATGCACCAATGAACCAAAACCATATGCTTACTTTTGAGATAATCTCCACAAATCAAGTTTAACCATCTTAAGAATCATGAAAAAGATCAATAAAAGGGTTGTAATGGGGCTAGGCTAAGAGGTATTCGATATTTGGATAAGGAGGCTTAAAAACGTCACCGTGGCCTTTGGCAAAGCTCAAATCTCCTTATGTCTTCTCGCCAAGGATCAAATTTCATCTTGTTGGACTCATACTTCATTCTTTACTTCCCCACAACATAGTGAATATGAACAAAGGTCAAAATATAACAATGCTAGACCTTCACATGCAAACAAAACTACAAATTCACAACACTTTTTCAAGACTATATCCACACAATTTTTTTTTTTCATCCGTGCCTATTTCTTTTTCTTTGGTTCGGATCACTTCTTTTCTCTTTCTTTTTCTTTTTCTTTGATCCGAAATGTTTCTTTTCTACGGCACATCACTACACAATTTTTTTTCTTTCATGGACAAGTCTCTACCCCACACTTATTTTCCTACATCACTTCACACGAAAACTCCTTCGAAAATCAAGCTTTGCCGACACACAATGGTCAAGACATCACTATACTAAGCTCATGGAAAGTGTTTAAGAGTGATGAAAGAAAAGGCTAATCGTAGGCTCAAAGGGGTTTAACTAAGGTGTCCCACGACGGGCACAATAGGCACATGCTTTATTTGGCAATGGTGGTAAACCTAAATGATATTTATTCAATCACATTCAAAATCAAGGTATTTTATGATATAAATGTTTCGAAAATCAACAAGAGTAAGTTCTAGCATACTAGAGTTCATTAAAAAGCTATGGCACATAGTCATCGAATATGCAAAGAATTATGAGGTTTCATGCTTCCTACGAATCTATCGAAATTTATCTTTTATCACTCAAGAAGAAAACAATTTGGCACAAAAGCTCACATAGGTTATTATGGAAATAAACTAGCTAAAACATGCATGCTTCGTTAATCAACAAGTCCTACATGCTCCTACCAATGCACATAATCCATGAAACTCACACTTTTAATTGTATGCACAACCATCATCTATGTATGCAAAGAGGAGAAAAACATCATTGACATATTAGGGGCATCCTAAGACTCGAAACAAACAAATTTAAACACTCTATTTTTGTGGAACAATTTTCTGAAATTTTCTTTTCTAACTAATCACACGAAAAAACCTAAACGGAATATGTTATCCCACCCCACACTTAGAAAATTACATTGTCCTCAATGTAAGCACATAACTATATCAACGAATTTCCTAAGCATGCAATTGTCTAACACATTCCAACATATCATCACAAATCAAAGGAAAAGAGAAAGGTTAGGAAATTGCAAACTCTCGGTGATGGCTCCTTCACTTTTCTTTGATCGAATTGGGTTGCCTCCCAAGTAGCGCTTTGTGTTTATAGTCCATTGCTTAGACTTCTCACCATGTGTGTTGTGTATTCAACATGCCATGTGCAGCTCTGCAGTTGGGGCAGCAGTCCCCCTCGGTGATGTCCCACGAAGATATGTGGTACGTCCCATAACTCCAAGCAGCTGAAAAGTTATGCCCCTGCAAAGTTGGCTGAAAATAACAGCAGTTATCAGCAAAACAGAACAGACCTTTACCTCTTTATACCTGACTTGTTACATGATAGGCTACTCGAATGAAAAAGTGTCCATTATGAAAGTTGTAGCCAACTCAAAGAGCTTTCCAACGGTATAAAGTTTGCCAAAATCCGACCAACGGAAGTATTCTCTGTTTTGGGTTTTATCGGACCTGTCTGCACAGCTTTCTGCTTTTCTGGACTGACCTTGCTGCAATCAAACTGAAGCTGGGAACAGCATACTACTCCGAATCCACTTCTGTAAAATCCTATAGATTGTAGACTCACAGATCTTTCTTTGCATATATCACACGCCTTCTCAGGTGTTGTGAGCTAAAAAATGACAGCCATCCAAAGTAGAAGAGCTGCACTGCCGGAACTCTGTTAGGGTACAGTTTGGTGTTTGAGTTTCCTCACTTTTTCTCTCCAATTTGACCATATCCCATGGATTCTTCTTGAGTTGGTTCGCCTTCAATGGTGTGTCTTCCTTGACCGGCCGGACCAAGGCTTACACGAAATTGATAACACAAGGCACCGAAAACTGCTTCGCCTTCAATGGTGTGTCCTTAGTAACTTGGGTGCAGCAAATTTCGGCAGGGGCAGGGGCAGGAGAAGCGTGAAGGGGCAGTAGGAGCAGCAGCTTGTGCGCAGGGTCTCGGAAAGTGCAGCATAGGTGGAAGGATAGGCAGCAGCAGGGGCAGCAGCTTTGCGGCGTGTCAGCAGGGTACGTAGGCTGCAGCATTGCGGCAGCATCAGGGCAATAGCAGGGTCTTCGGCAGACGCGTCTGCTTCTCTTGAGGCTTGGTTTTGGGTGTGTTCCACTATCCTAATGCAAAAGTGATCCGAATAAATGTTGTAGTGGACACACAGAGCTTTCCATCGGTATAAAATGCACCTCAATCGGACCAGTGAAAGTATGCTTTGTTTGGCTTTTAATCGGACCTATTGATCTGCCCAGTTCTCTGTTCCGCCAGATTGACCTTGCTGTACTCAAATTGAAACTGGGAACGGTTCGTAGCTCCAAATCCACTTCTGTAAAATCCTACAGAAAGTAGACTCAGATACCTTTCCAACGGTGTATGGCTCAGCATCCCAGGTTTTGTGAGCTGAAAACGGCAGCCATCCAAAGTCGACGGACTGCACTGCCCGAATTCTGTTTTGGGCAGAAGTTGGTATTTCCTGCACTGTTCTTTTCAATTCAATCTGCACACGCACAAGACACATAAAATCGAACAAAAACAACAAACTAAAATTCAAGAATATACAATTTCATACAAGCTACGATTTCAACAAATTTTTCAAGGTTAGAAGAGAAAAAAGAAATACAAGAGTTAGAACGTCATGTTAGAGAGTTAGGATATATAAGTATACGTTAAAGTTAGAGACACAGATTGTTAACAAACTTTACATCACAAATATTAACACACTTTAACATTCACATAAAACAAGATTTTATAATCCCCGGCAACGGCGCCAAAAATTGATCGAACCGCCGAAGCGACTCAAGCAATCAAAAACCCTACAATCGTTAGTAGTATAGAATAAGTAGGGATCGTTCTAGCCGGGGATTAAGGGTACCTGAAATATGAGAATGTTAACAAAAATATTCACAAACATATATGCACACAATTGTCACACTTATATACATATATACGAATTTACACGTCACAATGGGAGAAAGATATGGTTCGGCAGCAAAGCTGCTACTAACACTAAGATACGAAAATTAAACCTAAACTACTATATACAAGTGATCATCATCTCTCACACAAAACAGTTCACACAAAAGACTCTTTAACAAGTAGATTTGCACACAAGAAGGTAAGAGACAAGTATTTAACATGTTCAAGACCTAAATTAGTTTCGACACAACTAGAGCCTCCAACAGTTTTCCAATTGTTAGACTTCTTAATTTCTTAGAAACTACTCCAACGTATGACTTCTAAGGTGATGTTAATCCGGTTTTACACGTTTTAACATTTAAGCATATGAGTCTAAATCGAAGACAAGCAAATAAGTAAGGTTGTCAATCATCTTATTTAACTTGCAAGTTCTAAGGTTGTTAGACCTAGGTGAGCAACACAAAACAAACTACTCCAACGTATGACTTATCCGTGTTACTCTATCACATGAAACCTAGCACTTAGAATTACATGCTAACCATAACTAGTGTGTCGGTTTAAATGCCCTAACCTTAGTTCTAACCAATTTAAGTTTAAACATGTGAAATACCACTGCCCTAATTATCGATGCATACAAAAACACAAGTTAACATTGCACAAACAAATTACATAAACTTCAACAAATCGGTTCATACAAAAGTTTAGCAAAAACCAAGAAACGAAACAAGTTCTTACAAGACAACCAAACAAAACTAAATACAAAAGCCATAGGGTGAGTGGATCACACTTTTAGAACCTTTGAAGACTCCTCAAACGTGACAAGATGCTTGGCTGCTGCTCCTTAATGCTCGGCCAAAACAAGAATCGGCAGAAGACAAGGTGAGGGGTACGGCAATTTGGTAGTGGTGGTGGTGATGGGTTTTGGCTAAGTATTTAGGTGTTGGTGTTTGATAGACTTGGTAGAGCTTTAGGCTAGTATTTTATGCTTGAGATGAGATAAGTTTTTCTGTGTAAAAGTTGGCTATTTATAGAGGAAAATTCGGCAGAAAACCTAGGTAGAAAACCTAGTCCAAATCGGCAAAGGCAATCCTTGTGCAACAAGGTTTTGGTTCCTTCCTTTCTTGGTTCTTCTAGGAAACTTCTTTTTCTGATTTTTTCTTCAATGCCTTGGCTTGGTGTCATCCTCTAACCTTCCTTAAGCTTGGACCATCATCACATATGCATTTGTACACCATTTGGTCCATCAAAAACAGAAAACACAAAAAGGGGGCAGTAGGTTCCTGGAATCGGCAGATTTGACCTTGATGCAGTAATTCCGGCATATCTCCATCCGTGGAGCTCCGATTGATGCGATTCCAAGTCTCAGATAAACTAGACACATATGGCCATCTCCCCATAAAATATCTCGATCAAATTCCTTGTGAGTCGTCGGGAATGATTTTTCGAAGTTAGGACAAAGTCTCAGGAAAATCCTGGAAGTCCCTGGATTGGAATGCTCGGACTGCCGTTTTGCAGCCATCTTTTGGGTGACTTCCCGAACTCCAATTGATCTGAAATTTTAACACAACATTTCTCAGCATATGAATATTAAGCACACCAAATTTCATAGAATTCGGACAAGGATAGATCATATTTGTACTCGTCACAAAATCGCGAAAAAGACATATTTTGCACTATTTTCCAGATTTCTCATACTTAGTCATTTTTCGGACAATTAAGCACATTTCACCAAAACTCTACCAAAATTGACACTAACTATATTATGACTCTATCTTAGATAAATAAGGGTTAAACAAAGCATAAATGAGGGCATAAGCATATAATATCGTCGCACATTGTGCTCCTATCAACTAGCCCTTAAACGATTTATTGAGTTTATCAGTACTTTGTAATTGTGCAATAACATAGCCTTACGATTTATATTTTTTTTTATATACGAAAGCAAGAAATTAAGAAACTACAGTTATTGCCTCTCTGGTAACCAAAGCCTGAGTTATCAAAGTTTACAAATTGCACAATGCTTCTTGGAAAATTTCTCGACCCTAGCTGCGACTTCCAGTGATGATATGCTCTGTGTTTGCTATTGCGTTCGCTGCAAAATTTGCCTCTCTATAAAAATGCTTGAATGAAATTGAGTTTAAGCTTCCACTAAACTTCTTCTTGATGTCTTAAATGATATGTTGAAATGTCCAAGGTGGCAGAATTTTCCATTGACCACATCTATGATCAGCTTCGAGTCACCTTCTACTTGAACATCCAACAAGCCTTTAATTTCTCCTTTGCGTTGATTAGACTGTCCCTGAGTGCATTGGCTTCAGCAATTGGGACATAAGTGATTCCAAGATATACCGCACAAGCTAAGATTGAATTTCCCTTTGAATCTCTGAAAATGGTTCAAGAGGCTATTGATCTGGACCTTACATTTTTTAGGTTTGTTGATTAGTATACAGGCTGGTAAAGCATAGAAAGTTTTATGAAGAGCATCGATGAAGATAGAATCATTGGATAATCCTAGGCAGCCTATTCTAAGATGATCACCAAATAGCATGAGTCGATTAATTTATCTGCTTGTTTACGTCATATTGTGTCAAGGTGACCCATATTTCCCCTGTTTGTGTTGGACGACGTGATGGATAACGTTAACTTGGGACGAAGCACGTCGAGGAGCAAGTCATTCGTAGGAAAAAAAATGGAACAATTTTTTTTTTTGGGTGAATGGATTATATCTTTGTTGGCTAAAACTTAATACTACCAATGTTTGAAGAAACATGCCTAGTAGAGATCGAGCGTGAATGTAGGTTCAATCCTAGGGTGGACAGTAGGATCGATCCCTCAGGATTCGTAAGTCGGGATTGTGGTTTAGGAATAAATCGAAGTGAGGCTTGGCTGCGTCTGATGTCTTCTTCGGTAGTGTGATTTTGGTTACTAATTTGGACTTATGATATAAAGTTCATTTGCTTTTGTTGAATCTATGTTTTGCTTAGGTTTGCCTAGCTAACATGTTTTTTTATTGATGAAGTCAGGCATCCTGATGAGTCATGCCTACAGTGTACTTACTTATTACACTAATGGTTGCCCCCCCTTTTGAAATAAAAAAAATAAAAAGGTTCTTATGAAAATGATGTAGAGAAAACCCATAGCTGTAATTTTGGGAACTTAAGGTTTCTAGACAATGAAGGTCAAGAACAACAACAAAAAGAACAAAAACTGCAAAAAAAATTTAGAAACTGAATAGTTTTGTGATGAAAATGGACAAATAGAAGCTATGAACATAAGATTAAGGAAATATATTGACAGGGCAAATTAGCCATCTAGAAATAGGAGCAAATTTAATAATGGAAGAATTTGGGTGTAGTTCGAAAGAAAGATAGGTGTTAGTTGTCGGTATATATGGTCTAGTGGCACCAATATTTCCTTTATAACTAAGAGGTCAAGAGCTTGACTCATAATAAATTATTGTAGTTGTTGTATTTAAAATATTTGTATTGTTGTAGGAACGTTATTTCCGTAACTTCCGTGATGTGTCTTGACCTAATTAGACTAGATTAGATGATTATGTAATAGATAGGGAATCCCTGATTTATCGGGATACTTATTGTAATGCCTATATAAAGGCCTCTCTATCAATCAATAAACACACAATTCTCCCTATTATTTTTTCTCCTTAAACACGTTATCAGCACGTGACCTCCCTGAGCCCTAGAAAAACCCTAATAATTTTTTGTTCCTCCTTCTCCATCCCTTCCGTCGGCCGCACCTCCTTCCTCGGGAACCGTGCGCTCCCCCCCCCCCCCCCCCCCTTCTCAGTCTCTCCTAGGCCGCAGCCCTTGCCCGGCCGCTCGCTCGCCAACCCCGCTCGCTCGCCCGCACGTTCACTCGCCATCAATTTTTCAAGATAGCTCCTCCAAATTACTCGCGTAGGAAGAGGCTCGAGAACCAAACAAGAGTCGAAGAACAAGCCTTACGCTCTTGTTCCTTTGATCAAAAGGTAAACTTTTTATAAAATTTCCTGCTTTTGAACTATAGATATATTATATCGGGCGCTATTAGCCTTTCTTCTACTCCGATTTCGGCCATTCTTAAATCGCCGATGAGACCTAGAATGGGGAATTCATCACCCCTATGGTCGCAGTTTTAAGTGATGGTCCTGGGAGAATCACGTTAAAAGGAAATTAAAAGAAAAAGAGATGCTTATGTGGATGTCTGAGTATGCCACTGTTTGAAGGTGCGATATGATGTCGCCGGTATATGTATCAAAAGAAAAAAAAAATAATGCTTTTCCATAAAAAAAATAAAATAAAATCACTTATGTGACCGAATATATCCCTTCTAATTCAAATATATACTTGATAGTATCTGTTTAAAGTGATACTAATCCGACGTTCTATTCTCTTGTAGATGTTGCGACGAGTCGCCGAAGTGAGCATCAAGCAATAAAAACCCTACAATCGTTAGTAGCATAGAATAAGTAGGGATCGTTTTAAGCCGGGGATTAAGGGTACCTGAAACATGAGAATGTTAACACAAATATTCATAAACATATATGCACACAATTGTCACACTTATATACATATATACATATTTACACATGAAATTATGGGGGATAAAAGGCTCGGCAGCAAAGCTGCCTCTAAATTCCTAGACATGAATTTAAGACATGAAATTAAATTTGCTGAAATTAAATCCTAAAGCTACTATTTACAAGTTTGGTCGACATTCTTCCACAAAGCACTAGCACGAAAACAATCAAAACACATAACAAAATAGTAGACAAGACTCACGGCAAACAATGACAAGATGATCTAAACTCGACCTAGTTCCAATTCCCAATTAGAGCCGCAGCGGCCATCTAATCGTACTAGACTTCTCATGTACTTAGAATTAACTGAGCGTCTAATCCTAATTTGATTACTAGCCGGTTTACATGACACGCAGCGTCGACACATGAACTAGCTAGCAAATACGCACAAAGTCTTTTTAATTGGAAACAAATTTTACATGCAAGGCGTCACTCTTCATATTAGACAAGCAAATTCATTTAAATTACTCCACCCCTTGTGAAAAACAATACAAATAAAGCAACGCAGCGTCTACTAAATTCATATTAACTTTCGGCTAAATGAGATCAATGCCCCACACATAGCTATTGCATGAAACATCAACCTTTAAGGCACACGAATTTAAAGAACTAACCAAGTACAATTTTAAACCCAAATTAACAAGTATTTGCCGACTGCCTAATTACTATTTTATTAAATATTTCCCTTACAATTTTAACATGCAATCCATATTCTTACATCCAAACACCATTTAAAGATAAAGAAGACGAATTGATCATGAGAAAAATAAAACCAAACTTCAATCCAAACAATACATAGACATAGAGTTTGAAACCAAGAATTCATGCTAACTTCAAAGACAAAGTTTAACATAACTACATAAAAATTACAAAACCGAGAGTAGGGAGTGGATCACACTTTTGTAGACACCTTGATGACTTCGACTCCTGTGGATCCGATGGATGGTGGAGAATATGGCTGCTCGGCAGTGGGTGTATGTCGGCAGGAATTTTAGGGTGAGATGGGGGTGATTTTCGGCTAGGGTTTTATGTAGGACTCTTGGGAAATTTAGGTAGAGCTTTGGCTAGATTTTTGCTTTAGAATGTGGCAAGTTTTTCTGTGTAAAAGTTGGATATAAATAGAGGAAAAGCTAGGGCTGCCGGCCACAACAAGGAGAGGAGGATTTCCTTTTCCTAGTTGGCTTATGTTTCCTTGTTGAATAATTATTGCATTTTTGGACTTCTTTTTCTGAATTTTCTTTATGGAATGGGCTTCACATCTTTATGGACTTCATATGTGGGCTTGAAAACTCCATTTGGTGAACTTGATCCATGGAAAAACGCCCGAAGCCCACCAAGAACACAACCGGCAGCATCATGCTTGCCGATCGGCAAGCAATCCTAGTGAGGCTAGGAAATCTTCTTTTCTTCATGCTTTCCTCCATTGCCTTGGCTCAATGTCTTCCTATATCCTTCAATAAGCTTGGAAAATCTTCAAATATGCAATGGCACGCTAAAATGTCCATCGAAAACAGAAACAAGGGAAACGAGGTAGAAACTTGCTGGAATCGGTTGGAATGACCTTGCTCCGGTAAAACTGGCATAACTCACTCGTCGTATCTCCGATTGATGCAATTCCAAGTCTCAGATAAGCTAGACACATAGAAATTCCTCCATATAAAAGGGCTTGATTAAAATCCTTGTGAAACGTTGGGAATAAATTTTTGAAGTTGGGACACAGTCCCAGAAAAATCCTGTTAGTCTCTGGTGATCTTTGCTCGGACTGCCAAGTTGCATCCATCTTTTGGGTGACTTTCCGAACTACGATTTATCTGTATTTTTGACAAAAGACCCTTGAGAAAGCAAATAATATGCATACCAAATTTCAAGAAATTTGGAAAAGGATAAGTCACAGTTCCATTCATCTCAGGATCACAAAAAAGACACATTTTGCACTATTTTCCAGAATTCTTAAACTTAGTCATTTTTCGGATTCTAAAGCATATTTTATCAAAACTCTACCAAAATGACACTAAACTATATTTTGACTCTATCTTAGATAAATAAGGGTTAAATGAAGCATAAATGAGCGCGTAAATACATTAATATCGTCGCACATTGTGCTCCTATCAACTACCCCACACTTATCTTTTGCTAGTCCCTTAGCAAACTAAATTAAACTAAGACTCAAAACTACTATTGCCCCTAACAATTTGTCTCAGGCTCGTAGGTACACATAGCTTTCAAGTTAATGCATGAGAATGCTACGGATGAAAATTCCGAGCTTCATGAACATGTAACATCAATAAGAATATATAAGAACAAAAGTAAGCATGTAGACATATTAAGCTAATCCAATCCTCCTCACTAGGCATACTCTCTTCTTTTCACTCGAAGCATGGTTTATTCACATATAAATATATGCAAGTGAAAGATAATGAATTGCGAAGAGTAACTTGCATATGTCATGAAACGAAAGATCTTTGTGAAAATTTATGGAAAAATCTCATGTAACAACTATATGCACCAATGAACCAAAACCATATGCTTACTCTTGAGATAATCTCCACAAATCAAATTTAACCATCTTAAGAATCATGAAAAGATCAATAAAATGGATGTAATGGGGCTTGGCTAAATGGTATTCGAAATTTATGGGATAAGGAGGCTCAAAATGTCACTAAGGCCTTTAGCAAAGCTCGATCTCCTTATGTCTTCTCGCCAAGGGTCAAATTTCATCTTGTTGGACCCTTACTTCATTCTTTTCTTCCCCAAAACATAGTGATTATGAATAAAGATCAAAATTTACAATAATAGACCTTCACATACATGCATACTCCAAATTCACAACACTTTTCAAGACTAGACTTAGTAAATTACACTTTGAAACCGTGCCTTTTTCAATATTGTTACTCTCGGACTTAATTTTTCTTTTCTTTTCTTTTCTTTTTGTCTTTTCTGTCCGTTCTTTTCTTTTGCTAGGGCACATACAATTTTTCATACAATTTTCTAGCTAAGTCTACCCCACACTTGTTCTTATTCATCACTTCACGCGAAAACTCCTTCAAAAATCAAGCTTTGCCAACACTTTGATCAAGGGTAAAGATACAACTATACTAAGCTCATGGAAAGTGTTTAAGGGTGATGAAAGAAAAGGCTAAATGTAGGCTCAAAGGGGTTTACTAAGGTGTCCCACGACGGGCTCAAATAGGGCACATGCTTTATTTGGCAATGGTGGTAAACCTAAAAGATCTTTTCAATCACTTTCAAAATCAAGGTATTTTATGACTAAGAACGTTTTGAAAATCAACAAGAGTAAGTTCTAGCATTCTAGAGTTCATTAAAAAGCTATGGCACATAATCGTTGAATATGCAAAGAATAATGAGGTTCATATAATAGCATGCTCGAAATTTTCAGAAATTTAGCACTCATAAAGAAAGCAGTTTGGCTCTAAAGCTCACAAGGTTATTATGGAAACAAACTAGCTAAAACATGCATGCTTCGTTAATCAACAAGTCCTACATGCTCCTCCCAATGCACATAATCCATGAAACTCACAATTTTAATTGTATGCACAACCATCATCTATGTATGCAAAGAGGAGAAAAAACATCATTGACATATTAGGGGCATCCTAAGACTCGAAACAAATTTAAACACTCTATTTTTGTAGTACATTTTTCTGAATTTTTTTTCTTTTCTAAACTAAACACACGAAAACATAAACGGAATACGTTATCTCACCCCACACTTAGAAAATTACATTGTCCTCAATGTAAGCACAAATTTATATCAACGAATTTCCTAAGCATGCAATAGTCTACCATATTCCAACATATCATCACAAACCAAAGAAAAAGAGAAGGGTTAGGAAATTGCACACTCTCGGTGATGGCTCCTTCACTTTTCTTTGATTGACTTAGGTTGCCTCCCAAGTATCGCTTTGTTTTTATAGTCCATTGCTTAGACTCTTCACCATGTGTGTTGTTGATTTGTTCATCCATTGTTGATGCTCGGCAGCTTAGGGGCAGCAGCCTTGCGGCAGCAAGGCAGGCTGCAGGGCCAGCAGCATCGCAGGCTGTAGCGCAAGTGTTTTAGCAGAGCTGCTCGGCAGCAGGATGGCAGTACTAGGATACAGGGGCAGGGGGGGGGGGGGGTCTCGACAGCAACAAGAACATGCTGCGGCAGGAATAGGCTGCAGCAGGAGCATGGCAGCTTTGCGGCAGCAGCAGGGCAGGTGCAGCATGGATGTCAGGGTGCGCAATATCGGCAGGCGGGTGCGTCCACCACTCGGCAGATTTCGCGGCAGGTATGCTCATCATGCTAGCAATCATGGCAGGCACTATCGGCATGAGCTGCTTGGCAGGCTTGTCATCGGCAGGTGCTCGCAGGCTGCAAGCCTCTCAGCAAGATGGCTCTCGGCAGGGGCAGGGCTTTCGGCAGCGGCTGCAGCAAAACCTTAGTAGATGTGTCTGTTTATCTTAAGGCCTGAATTTGAGTGTGTTCCACTATCCTAATACAAAATTGTTCTGAAGTAATGTTGTAGTGGACACAGTGAGCTTTCCAATGATATAAAGTTTGCCTCAATCAGACCAGCAGAAGTACTCTTTGTTTGGCCTTTAATAGGACGTATTGATCTGCCCAGTTTTCTGCTTCGCCAGATTGACCTTCGTGCACTCAAATTGAAACTGGGAGCAGCTCAAGACTCTAAATTCACTTCAGTAAAACCCTACCGAAAGTAGACTCGGAGACCTTTCCAACGGTGTATGGCTCACTTTCCCAGATTTTGTGAGCTGAAAACGGCAGCCATCCAAAGTCAACGGACTGCACTGCCCGATTTCTATTTGGGCAGAACTTCCGTATTTCCTGCACGTTTCTTTCAAGTTCGACATGCACACACATAAAACACATCAAAACGAACAAAAACAATAAACTAAAATGCAAGGATATACAGATTCATACAAGCGACGGTTTCAACAAATTTTTCAAGGTTAGAAGAAGAAAATACAAGAGTTAGAACGTCATGTTAGAGAGTTAGGATATATAAATATACGTTAGAGTTAGAGACACAGATGGTTAACAAACTTTACATCACAAATATTAACACACTTTAACATTCACATAAAACATGATTTTATAATCCTCGGCAACGGGGCCAAAAATTGACGAGTCGCGGAAGCGAGCATCAAGCAATAATAACCCTACAATCGTTAGTAGCATAGAATAAGTAGGGATCGTTCTAAGCCGGGGATTAAGGGTACCTGAAACATGAGAATGTTAACACAAATATTCATAAACATATATGCACACAATTGTCACACTTATATACATATATACATATTTACACATGAAATTATGGGGGATAAAAGGCTCGGCAGCAAAGCTGCCTCTAAATTCCTAGACATGAATTTAAGACGTGAAATTAAATTTGCTGAAATTAAATCCTAAAGCAACTATTTACAAGTTTGATCGACATTCTTCCACAAAGCACTAGCACGAAAACAATCAAAACACATAACAAAATAGTAGACAAGACTCACGGCAAACAATGACAAGATGATCTAAACTCGACCTAGTTCCAATTCCCAATTAGAGCCGCAGCGGCCATCTAATCGTACTAGACTTCTCATGTACTTAGAATTAACTGAGCGTCTAATCCTAATCTGATTACTAACCGGTTTATATGACACGCAGCGTCGACACATGAACTAGCTAGCAAATACGCACAAAGTCTTTTTAATTGGAAACAAGTTTAACATGCAAGACGTCACTCTTCATATTAGACAAGCAAGTTCATTTAAATTACTCCACCCCTTGGGAAAAACAATACAAATAAAGCAACGCAGCGTCTACTAAATTCATATTAACTTTCGGCTAAATGAGATCAATGCCCCACACATAGCTATTGCATGAAACACCAACCTTTAAGGCACACGAATTTAAAGAACTAACCAAGTACAATTTTAAACCCAAATTAACAAGTATTTGCCGACCGCCTAATTACTATTTTATTAAATATTTCCCTTACAATTTTAACATGCAATCCATATTCTTACATCCAAACACCATTTAAAGATAAAGAAGACGAATTGATCATGAGAAAAATAAAACCAAACTTCAATCCAAACAATACATAGACATAGAGTTTGAAACCAAGAATTCATGCTAACTTTATAGACAAAGTTTAACATAACTATATAAAAATTACAAAACCGAGAGTAGGGAGTGGATCACACTTTTGTAGACACCTTGATGACTTCGACTCCTGTGGATCCGATGGATGGTGGAGAATATGGCTGCTCGGCAGTGGGTGTATGTCGGCAGGAATTTTAGGGTGAGATGGGGGTGATTTTCGGCTAGGGTTTTATGTAGGACTCTTGGGAAATTTAGGTAGAGCTTTAGCTAGATTTTTGCTTTGGAATGTGACAAGTTTTTCTGTGTAAAAGTTGGCTACAAATAGAGGAAAAGCTAGGGCTGCCGGCCACAACAAGGAGAGGAGGATTTCCTTTTCCTAGTTGGCTTATGTTTCCTTGTTGAATAATTATTGCATTCTTGGACTTCTTTTTCTGCATTTTCTTTATGGCATGGGCTTCACATCTTTATGGACTTCATATGTGGGCTTGACAACTCTATTTGGTGAACTTGATCCATGGAAAAACGCCCGAAGCCCGCCAAGAACACAACCGGCAGCATCATGCTTGCCGATCGGCAAGCAATACTAGTGAGGCTAGGAAATCTTCTTTTCTTCATGCTTTCCTCCATTGCCTTGGCTCAATGTTTTCCTCTATCCTTCAATAAGCTTGGTCAATCTTCAAATATGTAATGGCACGCCAAAATTTCCATCGAAAACAGAAACAAAGGAAATGAGGCAGAAACTTGCTGGAATCGGCTGGAATGACCTTACTCCGGTAAAACTGACATAACTCCCTCGTCGGAGCTCCGATTGTTGCGATTCTAAGTTTCCGATAAACTAGACACATAGAGATTCCTCCATATAAAACGACTTGATCAAATTCCTTGTGAAACGTCGGGAATGAACTTTTGAATTTGGGACACAGTCCCAGGAAAATCCTGTTAGTCCCTGGTGATCTTTGCTCGGACTGCCAAGTTGCAGCCATCTTTTGGGTACTTTCCCGAACTCCGATTGATCTGTATTTTTGACACAAGACCCTTTAGCAAGCAAATAATATTCCTACCAAATTTCAGAAAATTTGGAAAATGATAAGTTACAGTTCCATTCATCTCAGAATCACAAAAAAGACACATTTTGCACTATTTTCCAGAATTCTTAAACTTAGTCATTTTTCGGATTCCAAAGCATATTTTATCAAAACTCTACCAAAATGACACTAAACTATATTATGACTCTATCTTAGATAAATAAGGGTTAAACGAAGAATAAATGAGGGCGTAAACACATTAATATCGTCGCACATTGTGCTGCTATCATGTCGTCGTCGTCACCGTCACGTCCTGATTTTGAGATCTTGGATCTTCAAGGCAAAGATTACCATTGATGGGTTTCCGATGTTGAAATTGCTTTCCAAAGCAAAGGCTTTCCAGCCTTTCTAACTGATGCTGCCGCCACCACCCCCTTTTGGGGACCATGCCAATGCTCAGGCCCTTATGTATTTGAGGCGCCATATCCACCCGACTCTGAAGCAATATTTGTCGGTAAAAGATCCCAAAATTTTATGGGACACGCTCTAGCAGCGATTTAAAAATGTTCATGACATGCTTCTTCCAGAGCTCACCCTTAAATGGGAACAAATCCGTTTCTCGGATTATGACAAAGTAGACAAATACAATCAGGATATGATTAGTCTACAGGCGGATCTTGGCACGGTTGGCGTCATCAAAACTAATAAAGATCTTCTGGAGAAGACATTTAATACATTCCCCATTGCCTACGATGTCTTTGGACATGAATGTAAAATCTCAGTTGATGAAGGAAGAATCAGGACATTCGCTGACCTTATGGCAATATTGGCTAAAAAAGAGTGTCATTCTGAGATTAGGCTCAATAGTAGCCAGAGACCTGTTGGTACAAAACTAATTCCAACACCACAGGCTCATTATGGGAAGGCTTCAAAGTAGAAAAATAAAGGCCGCAATGCCCCGTACAATTCGATACGTGGAAGACATCAGAATGCTAGACACAAAGTGACACGAAGCTCCAACACTTGGAGGCGAGAAGGTGGCGCAGCCGCACCACCTTCAGGGGGAGTCCGGACCGGCCACGGACCACGTCTAGGCCCAGTACCAAACCCTCCTAGACCTCATAGCAATGACCGGAATGTCCAATTTGCTCCGTGCTACAAGTGTGGTTCCTCTAAACACTACCATCGCGATTGTCGAGCTAGTAAGGAGATGTTAAATGCCTACAAGAAGTATAAGAGGTTTCTGTCTGAAGAAAGCAATTATGTTGAGGAAGAGATGATTGACGCAAATTATGCTCATCATGTGGATTCTCCAAAGGCGCAACCACAAACTCTCGATGTCCCGGATTTTGATTAGTCTATGTATTTGACTTTTCTAGTTTATCAAGTACTGTAATGGCATTCGCCATGTTTTTATGACTCTTGTTAGTCTGTTTATTTTGGAATTAGATGTTGATGTATTCAAGTTGGCACTTAATAAAATTTCTCTGTTTTCCCATATTGTGAGAAATTTTATATTTTTATGCAATCAGGTTCGTGTATTAACAAATCACGTGGTTCTTGTGATGCCGCCTTTGGGTCACATAGGTTCTATATTATGCTCAATCCCTAAATAAAAAAAAAAAAAAAGGGAGGCGAACGGGCCGCCATCGGCCCATTAAGGTGAAGTAGGCTCGGCATCTGCCACACTCTGGTGCCACGACACCATGTGTCTTTGACATCCACAGCTTCGGCTGGTGTGCAGCCCGAGAGGTGTTTTAACACCAATCCTAAGAGGCTTGTCCTCATTTTATTCCATTTACCAAAGGTGTTCAACACCAGAATGTGCGCAACCTCAGTTTCGTTTTGGTTTCTGATGATGATTGCTTGGTTATGTAACATTCAACCTTGCATTTTCCGACTTTAGTCGACGTTATAATGTCCAAATGCCATGTGATACACTCGATGAGATTTATTCCCCTTTCTTTCTCTATCCTACGACGTAGTGATTAGACTGTTCTCCCGAGAAAATAACCCAAGTTTTCTTCTCTTTGTAGATGTCTCGTGTAGAAGTTGAGTGTCTAGCTGATAGTGGAACTACCCACACTATTCTAAGGAATAGGCAGTTGTTTATGGATTTAATGCCGTATCGTTCATCTATGACAACATTGATAGGTACCTCGCCAGTTGTCAAAGGGCGAGAAACCGCTGAATTTACCAAATGGTACCGTTATCAATGTCATTGATGCTCTCTATGCGCCGAGAATAAATCGAACCCTGCTGAGTTTTAAGGATATCCGTGCCAACGGTTATCACTTGGATACCTATGCTGAGAATGGTGAAGAATACTTATGCATTACTTCTCAAAAACGCGGCCGCCGCCGTATCTTAGAGAAGATGTCGTGCATTAAAGACAATGGCTGATATCTCACTACAGCCCGTGTCTTTGAATCATATGCTGTCATTGATAATTTTTGTGACACTAATGATTATAAGCTTTGGCATGCTCGACTAGGCCACCCTGGCCGTGATATGATGATCCGGATTTTAAAGAACTCCCATGGACATCTATTTTTCAAGTCGAAAAAGCGATTGGAAGAACCTCTTACCGCGACTCAACATCGTGATGTACGCAGGAGCCAAGCTCCCCGCAAGGCCGTGGCCTTAACGCCACACTCGCCACCGCCCCTCCCCCCCCTCACAGGGTTTCAGGGCCGCGCACCTGGAAGATGAGGAAGCGGCCTTTACGCCAAACGTCGTGCCGTCCCACCCTTAACAGGGACATGGGGTGTCACCACATGTGTCCTCTTATGCCACAACGGCAATTTCCAATGCCCATCGCTCATTCTGTAAGGCTTGCTCGCATGCTAAATTACATGCTCGTCCTTCATTCGCCAAAGCTTCAACTGATAATATACCATTCTTACATCGAATCCAAGGTGATATTTTTGGACCAATCAAACCAGAATGCGGCCCATTTAAGTATTTTATAGTGCTGGTTGATGCGTTGACGCGTTGGTCACACATCGCGTTGTTGTCCACAAGAAATGCTGCATTCGCCAAGCTTTTAGCTCAAATCATCAAGTTCAGGGCTCACCACCCTGACCATCCTATCAAATCTATTAGGATGGATAATGCTGGCGAGTTTATCTCCAAAGCATTCGATGATTATTGTATGTCGAACACCCTGTTCCTCATGTTCATTCTCAAAATGGCCTTGCAGAAGCCACCATTCAGCGACTCCAGCTAGTGGCTACGGCATTGGTTATGGGAACCAATTTACCAGTTTCTGCTTGGGGATATGCAGTACTGCATGCAACGATGCTTATTCGTTTTCGACCCATTGCCAACAATGTGTTTAGTGCCTACCAAATGGTAACTGGTTTTGAACCCAATCTATCGCACTTACGTACTTTCGGTTGTGCAGTTTATGTGCCAATTACGCCTCTTTTGCGTATCAAAATGGGTCCACAATGACGTTTAGGCATCTATGTCGGCTATGATTCGCCAACGATAATCCGTTACTTAGAACCAACCACCGGTGATCTATTTACTGCGCGATTCACAGATTGTCACTTTGAAGAGACACACTTCCCGCCGTTAGGGGGAGATAGAAATGCACTCGTTCCGAATGAACGTCAGGAATTGACATGGTGTGCCCCCAACGATTTGTCTCTTCATGATCCTCGCACTGCTCAAAGTGAGTTTGAAGTGCAACGCATTATCGATCTTCAGAAAGTCGCGGAATCGATGCTCGACGCTTTCACCGATATTGCAAAAGTGACAAGATCACACGTACCTGTTGCAAACGTACCGGCAAGGTTGGAGGTCCCGAATTACGGGAGCGGTTCGGCTACCCTAAGACCTAGTGCTGTTGGCATATCCTCAGGTGAGGGTGACGCCTGCGACGGCGCCATCGTACGCTGTGGCGTCGCTGTTGTTGAATTGGATCGCAATGGTGCCCTGATGGACTTTGAAGGGGCAGCAGCTTCGGCCTCAGCTCCCACCAGAAAAAGGGGGAGACCGAAGAATTCTCGAGATAAAAACCCTCGAAAGAAGCGAGCAAAGGCACAAAATCCGCTCATCATCGACAATGCGAATCAATCGCATGAGATTGTCTCTGACTATAGTTATGTCCATGAGTCAACTGAATCTTTTCTGTGGGATGACACAGAACCAATGTTGACTCCAGAGAACAAAGAAATCTCGCTCGGTTTGAATAACGCGTGTCTCTTAGTGGATAGAGCCTCCACACACGTCGATGATATATATGTTTATTCCGTCGCACAAGAGATCATCCATGACGACGAAGTTGAACCACGCACAGTGACTGAATGTCAACAAAGAGCAGATTGGCCGAAGTGGAAAGAAGCAATACAGGCAGAACTTGACTCATTAGATAAAAGGCAAGTCTTTTGATCTGTTGAGTTCATCCCTAAAGGCGTTAAACCTGTCGGACATAAGTGGGTCTTTATTCGTAAGCGCAATGAGAAGCATGAGATCTTACGATATAAGACAAGACTCGTGGCGCAAGGCTTCTCACAGAGTCCTGGTATTGACTACGAGGAGACGTATTCTCCCGTAATAGACATCATTACTTTCCGCTACTTGATCAGTTTAATAGTGTCTGAAAAACTGAGTATGCAACTGATGGATGTAGTTACAACGTATCTATATGGGGATCTAGATACCGATATCTACATGAGAGTTCCTAAAGGAATTCATGTGCCCGAATCAAAAGACTCTAAACCACGGAGTGCTTATGTAGTTAAGCTGCAACGTTCACTGTATGGACTTAAACAATCCGGAAGGATGTGGTACAATCGCCCATGCGTGTACATTAGAAAGACCGACTCTGGATTTGCTATTGTAGCTGTCTATGTTGATGACATGAATGTCATCGGTACTTCAAGTGAGATTGAAGAGACAGTTTCATTCTTGAAATCTGAGTTCGAGATGAAGGGTCTTGGGAAGACTAAGTTCTGTTTAGGAATTGAGTTAGAGCATAGAACCAAGGGAATTCTGGTTCACCAGTCTGCTTTTACGCAGAAGATGCTCAGGCGTTTCAACATGGATACATGTACGCCGTTGTCTACTCCCATGATCGTTCGTAGTCTGGACATAAATAAGGATCCATTCCGTCCCAAAGAGGATGAAGAAGAGATTCTTGGTGCTAAATACCCTTACTTAAGTGTGATTGAGGCACTTTTGTATTTGGCACAGTGTAGTAGACCAGACATTGATTTCTATAAACTTCCTAGAAATTTATCTAAGTGTTACAAACAATCACACACATGATATATCACATACTCGGCAAACTCATCAAAAACGAAAACCAAAAACTGAAATTTCCTATTTACTATTACAAGTCCGAAAATCCTATTATATATATCCCAAAACTAAGGAAAAATTATACACATCCAAAAATTGATACAAAGTTACAAAGTAACACTTCATGAATCAAAACATTTTAATTTCCCCGGCAACGGCGCCAAAATTGATGGAGCTACTATCCAAGCACATTGTACCTGCAAAACAACTTCATATACATATTACTCTTCTTGTGTCATCATTAGTATAGGACAAGTAGGGATCGTTCAATCCGGAGAAATCAAGGGCTTTCAATCACATAAAGCATTACAAAATCATATTGGGGGTTTGATATTTGATTCTATATTCTACTGATTTTTACGAAATTAAATCCTAAATTATGTATTTACATGTGATCAACATCTTTCAAACAAAACACATCACATAAAAACTCACATGCACATAACAAACCGATCAAAGACAATAATACGGCAGCAACTTTATTGAATCCGATTTCATGCAATTTAGTTCCAATTATAACTAGAGCCCTTCGTGGTTCATCTAATCATTCAAAAATCCTTAATTATTCAGAATTAGCTTCGTGCATAACCCTAAACATAGTGCTAATCAGTTTAAAGACACTTCGTGTAGAAATTAAACCAAGAAACACATAAGCACAATGAGTTGAATTGGAAACATGCAACAAGTATGGCGTCACCTCACCTTACTTCAACATGCATATTTTCTGAATTACTCGACCCTTAATATCAATACAAAATAACTTAACTTCGTGTATAAATTATTTCATAAATTGATTCGGCAACATAAAGAATTAAACCCAAGATCAGCCTAGCTAAAGCTTTTCTTAACCCTAAAACTTGTTGTGCATACGAATTCAGAAAATAAACCAAACAAAATCATCAAATCATGCAACAAAGTTACTGCCCTATTACCATACAATCAATTCGTCATACACATGTTCATCAATTAAACAAAAAGAAAACCAAAACACATAACATAATTTCAGAAATCCAATGTAAAATTAATAAAACCAAATAACAAACCACAAATCCTTACAAACTTCATAGACAAAGTTAAGTAATTATACAGAAAATTACAAGCCATGAGAGATGAGTGAATCACACTTTAAAAGAAACCTTGGAGAGGATTCGGCAAGAGAGGATTCAGTAGTGACAAAGACTTGCGATCGGTGGTGGTGATGAACTATGGAATCAGCTTGAATTTTCTATGGGATTTGTGGTGCTAATTGGACAAAGTTTTGGCTAGTGAAAAGAGAGAGAGAGGAGATGATTTATTCTGAAATTTCGTTGGCTTTATATAGAGGAAAAACCCTAGGGTTGCCGGCAGCAATAAGGAGTGAGAATTCCTTTCCTAGTTGGCTTATGTTTCCTTGCCGGCCAAGCTTTGTATTCTTGGACTTCAATTCTGATCTTAGACTTCAATCAGCCTCATTGTAATAGCATGGACATGTCCAATAAGTCTTTAAGTCCATAATATCCGATCCATGCTTCCAAAAATCCAATGGAGAGTTATCTTGATGCAACCGGGAAAGTTGTTGTTTTCCCGGCAGAATGACCTTACCCCAGTAAATCAGGCATAACTTCCTCCTCGGAGATCCGATTGATGCGATTCTAAGTCTTAGAGAAACTAGACTCGTAGAGCTTTCCAACGGCATATGGCACGTTCTCTGGTTCGAAGCGATGTGTCCCACAAAAATTTCGGAAGTCAGGACACAGTCCCAGGAAAATCCTGGTAGTCCCTGGTGATCGATCTTTGCTCAAATTGCCAAGTTGCAGCCATCGTTTGGGTGACTTCTCAACCTCTGATTGATCTGAAATTTTGATACAATACACGTTAGCTTGCCAGCTATATGCATACCAAATTTTATCAAATTTGGAAAAGGATAGGTCAGTCAAAAACAGGCCTCAAAATCACGAAAACAACATATTTTGCATTTTTGCCTCAGATTTCTATACTTAGTCGTTTTTCTGACAATTAAGCACACTTTCTCCAAAACTATACCAAATTGACACTAAACTAAATTATGACTCTATCTTAGGTAAATAAGGGTTAAACGAAGCATAAATGAGGGAATAAACATATTAATATCATCGCACATTGTGCTCCTATCACTATGTTGATGACATGAATGTCATCGGTACTTCAAGTGAGATTGAAGAGACAGTTTCATTCTTGAAATCTGAGTTTGAGATGAAAGATCTTGGGAAGACTAAGTTCTGTTTAGGACTTGAGTTAGAGCATAGAACCAAGGGTATTCTGGTTCACCAGTCTGCTTATACGCAGAAGATGCTCAGGCGTTTCAACATGGATACATGTACGCCGTTGTCTACTCCTATGATCGTTCGTAGTCTGGACATAAACAAGGATCCATTCTGTCCCAAAGAGGATGAAGAAGAGATTCTTGGTGCTGAATACCCTTACTTAAGTGCGATTGGGGCACTTTTGTATTTGGCACAGTATACTAGACCAGACATTGATTTCGCTGTGAACTTAGTAGCTAGATTTAGCTCAGCGCCTACGCATCGTCATTGGAACAGTATCAAGCATTTGTTTCGTTACTTGAAAGGTTCCATTGACTTGGGACTGTTCTATCCCTTCAGCACAAAGAGAGAAAATCCCGTCAATCACCCTCCTCACACCAACGTTTTCGGCCGCCTCGGCAGTGCCATTGTACGCCGTGGTATTGTTGCTGGCGCCGGCGACGTGGAGGATGATGATGGTGACGCGTCTGGCCATTCAAATGTGCCCTTCTCTGGACGTCTCCCTTACTCAAAGACTCCCAACAACGTGTTAGTTGGTTTTGCAGATGCTGGGTATCTCTCTGACCCCCATCGTGCTCGTTCCCAAACTGGTTATGTTTTTACCATGGGAAATACAGCGATATCCTAGAGATCAACCAAGCAAACTTTGGTTGCTACTTCATCGAATCACGCAGAGATCATTGCCCTCCATGAGGCTGTTAGAGAATGTGTCTGGCTAAGGTCAGTTATTCACCACATTCTCAGTCTCTCCTAGGCCGCAGCCCTTGCCCGGCCGCTCGCTCGCCAACCCCGCTCGCTCGCCCGCACGTTCACTCGCCATCAATTTTTCAAGATAGCTCCTCCAAATTACTCGCGTAGGAAGAGGCTCGAGAACCAAACAAGAGTCGAAGAACAAGCCTTACGCTCTTGTTCCTTTGATCAAAAGGTAAACTTTTTATAAAATTTCCTGCTTTTGAACTATAGATATATTATATCGGGCGCTATTAGCCTTTCTTCTACTCCGATTTCGGCCATTCTTAAATCGCCGATGAGACCTAGAATGGGGAATTCATCACCCCTATGGTTGCAGTTTTAAGTGATGGTCCTGGGAGAATCACGTTAAAAGGAAATTAAAAGAAAAAGAGATGCTTATGTGGATGTCTGAGTATGCCACTGTTTGAAGGTGCGATATGATGTCGCCGGTATATGTATCAAAAGAAAGAAAAAAATAATGCTTTTCCATAAAAAAAATAAAATAAAATCACTTATGTGACCGAATATATCCCTTCTAATTCAAATATATACTTGATAGTATCTGTTTAAAGTGATACTAATCCGACGTTCTATTCTCTTGTAGATGTTGCGACGAGTCGCCGAAGTGAGCATCAAGCAATAAAAACCCTACAATCGTTAGTAGCATAGAATAAGTAGGGATCGTTTTAAGCCGGGGATTAAGGGTACCTGAAACATGAGAATGTTAACACAAATATTCATAAACATATATGCACACAATTGTCACACTTATATACATATATACATATTTACACATGAAATTATGGGGGATAAAAGGCTCGGCAGCAAAGCTGCCTCTAAATTCCTAGACATGAATTTAAGACATGAAATTAAATTTGCTGAAATTAAATCCTAAAGCTACTATTTACAAGTTTGGTCGACATTCTTCCACAAAGCACTAGCACGAAAACAATCAAAACACATAACAAAATAGTAGACAAGACTCACGGCAAACAATGACAAGATGATCTAAACTCGACCTAGTTCCAATTCCCAATTAGAGCCGCAGCGGCCATCTAATCGTACTAGACTTCTCATGTACTTAGAATTAACTGAGCGTCTAATCCTAATCTGATTACTAGCCGGTTTACATGACACGCAGCGTCGACACATGAACTAGCTAGCAAATACGCACAAAGTCTTTTTAATTGGAAACAAATTTAACATGGAAGGCGTCACTCTTCATATTAGACAAGGGGGAGTCTATATCACATGTTATTCACAAGTGTAGTGTTGGTGTGTTGTGTTCTTTTCCCTTCGTCTATGCATTTTATTTTTGCCCAAGAGGTTTTTGTTTTGCTGGCAAGGTTTTAGTGAGGCAACATGGTAAGCACCATGAAGACATTAGGCGCTCTACACAAGGGGGAGTGTTGTAGGAAGGTTATTTCCGTAACTTCCGTGATGTGTCTTGACCTAATGAGACTAGATTAGATGATTATGTAATAGATAGGGAATCCCTGATTTATCGGGATACTTATTGTAATGCCTATATAAAGGCCTTTCTATCAATCAATAAACACACAGTTCTCCCTATCATCTTTTCTCCTTGAACATGTATGATAAAAAAAATATATAAGTAAGAGGTCATGAGCTTGACTCATAACAAATTATTATAGTTGTTGTATTAAAAATATTTGTATGATAAAAAAAAAGTGCAAGTTTATCTTATAGAGATTTTTATTTTGAATTTTTCTCTAATTTGCTCGAGTAATTAAGCTCTGATTTCGGAAATTAACTTCCAATGGTGATCAATTGTTTAGCAAGCCTTTGTCGCCACTCTGGCTTCCCGTTAAATGCCAAACTGGATCGTATTGGTGAATTCTCGTCAAGCCATTTTCGATGCCCTTCATAAATGATTCTCCCACAAATATGCTCCACCGTAAGCTCATGTAGACAAATTGGACATGCCTTGTACCCTTTCATTGTTGAGCCTGCAAGCATCCCTAAAGCATCAGCGCTACCTTCATCATGAATACATCATTGTCCACTCTGTCAAAAGTAGGGACTCCATTTTCCCACAAATCTTTGAGCTCGTCGATCAATGGACGAATAAGTACACTAAGACACTTTCCTGGAGATTTAGGGCCAGGAATCAACACAGCCAGCATATTATATTCCTTCCTCATACACATATTAGGGGGTAGATTAAATGACATCACAACCACGGGCCATGTACTATGTTGTGTTGTCATTGTTCCAAAAGGACTAAAACTATCAGTTGCCACTCCAAGCCACACATTTCTTCCCTTAATGTCGTCGAAACCTAGAAATGTCCTGTTAAAATGTTTCCATGATTCTCCATCAGATGGATGCCGGAGGGTACTTTCATCTACTCGCCTCTCCTTATGCCATCGCATATGCTTTGCTGTGTGTGGAGAGATAAATAGGCGTTTCAACCTTGGAGTGAGGGGGAAATAC
Source organism: Potentilla sterilis (assembly GCA_963682095.1). Classification (NCBI taxonomy): domain Eukaryota; kingdom Viridiplantae; phylum Streptophyta; class Magnoliopsida; order Rosales; family Rosaceae; genus Potentilla; species Potentilla sterilis. The sequence continues at coordinate 19,132,344 of OY821761.1, forward strand.
CAGATTATCTTTTTTGGAAGGTCATCCGTATCTGGCTTATATCTTTGAGCACCACATATTGGACAAGTCCTACGAGTTTTATTTGCAAGCCCCCTGAATAGGTAACAGTTGAATTCACAAACATGAATTTTTTCATATCCAAGAGAAAGATCCTTAATGATTTTTGTAATTCTCGAATAACTAAGTGGGAAATTATGCTTTTTAAAAAACTTATGCAACCATTTGCACAATTTATCAAGACTCGTATCCGACCATCCATTTTCAACTTTAATTTCCATTGCATGTAAAATGACACTTAATACAGTTTCTTCACTCCCTTCATACAATGGGGTTTGAGACTCCCTTAGAAGTCTTTCATACTTAGCAGAATCATCATCTACCATGTCATTGAATTGAGGTTCAACATTTTCTTCAACATTCACATTATGCGGTGCATCTCCATGGTATCCAGGATAGTACGGAAATACATCTTGTATAATATCAACAGGTGGTCCTACAGGTCGGACCACTAAAGGACCGGCAATACTGGAAGCCTGGACTCTGTCTTGAAGCCACTGTCTCCTTTGACTCATCATTGCTGGTTGACCAGAAACTTCCCCGTGTAGATGTCAAACTGTGTAAGTCGGATCCAAACCACAGTGCATGCAGTGATGAGAAATCTCAACGAGTTTCTTATAATAAGGACCATTTCTGCACACTGAGCACGGACAAGTGAAGTACATGGTTCCAACATTGTGAGTATTCACAAAATTAATGAAGTTAACTACGCCTGTTCTGTAGTCAGTGTGTGTAAAATGAAGATTCATAAAAGATTTGTCCGGAACATCATCCATGTTTCCTGTCATAACATAAACAGACGATATGCATAAGGTCAACACACAACATTTATGATACAATAAAAACCTGTCCCAACACTTCTTCTCCTTATTCCTCCAGGTTGGGTACTATCCTCTTCAGGCGAACACGACTTTGTTGATTCTTTTGCTATTCATGCGGTTTCTGCTACAGTTTTGGGAAATTTCGGCAGCATCTCCCTACAGTTCCTCAAGTGCACAAAAATCTAAACAACCTAATTTGCACTCGAGGAACATTGTAGAGAGACACTGTCGAAACTCTATCCCAAAACTGCAACGGAAACCACATGAATAGCAAAAGGACCAACAAACTCGTGTTCGCCTAAAGTGTCCAAAAAAGGGACAATTCGAGAATCAACAACTCATCTCGATCAACTAGCACTACCAGAAAAGGGGTTATAGCCGACGATATGGGAAAAAACGGCCGACGAAATAGTACCTCGTCGGCTATAACCCCTTATAGCCGACGAACTACTATTTCGTCGGCCACATCGTCGGCTATAATATTATAGCCGACGACTGCCGACAACTCGTCGGCTATAACTATAGCCGACGAAACGTTTTTGGTTATAGCCGACGAGGATGGTATTCGTCGGCTATAAGAGTTATAGCCGACGAAAAGTTTTTGGTTATAGCCGACGAGGAGGGTATTCGTCGGCTATAACTCTTATATCAGATCGACCTTCTGCATCAGGGAGCTCATTCGTCGATGAAATCGTCCAAAACGCTCTGAAATCGTCCAAAACCTCGGCCATAAGCTTGAAAGGTACGTATATTGCTGTGTGTGTTGATTTAGTTGGTTATATGCAGAGGTGTGTTAATTTAGAGTTTAATTAGAATAAATGTGTGATTAATTTGATATATATATATATATATATATGTGTTGAGATGAGATTATTAATGGGTTGATATATATGTTGTATTGGTTAGATAGAATTGAAGTTTTGTTGAAGATTAGTGATTGATTGTTGATTTATAGGTGATTTTAGATGAATTTGATGAAAAAATGTATATATATATTAATTAATTTAATTGTAATTAAAAATATATTGTTGGTATATATAAAAAATACATTGTGTTTAATTAATTAGGGAGATTGACGATGTTTTAATTAATTTAGGGATGTATGTGTATATATATATATATATGTGTGTGTGTGTGTAATGATGAATTTTTTAATTAATTAGTACGTGCGTACGTACGTAGTACGTGCATATATACATATCTATATATAGCTATATTTATTTCTTGAATTTACAGGATGGACAAGAGTTGGATTACCCTTGGAAGATGGGATGAGGCGTATCATGATGGAGTTAGGAGTTTCCTGGATTTTGTGATGGCTAACTGTGGAGACACTACACTTCATTATTGTCCGTGTAAAAAGTGCAAGTGTGCCACCCCACGACACCGGTTTTCCATAGAGACAGTGGAGCAACACCTGGCTAGATATGGATTTTGGGTCCTATACACTAATTGGATTTATCACGGTGAACCAGAGTTTGCGGGTCGTCATGATCATGGACAATTTGCGGAGAGAGGGAGTTCCTCCAATGATCCGACAACGAACTGGATCAACGATATGTTTCCTCGTGAGAGCGGTGTCTTTGAGGAAGCACCAGATGTGCAACTCCCACCTCCGGAGATGGAGTGTTTCCCTGATATTGAGCCACTCGAGCCATTACCCCGATCTCCGGTCAACACAAGTGGTATGGAAAAGTACAACAACCTGATCGCATTGCAACAGACTCCGTTGTACCCCGGATGCAGTAAGACTGTCCTTGAATCTGTCATGGGAGTGATGAAGATCAAAACGGAGAACAAAGGCACTGTCAAATCGGTTGATGATTGGCTTCGGCTATGGGGTGGGGCGATGCCCCCCGGACATCGGCTTCCTACCAGTCATCATAAGGTGCGACATATCCTTAAAGATCTCGGCCTTTCCTACATCAAGATTCATGCATGCAGATACGATTGCGTTCTGTTTTACGGGGAAGGACTTGCAGATCTTGAATACTGCCCATTATGCAATACAGAGCGGTATAAGTTCACTCCTAAAGGGAACAAGAAAGCTGTGAAGATACTTCGGTACTTCCCGCTGATTGATAGGCTTGAGCGGTTGTTCATGTGTGCTTTCACGGCCGAAGCTATGAGATGGTGGGCTGAGAGGAATGTGCCTGACGATGACACCCTTAGACATCCCGCCGACGGAGAGGCTTGGAAGAAGAACGTACTGGAGTTTCCCGAATTTGCATCAGAGGTTCGAAATGTTTGGCTAGGGCTATCATCCGACGGTTTCAACCCTTTTGGCAAGAAAGAGCTTCAGTACAGTGTGTGGCCAGTTATTTTGATTCCGTACAACTTTCCACCGTGGATGTGCATGAAGAAGGAATATAACATGCTCACATTGTTGATTCCAGGCCCAGGTTATCCGGGAAAGTGTCTCGATGTGTATTTGAGACCCGTAATTGAGGAGCTTCGGTACTTGAGTCTGAACGGCCACCTGGTCTACGACCGGTTCAAAAATGAGATGTTCCGAATGCATGCCATGCTTGTTGGCACGATCAGTGACTTTCCTGGGAGGGGTATGTTGTCGGGCAGCGTCACCAGGGGTTACAGGGCTTGTTCAGAGTGCATGACTGTTGATTGCTCCAGTCCTCATTGCAGCAAGATTGTCCAGATGCGTCACCGTCGTTGGCTTCCGCATGACCATCCATTTAGGGACGATGCACAGGCTTTTGATGGGACTGAAGAAAGGGGCTGGGCACCGGAGCAATGGACAGGGGAGGAAATATTGGCAGTGTTGAATGAGTATGACTTTGGTCCGCTTAGCAATCATCCCGATGTGTTGCGCACGATTCCAGAGAGGCCGGATCGGTATAGGTTCTGGTCACACAAGAGCATCTTATGGGAACTTCCTTATTGGGCCAGGTTGGCTACCAGATACTACCTGGATGTCATGCATATAGAGAAGAACGTGGGTGAAGCCGTGGTTGGCACAGTTTTGAATTGGGAGAAGAAAACAAAAGACACCCCCAAGGCACGCGTTGATCTGAGAAATATGGGACTGCGGGACCATTTGTGGTTGAGAGAGGGCAGGAGCAAAATGCCCCAAGCTCCTTACACCGTCACCAGGGACCAGAAACATGAAATCTTTGGATGGCTGAGTAATGTCAGGTAACTTTTTATTAATTAGGCATGTATTCCCTAAAGAATCCATCTGTTGTTGGACGACTATATATGCATGAAATCTAATTGTTGTTAATGGCTATGCAGGTATCCTTATGGCTATGCGGGTAACATAAGCAAGTGTGTTAACTACCGAGACAACAAGATGTACGGATTGAAGAGTCACGACTGCCATGTACTGCTTCAACGCCTCTTCCCTATTTTCATTCGAGCGTACTTGGAGGATGAAGTGGTTGAGCCGTTGGTGGCGTTGTCAAGATTCTTCCAGAAGTTATGCGCTAGAGAAGTTAGAAAATCAGACCTCATGAGAATGCATGAGGAAATCGTTTTTATCTTGTGCAAGTTCGAGAGGATATTTCCCCCAAACTTCTTTGACATCATGCCTCACCTGATGATCCATCTTCCCCAACAATTGTTGCTTACCGGTCCCGTACACTACACTTGGATGTATCCCATCGAAAGGTACATGATATTCATAAATTTGATTTATACATGTTTTTAAATAAAAGTTGCATGCTCTTAACATGCACTTGTTAACCTTGCAGACAACTTGGAGACTACAAGAAATATGTGCACAATAAATCTGCGCCTGAGGGGTGTATTGCTGAAGCTTACATTGCGCATGAGTGTGTAACGTACGCCAAGTTGTACTTGGGAGCGATGGAGGACCCCCCACAACATCCAAGTCGAGATGACCCCGAGTTCAACCTATCTATCGTCGCCAACTCTGTTGTACCATACGGAAGCTTCAAGAAAAAGGGTGTGGACAAGTTGCCTGACCATGAGGTAGGGATTGCCCACTGGTGGGTTCTAATAAACTGTCCGGAGGTACAATATTGGAAACGTCACCATCTTCACAGCAAGGAAGTTCGCGGTGATGTCGAGTACCACAACACGACGTTTGCAGACTATTTTCCACAATGGGTAAGTGTATAAATATATATATTAGATGGCTTTCTTTTACAGTTCCCTATTCTTTAATCATAAACACACCGAGTGATTTGAGTTATATTTTTCAGCTAATGCAAGTGGCTGCGAGGGGTGGTCTTACAAATTACTCAGAGGAATTGAGGCTGTTGTCGATGAAGCCGATATCTTCCACAGTCCGCCCAATGTGTGATGTCAACGGCGTTAAGTATATATGTGAAGCTAGAGACGGGGAACGCAAAACACAGAATTGTGGGGTGATGGTCGATGGTGCAGAGGGGGGCGTGGATTTTTACGGTGTCCTACAGTCAGTTGTTGAACTCATTTATGGGAACCGCATGAAAGTCCACTTGTTCAAGTGTCGATGGTTTGATACTAGGCCGCACCGCTTACGGATCGATCAGTACGGCATACTTTCGGTGAATACCGCCACTAGTGTGTATGAAGACGACCCCTTTGTTTTCGCCACAGCGGCCAAAAAGGTCTTTTATCTTGACGATCCTTTGAACAAAGGCACGTGGAAGGTAGTTAACCATGTGTCTCAGCGAGACATATACAGTGCTACCACACTTGGTGTGAGCACAGAGTGTGAAGAAGCGACCGCATACCAAGAGCCGGACGCCGGCGACATTCCGGAATCCTCCACCATCCGCGATAATAATGTGACGCCGGGCAGAGTGGTTCGCCTTCCTAGGGGTCAGGTGCCCATGTATGATGTTAATCCGAATCGTCTATATCAGGCAGACGATGACTCAGACGACGAGTACGAGCACCGGTTGCCAGATATTAACTACTATACTACGTCTGACTCAAGTGATGAGGATGATTCTGATTATCATCCTTAGTATACTATTTATGTATGTATTTGTGTACGATGGTGCATGCATGAATACATTTTTGTCCTTAATTACCGTTTTCCGAGTTTATGGGAAATTGTATTGAATTGTTTGTGTTATGTTTAGGAATTTATCAGGTGAAATAGGCAATTTTCAGGCCCTAAATGGCAAATTTTCAGAAAGATTAGAATTATAGCAGACGAAATGGACCATAATTCGTCGGCTATAATGCCCATACTTTAGCCGACGACTTGCAATTCGTCGGCTATAATGCCCATACTGTAGCCGACGACTTGCAAGTCGTCGGCTAAAGTATATTGACCGAAACCATACGTAGACCGTTCAAATGCAAAAGTGTCGTGAAATAAGATACGACCGAAATATTGAAATACGACTACGGTTGAAAAATGGGAAGATTCCGACAAAATCTGTGTGCCGAATGTTGCGATTAGGTGTTTTTTACTTCCGTTTTCCTATGGGTAGCCTGACGGTCGGTAAATTTTTGGAGGAAAATTTTTATACGGTTAGTTGCGTCGCATCGATTTGAAACTATTCTCTGTTGAAGGTCAGGCCAAAAAACGTCATTTAGACGGGCCAATTGCCGTTTTAAAGCGTTTCGAGGTTTGACCATGCAGTTTGACCGTCCCGATCGAGCCTTTAACGTTGTCAGATGTAGTTGGATTTTTTTTCCTACATGTATTTAATCTTAACGGTGATATCTGACGGTTGGAATAGATTTTCCAAACTTTTAGATTCGAAATCGGAACATATGCACTAATATTCCTTAACTTATTTACTAAGTGTTTAAGTGAATGTATAGTTTCAAATAGTTGCTATACGTAGACCGTTCAAATGCAAAAGTGTCGTGAAATAAGATACGACCGAAATATTGAAATACGACTACGGTTGAAAAATGGGAAGATTCCGACAAAATCTGTGTGCCGAATGTTGCGATTAGGTGTTTTTTACTTCCGTTTTCCTATGGGTAGCCTGACGGTCGGTAAATTTTTGGAGGAAAATTTTTATACGGTTAGTTGCGTCGCATCGATTTGAAACTATTCTCTGTTGAAGGTCAGGCCAAAAAACGTCATTTAGACGGGCCAATTTCCGTTTTAAAGCGTTAAGAGGTTTGACCAAAAGTTGACCAGGGAATAGCCGACGAAATACTTAACTTCGTCGGCTAAACTCTTGCGATCCGCGCCGTTTCATTGTCCGCCGTTGGATGGGCGAGATCTGACGGCTGGTGAGAGCTTATAGTATAGCCGACGAGATTCATATTATAGCCGACGAGATTCATAGTATAGCCGACGACATTCATATTATAGCCGACGAGACACTTAACTTCGTCGGCTATAATCGGCCCGCAAAGCCCAACTCCGGCCCGGCCCGGATTTTGGCCCGGCCCGGATTTTGGCCCGGCCCGTAAGAGTATAGCCGACGAATTTCGTCGGCTATGACTATAGCCGACGAATTAAAATTAAATCGTCGGCTATAGTCCTTCGATTTAAACCGAGCCCTAGGCGCCTCTCCCTCATTTTCTGCTTAGAACCCAAATTTCCCAATCGTTCCCCACCCCTCCCCGACGCCGACCGACCACGACGGAGCCTCCCCGACGCCGATCGACCCTCCCCGGCCCCACCCGATACCTCCCCGCCCCGGCCCCCTCCTTCCCGAGCCCTCCCCGACCCGAAAGCCGCTGCCGGAGCCGCCCCGAGCCGCCCTACCCGCCCCTGCCGCAGCCGCCCCTACCCGCCCCTGCCGCAGCCGCCCCTGCCCGCCCCTGCCGCCCCTGCCGCCCCTGCTGCAGCTGCCCCTGCCGCAGCCGCCCCTGCCGCCGTCGCCGTCGCCGCCGCACCGCACCACCGGTCCTCGTCCAGACTGCACCACCATGTCAGGTAGTCCCGATCGAGCCTCATTTAGGGTTTTTATTAATTTTGTCGAATTTTGTGAATTTTAGGGTTTTTGTGAATTTTTTGTGGAATTTAGGGTTTTTGTGAAATTTATGGAATTGTGTGGATTTTTTGTTAAATTTGTTAATTTTGTGGAATTTATATACTAATTTTGTGGATTTTTTGTTAAATTTACGGTTTTTATATACTAATTGTGGAATTTTGTTGAATTTATATACTAGTATACTAATTTATATACTAATTTATATATAATTAGGTATAAATATTTTTTTTCATTTTTATGACGATATATATATATATATTTTTCGGAATATATATATATATATATATAATTAGGTATAAATATAGTTATGTATATATATAATTAGGTGTATATATATTTAAAAAAGTTTTTTATTTTTTTGTGAAATTTAAGGAATTTTGTGTTATATTTCGGAATATATATATATAATTAGGTATAAATATATTTAGGTACGTATATATATAATTAGGTATATATACATTGAATGATGTTTTTAATTTTGTTTTGTGGAATTTTTGTGCAATTTATGGAATTTATATACTAATTGTGCAGGAAACCGGCGCTTTGTAGACCGATGGCTTGGCAGACGGACCGAGAGCGACCCCGACGCTCAGGCAGGATCCAGCCGTGGGGGGAGCGGATCCAGCGGTCGTCGGGGCCTAGGCCGGCCTTTGAGTCGACGAGAGGAGACGTTGATGGGATTGACCCCGAGCGATCCACGTGGGGGCTCCTCGTATGAGTCGACGGGAGCGGGCCCTGACTCGAGTGTCGGAGGAGGACGCAGAGCCACCAGACCCCAGTGCACTTCAGCACTGTTCCAGGATCGGCAGCCGACCCCACCGCGCGCCGATCTGGACCCTCCAGAGATGCTCCCTGTCCCCCCACAGCGACAGCGTCCACAGCTACGGGGCCCACCGTCAGGGGGAGCAGGCCCCTCAGGGTCCACGCCCCGTATGTCTCCGCCATCGAGGATGTACATGGTCCAGTTCCTCCCTGCCATCCCTGAGTACGACGCTAGGGGGAGGCAGATTTGGAGGCACGACCGGCCCCACGAGATTCCCTGGGAGGAGGCCTACTTCTACAGTCCTTTCGACTCAGAGGACTGCCGCGGCCTGTGGGCCGTTCGTGAGAAGGACAAGCAGTACAACGACGCAGGTAATTGGTTAGTTTAATTAATTATTTAATTAGTTAGTTTAAATAATTATTTAACTATGTGTTCATTTTAACAGGCGTCCTCGTCAATAAACCCGCGGGGACGAGACGGACCAGAGGGCCAGCGAACATGTCGACCCTGGAGAGGGAGCTGGCCGGTGGGATCAGAGAGATCCTGCCCGGTCCCGGTGAGGATGGACGCCCGATTGAGCGGAGAGACACCACCACCAAGTACATCAACGCGACGGGCATGCTCGTGCGGGACAGGGTCCCACTGTTGTGGCCCGACTGGGGCTCTGTGCCCGATGAGATCAAGGCGCGAGTGTACAATGCACTGTCGGTGAGTTAAATATGATTTTTATTATAGAAAATAAACAATTATGAATTCAGTCCTTATAACTATATAAAAATATTTTCTAATTAATTTATAATGTTGCAGCAATGGTTTAGAGTCCATCCTACCTTAGACTGGTGGAGAGACGAGCAGCTGAAGAACAGGTTATGTGTTTTGCTTTTTTTTGTATAAATATATTTATTGGCAGTGTACGAATATATCTAACAGTTGTGTTCTGTTAATATAGGTACTCCGAGTGGAAGAACGAGCTGTCCACGCACTACAGGACGTACCATGTGGAGCAGCGCTTGGGGCGAGCTGCAACCCCCCACGAGTTCCGGTACAGGGAGTACGAGTGGCTATGGCTGGTAGCCTACTTCGGGAGCGACAGGGTCTCGGTAAGAAAATTTAGCCTGGTAGTATATAACTTTTTAATGTTATTTAATAATTAAATTATGTAGTTACTTAATTCAATTAATTAGTTAGTTAGTTAGTTATTAGTTATTAAATTAAGTCAGTTGGTTAGTTACATAGTTAGTTAGTTCGTTACTAAATTAAATTAAATTAAATAAAATAAAATTAGGTAGTTAGTAAGTTAGTTAGTTACTAAATTAAATTAGTTAGTTAAGTAGTTACTAATTAAATTAGTTAGTTAAGTAGTTACTAATTAAATTAAATTAGTTAGTAACTAAATTAGTTATTAATTTTATTTTGGTTAGTTCCTAATATTTTAATTTAGTTACTAATTTATATTTGCGTTTATATGTTTGTTGTTATAATACAGAAAATCTCGCGGACGAACAGCGACAACCGCAGGAGGAACGAGCACCCCCACCACGGCGGCGCCCGCTCCTGGAGGCAGTGGGCAGAGATGGCGAGGAGGGACCGACCGCTGAGGCCGTTGTCGTGGATTCATGCGCAGATGTATCCGGGGCGTCCCGACCAAGTGGTAAGTATTCGTCCATCTTCAATAAAAGTGTTTCATGAAATTAATTTATATATATATTTTTTAATTCGTTTATTATATTTTCTTGTCAATTAGGCGGAAATAGATGCGGAGACCGACGCGATCACCTTCGGGATCGCGCGAGACACTCTGGGAGACGGGGCGTCCGACGAGGCGATCGCGGAGTTTGCCTCCACGATCGACACCCTTGAGCCGCGCTTGGCCTCTCAGATCATGCACGCGGCGGTAGGGACGGGGAACAACTACTTCTACCAGAGAGGCCTAGGCGCGGCGGGAGATGGGGTTCTCAAGTTCACGCCGGCCAATCCCAGCACGCAGCGTGCGGCTTCGACGAGAGGAGACTTGCAGACGCAGCTGCAGAGGACTCAGGCGGAGTTGGCGAGGGCGGTGGAGGCGCTCCAGCAGGCGGAGTTGGCGAGGGCCGCGGAGGCTTCGGCGCAGCAGGCCAGAGACGCATCTGTGGCGGAGATGTACCGATGGATGCAGCAGTCTTGGGAGGCCCAGCAGGCTGGACTCCAGCCCCCGCCTCCGCCACAGATGCCCCAGTTCGTCGTCCCCACTCCCCCCCCCCCCCCGCATCGGAGTACGCCAGCCGATCAGGACAGCCATAGCCACCGGAACTCGAACGATCCGGTCGACGACGCTACGCGTTTAGGGGGTGATGATGAGTAGATATAGTGGGTTAATTTGTACAGTATGTAGGATATTAGGGATGGATTGATGTGGATATTTGTTGGATATTTGAATGTTTGTTTGTGCATTTTCTGCAGCCCCCGAAGACGAAGAGAAATTGGGCCCGAGTTAAATTTTTTAATTTTTTTAAATATTTAGGAGTTATAGCCGACGATATTGGCATTATTTCGTCGGCTATAAGTGCTATAGCCGACGATTTTTACCAAATTTCGTCGGCTATAACGGTTATAGCCGACGAAGATGACATATGTCGTCGGCTATACCCTCCCGGCTTCCGGCAAAAAAAGCCGTTCCTGGTACTGGCGATTGGTATGGCCGACGATAGTGTCGTCGGCTATAACGGACGGATAGCCGACGACAGTGTCGTCGGCTATACTTCGGGTTAGGGGCAATTACGTAATTGTTGAAGCCGACGATCTTGTCGTCGGCAATGTTCGAAGTATAGCCGACGAGGCTTTTGTCGTCGGCTATACCTAGTGTTTTATAAGCCGACGACTTACCCCGTGTGTCGTCGGCTATACTATAGCCGACGGAGCAATCCCGACGAGATAATAGCCGACGATACTTCGTCGGCTATGACTATAGCCGACGAATTAATGGAAACGGCCGACGAGATGGCGTCGTCGGCTATGACGCCTTTTCTGGTAGTGTAGATGAGTTGTTGATTCTCAAACGGGAGTTCTAAGCTGATAAACCCCACAATTATATATAATATGAAACCTTAAATTTACACACGGCACCACACTCCCTCACTAAGTCACTCGCATGTTTCAGAAACCCTAACTATCACAATCCACACACAACACAAACAAATTACATCATAAAATTGTAATTTCACTAAATTTTATCGTCTTCACAAAATTTCATTTTCACTAAATTTATATTTAACTAAATTAACTAAAATTCAATTTCACTAAATTTCCCAATTTTACTAAATTTAACTAAATATTAGAATTTCCCAAATTAACAAACCTAATCTCAATTTCACCAAAATCAAAACAAACTTCATCATATATTCAAACACCCAACACTAAAAACAACACAAAACACATTATAAACCAAATCCAACTCAAGAAATCAAACACTAAATTCAACCAATCAAACCAAAATATGGTGATTACAATGAAGATGACAGATTATACTAACCTACAAAGTAATTGGAAGAGAAGACCCAAGCTTCCGGACCCCGAAATTGATGAAATCAGCAGTTTTGGAGATTTTTCGCAGCTGCTACAGTGTTTTGACGAATGTTTTTGACCTTCTGTGTTCTGTCTAAGCCAAGGGCTTTATAGCAGATTTGAAAACTCGAAGCGACGAAGATTGTCAAAATTCGTCGCTTAGTTTATTAGATAGCGGCGACGTTTCTGAATATCGTCGCCTCAAAAAAACATGAGCGACGACTGTTGAATTATCGTCGCTACATTTTACAAAACCTGGTTCTTTCATAAACTGAGACGACAAAATGTCATTATTCGTCGTTTCATTCTTTTTTGAACGACGACTATTGATCAAAAGTCGTCGCCATCTTTTTGTGAAGCGACAAATTCTATATTGGTCGCTTGGATATGTTGAGGCGACGACTTTTGGTTTTACCGTTTCATTCTTCGTCGCTTCATTCCATGGTTCCTGTAGTGGTTGAGGATGGTGCCTGATTGGCTTCTTCTCGTATATTCTACATACATAGTCGAGGTTCCGAAATGGAGTGTGGTACTATTCTCAAATCGTTTGGTATAACAAAGTCAGTGTTTTGATGTAGTACTTTCATGACAAATAATTCGATCCGGCGAAATAAATATATATAAAAAAAGTGAATTCCAATCACTTCCCATTTTTATGTCTAACGATCTCTATCTCTTTCAATTCCCTCGTTTGTGCTCCTTCGGTTCTAATTGATCCTCCTCATTTTCTGCATATGATACCAGCATACACCACGATCTGATCAATAAATATCAGTATATTAGTGCCCGTGTCATCTTTAAATCTGTAAAAAGTAAGCAGACTATCCTCCCTAAAATGATCCACCCAGCCAGAAAGGGACTCTGATCACCCAATATCACAAGAGGAATAAAAGATGCCATTCTGGGATATCATCTATCTCGATCTATAGCACTTATTCCCTAATCATATTCATCAGCTTATTCAGTATTTATGTTACCTCGCTGACTCTCACTGTTTAATTGACGACTACTGTAGCTCCCCGAACAAGGATTCAACATATTTGCGTTGCCGGTATGAATTTAAACTATGTACGTTGGAGATGGAACTTTGCAGTTGCACGTCGTCTCTAGCTAGTTGCAGGTTTGATATCTGCATTTATTTTCTTCATCATCTCCAGCTTTTAATGTTATTAGTGATAGCTTGTTGAAAGCGTTGGAAAATTTATATTCTCAGATGTCGATATACTGATATAGCAACATCTTTTTCTCAAAACAGAATAAGCTTGCTCCATTCAGAAAAGGAAATGAAAAGAATAAGCATATGGTAGTATCTAATTAACAGAAAGGCTGGAATGAACAACACATAAGCGATCGAAATAATATCGAATGCAGGCCGCGGTTTGTTGTATGTTGAGTACGTTGTTGACATTGAATAAGCGATCGATGGCCTTGCAGAGTTCTTAGTCGTCTTGATCGACTACGACATTCATCTATATGATTCGGAGGGAAGAGTTTGGTTGGGGAAGTGGTCGGCTCTCAGCTTTCCACCAGCTTGATTTCCAACTAACAGAATAAGATTAGTCTGGAACAGAAAGGTTTCGAATGGTATATATTTTCAAAGTATTAATGAGGAAATGTATGTATTTCAAACAAGCGATATTAGTTTGGAGGATGGAAGTTGATAAATATAATATTTCTGTCGGTTTATCGTATTTATTGATCATCTCTGATTGATGTTGTTAGTTTTGGGTTTGCATAATTAAAACGAGGATTGAAACACCTAGCTAGATTGATCTGAGTTTCTAGGTGAGAGTTGCACTCATGCATATGCATTCGAGAAAGTCCATGGGCCCAACAACCCTACATCAAGAATTCCATGGAACACACAAGTAGTTGCCATGCTAGAATGTGGTTGAGAATGTCATCCGATGAAAATGAATAGACTCTTCTTTATATATAATTTTTGGTGTTTAATAAAATTTCTAGTAAAACAATTCCAATAATATATTCTATTATTACTAGTTGAACGGGAAAAAACAATGATGTTATAATTGTGTCTCTGAAAATTCAAAACCCTAATTTTCGAGTTTGGAGGTGAAGCATGCATCTCCTTCAGGCTGGGCGACGATAGTGGTGGCTTGACCATGGTGACGACGGGATCGTGAGCGTGGGGCTTGCTAGCTAGCTGCATGTATTTAATTATATGAATTATGATATGCTTTTTCTTCCGTAAATGGTTGAGAGTTAGCCTTGTTAATTGGATTGAATGGATCAATGGATCTTTGACTGTAAAATGTTCTTTTCTTCCATATATGATGCACTTGCATCAGCAGTTCAGCACACTGTGTGCTTAATTAATTGGCATATGTAGAAGAACGTACGAACATAAGCATATCATAATTCATAAGAGTAAATACCACAAGATCTCGACATCACCATTTCATGTGTGATCTAACAATTTGACTTTGTAGCTATTCTGATGAAGAGGTAGCTCAAATCAAGTCTTTGTGGCTATTTTCCAAATACTCATTCCAGCAATGAAAGCAAGTTGGATTGGGACAAGATTCTGGCCGCATGAATGGAAGCAACAAGATTTTAAAGACCACATGAATGAAAGCTAGCTTCTTAGCATGGTTTCGCAGCAAGAATACGATATGATGTAGTTAGAAATTAAACCGGGACTTCCAACTACCACTGCGCATTTGTAAATTTCAGGTTGCGAGTGATTCCACCTTAAATAGACGTTTCCCTCAAATGACTGGCTTCAACAAACTTAAGCCCCAAACCTCCACCGCTTAAATTAATCTCTTGTGGCCACCTTGAGATGGAATCGTTATCATATGCACCGGGTTTCTATCCATTAACGAGGTAGAAAAAGATATACTTGCGTTGATAGCTCACCCAAGAGGGGGCTGCAATAAGATTTTGAGTTATTTTTATGAAATTGAGGCCTGATATTACTTGGGACATTTTTTATTTTATTTTATGAGATTAAGGTCTTAATATATATTGGAAAATAATTGTTGGCCTATAAAATTTAAGCTTTTAAGATCTTAATCTTATGTTTCATGTCTTGTCATATAGCCATATAATATTTTTAAATAAAATCACGCCATTTTATTTTTCATTAAAAGACAATTATATCCATCACAGATCTAATGACTCTAGATTTTTTTTTTTAAAGGAATGACTATAGAATAGTTCTATTTTCTTATATAAAATAAACATAAACATAGTTATTTTAGTTTCATTTTTCATTACACTCATATACCTTGATTTAGACACCAACATATAATGTGAAAGAGTAGTGCTAAGTACACCAAAAATTTATACAAAAAAGTAATACAAAATTATGTGGCATCTTACGTGACTTTAACACGTCACCTTTAATCTATTAATTTCTATTTATAATTTATTAATTTTATTATCTTAATTATAATTATTATAACAATAAGTAGTTTGCTTGAATGAGTGAAACAATTGATGAGATTAATCTTGCAAAGAAAACATATTTTAAATTGTATAACAACTATTTTTCTCATCAAACTAGGTTAACCATGACAGAACCCGCTCCCGGATACAACACTGTTATCCAGGGTGGATCCTGCGGGGACCATTTCAAGGGAGATTCTACCGAAAAATCGACATGACCTCTCTTAAAATGGACAACCCTTATCTGGAAAAGAAACAAACACTTCTAAAATAATCCACCCTGACTCACGGAGCCACCTGCTCCCCCAACAAACAATCAACTTCTCACTTACCAATAATAGGAAACAACCTTACCAATATGTAAAAGAAATGCAATTGCATATAACAAAATGTCAAGTTACACCCAAAGGTAAACATTTGAGAATTTACAACATCAACAAAGTAGCAGAGCGACTAGACAAATGAAAAATGATACAAGTAGGTTAAATAGGAAACCTATAATAACTGACAGCGGAATATGATCTCTATACCTTGCCTCCTACCAGTACCGAACTCTGCAAGCTGGGCAGTTTAAAACGAAAAGCCTAGGGAAAGTAATTTAAAAACATTAGCGTGAGTGGACAAAAATCAATACACATATATATATATAAATATAAACAATTACTTTCCTCATTTTACAAAAATAAAATCATGATGCATGCTTTAAAACAATCTTTCACTTTAATATCCTCAATACAAAACTTCCCAGCCCTGCTGGTTCGGGAGTTATAAAATCATAGAAAATATAAAAAATCTCGAATACCAAATATAGAGTATAATTAAATGACTAGGTCAATCCCATTGACCAATGCATAAAAATCAATTAAAAATAGGGGAATGTTAACCACCATATAATAGTAGCCTCCAAGACTAAGGGTCAGAGCCTCCAAGACTCTCTATAGCGTCCCACGCTAAACCTCTACACCACACTCCGTCGACCATCGAGAGTGAATTTGACCTATATGGTCAAGTCGTCACCTCGCGTGGGATGAGGTTACTAAGCTAGCTAGCAATAATCATATACAGACCCTTGTATGGTGAAAAATCTGAAATCAAATCAAAGCACACTTCCCCTATAAAATCATGAAATAGTACGGTCCCCGACCGCACCTCTGAGGCCTATAAATATAATCAAATCGAAGCCTGGCCTCAAAGAAAATAAATGAAACCAACACATATAATAAATCATAATATCCAAACAGTTTCATTCACATAATCCATGGAAAACCCCATTTCCGGCTAAATATCAATAAATATTAGCTTCAGGATATCAAGGTATCTTACTTGCTTTAAAATCATTTACAACAATTCGATAGAAATAGTTTATTCATTTAAATCACATTGTTGCTCTTCGATAATCAAAACATTCTCCAAACACTTTTCGAAAAGTCTCAGGGTACTTAGTTTACTTTAAAAGCATTTTAAGCAAAAAAAAAGAAATGAAATATCCGTTTAAATAACATTCTTGCTTTTCAATAATCTCAAAACCTTTCCAAAGTAATAACCAAAATATATATATAACTCCCATATACTCAAAATATTCATGTATGCATCAAATTTAAAACAAGGTACACTCACAAATATGGCCTAAGCCTGACACCTCTCGGAAGTCTCGTCAAATGAGCGTCCCCACGTCCTGAACAAATGTTAACGTTAATCCAATTTTTCTTAAATATATGGAAAAACTTAATTTTATATAATTGGGCGATCCCAACACACCTAAATCCCTTCCCTTAACCTTTACCATTGAACCTATGCACCAATTTAGCTCCCAATACCCCTTCAACCACTCAAAACACTTCTCTACCACCGCTACCCTCTTCTCTGCCACCATAAAAATTCTTGCAGCCGTCTCAAACAGCGGCTGACATAGGGCCAACACCATTTGCCCACAATTTTCCAAATTCACAAACCGAAATACCTTAAACAATTATCTTAACCCCTTATAAATTCTTCAAAAAATCCAAAATAATGTTAATACATTGCATTCATTATAATTAACCAAATTTCATTCTCAAAATACCCCCACGGCGGCGGCACCGCCGGTGGCAGCGGCGGTCAACACTGCTGTTGCCACCGAAAATTTCCAAATTTTAATAGAAGCTTCATCTTAACATTTCTAACAGCTTTCTCTTCTACAACAATCACCAATTTCAAGCCTAAAGAGGTCAATTTATAAAAACCCCCAATTCGGCACTGTTCATTATAAACCCTAGAAATTTCAAATCTTGAAATTTCCTTACCTGGGTCGATACAGTCCGAATCCTTTGGTGGAGTTGCTACCCACTCCAAGTCCTTTCTTTCCCCCCTCAAATCGGGCCAAGAGGTGGCCGGCCAAAGGAGTTCCACCTCCACTGAGGTGATGGTTCAGGGGCTGCACACGGCTGCATGTCGGCGAGGGCGCCACGCGCTGCTGCTGGGAGGACAAGGGGGCTGGCGCGCGTCGTCTGGCGCCAGTGGGGGCTCGGCTTGGTGGCCGGACCAAGGTGGCAGGTGGTGGTGTCGGTGGAGTCTCGGGCTGGAGGGAGAGAAAGGAGAAAGAAAGAAAAGAAGAAAAGAAAGAGAAAGAGGAAATGTTTCCCAAAATAGAAACATTCTCTCTATTTATACCATGCCCAAAATCGGAAATAACTCAAATTCCGACACACCCTTTTTTTAAAAAAAAAAATCCTTCGACGAAAACAAAACTCAACCCAAAAATTCGTTTTAACGTTTTCTACCTCACGTAACCAACAATTTCCGGTCTACTACAAAAATAAAACAATCCTCAAGAGCGTAAAAATTTAAATGAATTTACTCTGAAATTGGACAAGGTTCGGGACGTATCAAACCATCTAGCCATTGAGATTGTTTGTTGCTAGTTATTGGTTGCTTTTCTCATAAGACTTTCTTTACTTCTCCTTTTCATTGCTCAAACCTCATATAATATATGAAACTAGCCAGAAAAAAGATCTGGAGTTTTCAGAAAAATATTTTTTTATCAAATTTGTACATGCTGTTTAAGGAAGGTTAATTATGTAACTTCCGATGTGTGTCTTGACCTAATTAGATTATATATGTAGAATTTTTAGTTAATAGGAAATCTCAGATTTACCGAGATACTTGATGTAATGCCTATATGAATGCTTCATTGTCTATCAATAAAACAGCGCTTTGGTTATCTTTTGTTTTTCGTACAACACGTTATCAGCACGTGGCTTTAGTATTCATCTAATAGCCCTAAAAAAAATACAAAAACCCTAGGTTTTGTCCCTGAAAAACAAAACCAAAAACCCTAAATTCTCTTTTCTGCCGGCAACCCTTTGTTGAAAAAGAAGACCATCCCTCCCAGAAACTCTTTTTCCCGACCACTTCCTCGTCAGAAAAAGAATAGCCAAACCCAGTCCCGCCGACAACCCTTTGTAGGTAAAGAATGGAATTTCAGAAATCCCATCTTGCCGACGACATCTTTGTCGGCAGAGTAGGAAGAATCTACAGACACCCAAATATTTGCTCTGGGCACCCCCCTCCTCCTCTGATCTGTCCCAAGGAAGGCCGCTGCTGCCTTATCCATCGCTGCCGCAATGTATTCCAGCGCCAGAACCCTGAATTGATGTCGTTCTTGGTGCACGAATTCCGACCCGCGTCGGTAGCTCTCAACTCCAGCAGCAGCTGTGATTTGAAGACCTAGTGTCGCCCTCTAGCTCGACGGCGGTCATCAGTTCTCCACGATGACACCTCAGCCGCTCTATCGTCATCGCTGCCCCAAAATTCAGCGACCCGGATTCGACAAGCTCGACCCTGTTTGCAGACCCAACCCGGTTCGGCACGACCTAGATCTTTTGATCCGACCCAGAGACAAAAAGATTATTATGCCTCTCTAGTTAAATAGTTTTTACCCAGGTCATAACAGTTACCCCATTAACCTTTTTATTGGTATTATTGTTTTTATATATGATGAATATGACTAACCATATGCTTTTATTTTCCATGAAACTTATTGCACGACACATCGCGATAGAATTGCAAGTATTATTTCGTTGCACGTACATGAAAGAGCATCTCAAATTTGCACAAGGATCATATCTGAGTCCTCAAGCCCAATTTATATTTCTATGCAGTTCATTTGGCGAACTAGCAAGTAAGATTTTATAAAAGTTCCCGTTTTTCGTAATTTCAATTATTTGAACTTGTGTGTTGGAACTTGTATGTTTCTCAGGACGATACAAAGGGGCCCACTGATAGGAGCACAATGTGCGACGATATTAATATGTATTTGCCCTCGTTTATGCTTTGTTTAACCCTTATTTATCTAAGATAGAGTCATAATATAGTTTAGTGTCATTTTGGTAGAGTTTTGAAAATATGTGCCTTAGAATTCCAAAAATGACTAAGTTTAAGAATTCTGGAAAATAGTGCAAAATATGTCGTTTTCGTGATTCTGAGGTCAATAGAATTGTGATTTATCCTTTTCTAAATTTGATGAAATTTGGTATGCATATTATTGGCTTGCTAATGGGTCTTGTGTAAAAAAATTCAGATCAATCGGAGTTCGGAAAGTGACCCAAAAGAAGCCTGCAAAACGGCAGTCCGAGCAACAAATCCAGGGACTTCCAGGAATTTTCCTGGGACTGTGTCCCAGCTTCAAAAATTCATTCCCAACGTTTTACAAGTAATTTGATCAAGCCCGTTGATATGGAGGAAGCTCTATGTGTCTAGTTTCCCTGAGACTTAGAATTGTATCAATCGGAGTACTGAGCAAAACGTTATGCTCGACTGAAGACACAAAGGTCAAATATTCCGAGAGAATGTCCATTCGCCAGAGCTCGCTTGCCAAGTCCTTGTTCGTCCGCCAACAACCTTGCTCGCCAGAAGTTCAGCCGCCAACACTAGCTCCATAGCTTGCACATATCCGCTCGCCAACCATCCGCGCATGCCAGTATACATAATTCGCGCTACCCGCCAAGAAGCCTCCTCAGTACCCGATACTAGCAAAGTCTGTACTCGCGAGCAGAGAGGAATTTCCGGTAATGTCTTCAAGCGGCTGCAAGCGTGCCAAGTCATTCCCAAGAGCTTTGCAAAGTCCAAGAAGATTCCTATGCGTGTCCTAAAAGAAATCATAAGCCGGCCAAGCAAGAGTTTCTTTGTTCAATAAGGAGAGAAAAGCCTATTCCAACTCTGATTGGGAAACCTTATTTATTGAAGATTTCTATCCTGTTTTTGAACAAGAAAAAATCCCAAACTTCACAGCCTTTCTCTTATATATAGAGGCCGGCACCCATCATGAAAGGGGTCACATTCCAGAAGCAAAAATCTAGCCAAAGCTCTACTAAAATTCCCCAAGAATCCTGCAAAGAAAACCCAAGCCGAAAATCTCCCTCCATCAAGATCCACACGACATGAAGCTCCAAAGGTGTTCTAAAAGTGTGATCTACTGCCCACTCTCAGTTTTGTAATTCTTTCTTTGTAGTTATGCTAAACTTTGTCTATGAAGTTAGCATGAATTCTTGGTTTCAAATATTATGTCTATGTATTGTTTGGATTGAAGTTTGGTTTTATTTACACGATCAATTTGTTTTCTTTATCTTTATTTGGTTTTTGGATGTAAGAATATGGATTACATGTTAAAGAGTAAGGGAAATATGTAACAAGATAGTAATAGGATAATCGGCAAAAGCATGTTAATTTAGTTGTAGTTTCGTACTTGGTTAGTTCTTTGAATTCGTGTGCTTTAAAGGTCGGTGTTTTACACAAGAGCTATGTGTGAGACATTGATCTCATTAGCCAAAAATAATATAGATGGGGTAAACAATGATTTACTTTATTTGTATTGCTTTCACGAGGGCTACGGTAGTTTAAAGAACTTGCATGTTTAATATGAAGAGTGACGCCTTATGTGTTAACTTGTTTCCAATTAAAAAGACTTTGTGCGTATTTGCTAGCTAGTTCATGTGTCGACGCTGCGTGTCATGTAAACCGGTTAGTAACAAGATTAGGATTAGATGCTGCGTTAATTCTAAGTACATAAGAAGTCTAGTAACGATTAGATGGCCGCTGCGGCTCTAATTAGAATTGGAACTAAGTCGAGTCTACATTAGCTTAATGTGATTGTCGTGAGTCTTTTTTATTATTTTGTTATGTGTTTTGATTACTTTCATGCTAGAGATTTGTGGAAGAATGTCGACCAAACTTGTAAATATTAGACTTAGGATTTATTTTCAGCAATTTAATTTCGTACCCTAGTTTTAGAGGACAGCAAAGCTGCCGATCACAATTCATCCCCCATGATTTCGTTTCTTGTTTGTATATATGTGAATAAAGTGACATTGTTTGTGTATATATATATGTGTTTTGTCTAACAATCTCATGTTTCAGGTACCCTTAATCCCCGGCTTAAAACGATCCCTACTTATGTCTATACTACTAACGATTGTAGGGTTATTATTGCTTGATGCTCGCTTAGGCGACTCGTCAATTTTTGGCGCCGTTGCCGGAGATTATAAAAGCTTGATTTATGTTATTGTTGTGTATATAATATTGTTGGAAATTTTTGATGTAAAGTTGTAAAGTTTGTAATTTTGGATTTTATTTGTGATTTGTAAAGTAGAAATATGCTTCGACATGTAGAGTTTAAATTTTAAAGTTGCATGATGTATAAAGATGTATGAGTATAATAACTTAGTTTAATTTCTAGGAAGTTGATAGTATTATGTATATTTGAGTTTATTGTAGTTTCTAAAGTGTAACATGTAGGGAGAAGCCGCTTTTGTTGGTCTTAGCCTTAACCCTTCATACGAATGATTCCATGTTAGATCCGTCTTTTATGTAGACTGGAAAACGTGGGATACGTCCCCCCCACGCATACGAGCGATAACTTGGCAGACCCATTTTTATGAGGTTGAGGGCTGCTTTGATCAACACTCACTACTAGGAAAAATACCTTAGGCGACGAAATATAAATAGTTTCGTCGCCTAAGAGTTCTTAGGAGACGAAAAAAATTTCGTCCTCTAAGCTAGAAATTTAATCGCCTAAGACTATTCTTCGGCGACGAATAATTATTTTCGTCGTCTAAGAGAACACTTTAACGATGAAAATTAATTTCATCGTTTAAGAGAACACTTTAACGATGAAAATTAATTTCGTCGTCTTTGCATTTTCTTAGGTGACGAAAAAAAAATTTCGTCGCCTAAGGTTTTACCTTAGGTGACGAAAAAAACTTTCGTCGCCTAAGATCTTTACTTAGGTGAAGAAAAAATTATAAGTGTGTATCTTAGGCAAGGAAAGTACTATTTCGTCTCCTAAGTAAACTTATCACACAAATACGCTATTACGTACCTTTAGATGACCTTGTTTCTTCTAAAAATTAAACTCTCATATAGATGAGACGTAATTATCCATGTAAAAATTGAGGAACTTTTATCACCCGATACTATGACTCTTCATAGAGAGAGATAAGTTTAAATAAGGTTGACCGCATCGATCGGGACTCTAACTTAGTCAGATTTAAGTGATTTTTTTACCATCACCATATTTCATCATAACGATCAAATGCTATTTCACAGCGTTTTTCAAAATTTGACTTCTTTTATATAGTTGTTTCGAAAAGTGGTACACTTCAGTATAATCTACTAATCAAGTTATACCGCATTAGTAAACATGTTGTCATTATAATGGCTAAATTCACAAAATGAAAATTTTGACCGTCTGATGTGATCGTTATAGTTAAATCTGAGTAGAGTATAAAAATCAACTCGTTTCGTCAACGTTCGATGCTCGATCGAAACGGTCAACCACATTTTCATAAAACTTATCACACGAAAACGCTATGACGTACCTTTAGATGTCCTTGTTTCGTCGACACTTCCAAACATTAAACTCTCATATAGATGAGACGTAATTATCCATGTAAAAAATTTGAGAACTTTTACCACCTGATACTATGGCTCCCATAGAGAGAGATAAGTTTAAATAAGATTGACCCAATCGATCGGGGCTCTAACTTTGTCGAATTTAAGTGATGTTTTTACCATCACCGTATTTCACCATAACGATCAAATGCTATTTGATGTAGAACAGATGGCAGCAAGGATAGAAGAGCAGATGGACCGTCGCAAGAATGGAAGGATCGGTACTGTTCTTGTCTGGGCTGCGAGCTCAGAATAGGGCGTGTGATACCTTTTCGGAAAGAGAACGACGCCACAAACTATACTCGTCGCTTTGCCACGATGTGTGGGCTTTTTCGGCCATCCGACGTGGTTTAGGCCCTTAAAATCAGCTTTTAGATTTTCATAAAATTCTTTTTACTTAGGCGATGAAAAATATAAATTCGTGGCCTAAGTTTTTAGTTAGACGACGAAAACAACCTATCCGTGGCCTAAGTTATCACTTAGACGACGAAACTTATTAGTTTCGTGGCCTAAGTGATAACTTAGGCCACGAATATGTTTTTTCGTCGTCTAAGTAAATTTCATTTAAAAAAAAATTCTAGTGGCGGTAATTTTTCCGCGTAAAAATTTTGTCAAAATTCGAAATTAACTTAGGAGACGAAACTATTTTTTTCGTCGCCTAAGAAATTTTCTTAGGCGACGAAGAGAAATGTTTCGTCGCCTAAGTCAGTTAAATATATATACTCGATCAGTCAGTTCTGCAATCCCTAAATCCCATTCTCTCCATCCCCAATAAAAAATTATTCAGTCCTCCGCCTCAGTCGCCGGTCCCGCCCTCTGCTTCAGCCTTGTGCTTCAGTCCCCGCTCCGCTTCAGCCTTGTGCTTTAGTCCTCCGCCTCGGTCGCCGGATTAATGGTGGTTTTTGTTGTGGCATTATGAAGGTGATGGTAGTGAGATGCAATCGGCGCTTTTGTCTTAAAAGTTTCAATCTTTGGTCATTTTAATATGTGTCATGTGATTATGTGGCTTTGCTTGTGAAATTTGAAAGGCTAGTTTGTATGAGGTTATGAAGGAAGAGATTACCAAAGTTGTGTCCAAGGGCAAAGCTGCCGGTGTGCTTCGTTTTGTGTTTCATGATGCTGGGACCTTTCAATTGGATGACAATTCGGGTAAGTTATCCGAGTTTCCTTACAGATTAGGCTGTATTGTCTTTGGTTTATAAGGTTATGCATTTTGATTAGTATTGGTATTTCCAGGTGGGATGAATGGTTCAGTCATATATGAACTCGATAGAGCCGAAAACAAAGGTCTTAAAACTCCTTTCAAGGCATGCATCTATATCTCTGTCTATATTCTCAAGTTAATATTTTGTTATATTAGATGCTGAGGAAATCAACTTTTATATGATCTACTACCAGCTAACTCCTGGGTGGATTGAATTGTTGGTTAGATTTTAGAGAAAGCGAAGAATGCAGTGGATGCAGTGCAACCAGGTTTGTGTCTCCTGATGTATAGTTTGACAGGGTTTTTGTATGAGTGGATGATTTTGGTACTGTGCTAACATGCTGTGGATGTTTCCAATGATTAGTGTCGTGAGCAGACATGATTGCTGTGGCTGGAGCTGAAGCTGTTTCGGTGTGTGGAGGTCCAACTATCCAAGTTGCATTGGGCAGACTAGACTCCAAGTAAGCTAACAAAGAAGCAATACCATGCTCTAGT
Organism: Potentilla sterilis; assembly: GCA_963682095.1. Lineage (NCBI taxonomy): Eukaryota > Viridiplantae > Streptophyta > Magnoliopsida > Rosales > Rosaceae > Potentilla > Potentilla sterilis. The sequence goes on from OY821761.1 coordinate 19,157,442, forward strand.
ATAAAGTATAAATCATTCAATTGCTTAGTATGGGTAGATACATACTTGGCATACCGTTAAGAGTTAGAAATAGAGTAAAGTCTAAATCTTGTCTCTATAGCATTAATGCGTTTTGAATTCATTGTTGTTATGGAGATGTATGACCGCCTCTTTCGCTCTCATCATTTTCCAGGGACCCTGATCCTGAAGGAAAACTTCCTGAAGAAACTCTTGATGCTAAGTGGACTGGACAGCAGACTCTGCCCAATGTTTTCGTTGGTGGGAACCATATTGGTGATTGTGATAGTAAGATCCTACTTGAATCCACTAAGCCACCATATTCTCAGTTTTCAACTCTTAGTAGCTTTCTTCGTCATTTCTCTTGTGATGATTCTATTTGGAATCTTCTGCAGCAACCTGGGATTTTCACAATGAAGGAAAACTTGTCCCTCTGCTCACTGAAGCTGGAGTTGTTGCCAAACTGCAGGAGTTAGAAATAAGCTAGATTAACATTGTTTTTCTGCCTCTGTTTGGTTTGTAAACCAATCCTTCCCAAGGCACATTGAACTTGAAAGGGATGTAAACTGATTAGCGTTTAGTTTCTGTAAACGATACCCTTTTCATCTTTTGGTTTCTTGTGTTATCATTTGATCTGGTAATTTACTTCTTTCTTTGATATATACAAATATACAGTGAAGTAGATGGTCACACTAATGTTCTATAATCAGAAATGTATTCATGCTTTTTTTTTTTAAATATAAATTCTTACTTAGGCGACGAAACTATCATTTTCCCCGCCTAAGTGATTTACTTAGACGACGAATATATTATTTTCGTCGCCTAAGTTATTTACTTAGGCGACGAAAATACTTTTTTTCGTCGCCTAAGTGATTTACTTAGGCGACGAAAATACTTTTTCTCGTCGACTAAGTAAATCACTTAGGCGACGAAAAATTATAGTTTCGTCGACTAAGTGATTTACTTAGACGACGAAAAATAATAGTTTCCTCACCTAAGTGATTTACTTAGTCGACGAAAAAAAGTATTTCGTCGACTAAGTAAATCACTTAGGCGAGGAAACTATCATTTTTCGTCGTCTAAGTAAGTCCATAGCCGACGAAAAACATCGTCCTCTAAGAATTTTTTCATCACCAATCCTTCTTAGACGACGAATTTTATTTGTCGTCTAAGTACTTTCTTAGGCGACGAAATTTATAATTTTCGTCGTCTACTTGCTTAGGCCACAAACTTTAGACGACGAAACTTAGGTGACGAAATTTTCGTCACCTAAGTGTTTAGGAGACGAAAATTACTCTTAGGTGACGAAAATTTTTCGTCGCCTAAGATTTCCATTGTTGTAGTGCACAGAGGGGCTACACAGGCCCACAGACCCGTAGCTAGCATGCCCGGGGCCGGACCGAGGCCCGGAGTAGGATCCCCAGCACCCGGACCCGAGGCCCAGCGGTCTAACTTATGACTGGGGGCCCGGGAGCCGGGGACACCAGCCTGCCCAACAGGTCACCTTAGCTGCCCCTTTACGTACGAGCAGAAGGGAACCAGTCCCACATCGAAGAGTAAGACCAGACCTCACGATCGACCACCTATATAAGGGCCTCAACTACCCTTATTAATAGGTAACTCAACTCTCCCACTACTTATCATTCCCGCTTAAGTTATCTATTTGCTCCAACGGTACTAACTTAGACATCGGAGAGGAGAAGACCGGCCCGCCCGGCATTCCCCTTAGTTAGCAGGGTTCGCAAGAGGAAATCACATCAAGATCCACCAGTTTCTACCAGGCCTACGGGTTTGTGCAGAAGAAGTGTGCGGTAACCATTCTGGTGCCCGATCCCTATCTCATGAGTCGCTACGGCCATGATACTTTTGGCCAGATTGATAGGAGCACAATGTCTTTGCCCTCGTTTATGCTTTGTTTAACCCTTATTTGTCTAACATTGAGTCATAATATAGTTTAGTGTCGAATTGATAGAGTTTTCGAAATATATGCTTTAGAATCCGAAAAATGACTAAATATCTGGAAAATAATGCAAAAATGTGTCTTTTTCGTGATTCTGAGATGAGTGGAATTGTGACTTTTCCTTTTCCAAATTTGTTGAAATTTGGTATGCATATAATTGGCTTGCTAAAGTATATTGTGTTAAAATTCAGATCAATAGGAGTTCGTTAAGTCATCCAAAAGATGGCTGCAACTTGGCAGACCGAGCAAAGATCATCAGGGACTTCCAGGATTTTCCTGAGACTGTGTCCCAACTTCAAAACTTCATTCCCGACGTTTCACAAGGAATTTCATCAAGCCCTTTTATATGGAGATAACTCTATGTGTCTAGTTTATCTGAGACTTGGAATCGTATCAATTGGAGCTGCAAGGACGGAGTTATGCCAGATTTACTGGAGCAAGGTTATTGCCCTGCCGAGAAAACCAAGCATTCTGCCGGTTTGAGCATTGAGGCCGATTGGGGTGTAACCATGGACCAAAGTTCATCATTAAGAGTTTCTGAGTTCACAAGTGATGTCCATGAAGCATTTCAGCCCAATACAAGGAAGAAAATCAGCAAAAGAAGTCTCCTAGAAGAACCAAGAAAGGAAGGAACCAAAACCTTGTTGCACAAGGATTACCTTTGCCGATTTGGACTAGGTTTTCTACCTGGGGTTTCTGCCGAATTTGCCTCTATATAAAGCCATGTTTTCCTACAGAAAAACTTGTCACATCTGAAGCAAAAACACAAAACCAAAGATCTACCAAATTCTCCCCAAAGATCCTACATAAACCCTAGCCGAAAATCACCCTCCACCACCAACCAAGTTTCTGCCGAAACTTGGAAAAGATCCTGCCGAGCCACCTCTTTGCCGTGCAGCCTCCATACCTCTTCCATCTTCCGCCGGATCCACACGAGTCGAAGTCATCAAGGTGTCTACAAAAGTGTGATCCACTCCCTTCTCTTTGTTTAGTAAAGTTTATGTAGCTATGAATAGTTTTGTCTATGAAACTCTTTTGTATTTTTTGTTTTGGTTTATATGTCTATGTATGAATCTAATTGGAGATTGGTTTTATAATTTGCATGTTGAATATTTGTTTGATTCGTTGCTTAGGTCTAGGTTTAAGCCACGTTTTCTTTGAGTCTTTGCATGCTAATTTGTAATATAAAACTTGTAAGATTTATACACGTAGATAATTAGGGCAGTGGTATAGATGCATGTTTTAGGTTCGAAATTGGTTAGAAATCTAAGGAGTGGGACTTAAAAACCGAAACATTAGTTGTGCTTAAGCATTTGTTGTTTAAAACATGTAAATCTAGGTGTTAGGTTTCATCAAACCGGAGTAATAATAAATTGGCTAAATACTCAAAAGGTTGCTTGATTTGTTTTGCTCACCTAGGTATAATACTTTAGATTTCTTGCATGCTAAAATAAGATGATTGACAACCTTGCTTGTTTTGCATGTCTCCGATTTAGACTATTGCGATTAATTGTTAAGTCTCAAAAGGATTAACACATATTCTAGGGTCCATACTCAAAAGGTCGATCTTAAGAACTTGAGAAGTCTTACAACTAAGTTGTAGTCGGAACTAAGATTGAATTTAAACATGCTGATACTTGTCCCTTACCTTCTTTTGTGTGAGTCTTACTTGTTAAAGAGTTGAGTGTGGAGTGCTTTGTGTGAAAGATGTCGACCAAACTTGTAAATAGTAATTTAGGATTTATTTTCAGCAATTTATTTTCGTGCCTAGCGTTAGGGCAGCTCTTGCTGCCGAACGTCATCTCAATCCCCCTTGATTTCGTGTGAATATGTATATATGTATATAAGTGTGACAATTGTGTGCATATGTATTTGTGAATATTTGTGTTAACATTCTCATGTTTCAGGTACCCTTAATCCCCGGCTAGAACGATCTCTACTTATTCTATACTACTAACGATTGTAGGGTTATTATTGCTTGATGCTTGCTTCGGCGACTCGTCACAGACATGGCAGCAGCGTCGAGAAAAATATCGGGCGGCTGCCACAAGTGCCACATGTATGCCACTACACCTCATGCTCCAGCAATCGCGTTATCAATTCTGTTGGCGCCATGACCGTTCGCATAGTGGGGGCTAGATATTATCGGCCCTTTCTCAACAGATGTAGGACAATACAAGTACGCCATTGTAGCCGTTGACTATCAGACAAAGTGGGTCGAGGCGAAGCGCCTAGTCAAGACTACAGAGGAACGGGTAAAAAAGTTCCTGTGGAAGAACATCTACTGCCGGTTCGGGGTGCCGCAGACCATAGTTACGGATAACGGGACACAGTTCAACAATACTGATCTCATCTAGTACACGGCCTCTATGTATGGGGACCCGGATGTTGTTCACCTCAGTTGCTCACCCGCAAACCAACGGCCAGGTTGAAGCGGTCAACAAGATCATCCAAAGTCTCCTCAAGAAGAAGTTAGATGACAAAAAAGGGTTATGGGCTGAGGAACTCCCGGCGGTTCTATGGGCAATCCGCACGACAGCAACCGAAGCAACAGGGGAGACCCCGTTCTGTATGGCATTCGGGAGCGAAGCGGTACTCCCCGTAGAGACCAACATGCCCAGCGGCAGGGTCGAGAATTATGACGCTAAAACAAACGCCGATGGGATACGGCTCAACCTGGATCTCATTGAGGAGCGGCGCGACCAAGCGCATACGCAAAACCAAACATACAAGCAATGGGTCGCTCAATACTATGACAGAAAGGTCCGGGAAAGGAAGTTGCAAGTAGGGGATTGGGTGATGAAGAAAGTTCAGAAAAAGCCTCTGGCCTTAGAACCAACGTGGGAAGAGCCCTCCCAAATCACCGCAGCTGCAGGCCTGGTGACATTCCACATCATAGACACTGAAGGCATCTACTCCACCCGCCCATGGAATATTCAGCATCTACGGTTCTACCCTAAGTGAGGACACTGCCTTAAAAATGGACAGTGTTGTATTTAGTACCAACGTTGCAACACAGATAGTTACTAGTTACAAAGTAAACTACAGCTAGTTACAAAGTAAATATATATGCCAAGTATCTGCCGCTGCTACCCCTTTTTTAAACCGTTAATCAGCGCCACCGGAGCCCCTAATCCCTGACCCACCAGCCTTGAGAGACTGCTCTTGCTCCAACTTCTCGGCCAAGGCTACTTCCGCCTCCATCTGCTCGGCATCAAGCCACCCTTTCTCTCTCCACTCTAGATACGCATCATTTATACCCTTCGCACGGGCAGTCTCCAGCATCTCTGCAAGTTCCACCGAGTCCCGGAAATTGCCAATAGCTTTATCAGCGGCTTCTGCAAGTTGGGATTCTACAAGCTTCTCCCCTCCCTTTAGGACTGCTGTTACTTGGGTCCGTAGCTCCAAATTCTTCGCTTCTAGGACCGTTAGCCTCCCAGAAGCCTTGACACACTGAGCTTCAAGCACGGTTTCCCGTCCCCCAGCTTCCGTCAGTTTCGCCTCCAATTCCATAATCCTCTCTTCCCGAGCGACCGCCAGTCTACCGGCCTTCTCCCTCTCCTGCGCAAGCTTAACCTCCATCAATGACAGCTGCATGGTGACGTCCTCCACCTGCTTCTGCAGGACCGGAGCCCCCTCACTAGGCTCAGCGGCGTAAAGGCTGTGAACCAGCTGGTACAAGTACACAAAAGAAGAACGTCAGCTCGTAAAACAAAAAGGGAGAGGGAGCGCAGAAGAACCTCAGTTTCACACAGGTACGCGATCAGACTTATCCGAAGACCCAATTCCACAGCCTTCTTCCTGCTCTCACCCGGTCGCACATCCAAGGGGGCTCGCCGGTCAAGTCCCAAGGCCTCGATGGTAGAAACCACGAATCTACCAAAACCACCATCACTAGAGCCGCGATCAGCTTCCGGTTCACCGGTTTCCTTACTCCTTCGGCCACCAGTTCCCTCCGCCAGAACCAATGCTGACCCCCACCCCCCGGTCGAGCTTGACGCCTCGGTATCAAACATCCTCGCCCTTTTTGCCGGAGCCTCCCCAAGATCGCTTCTGCGGTACCGAGTCATATCCGCTGTCTCTCTCTCCCATGGGGCTCGTGCCCCCACAGGTCGCACTAGAGGTTCCGGACCTGGTGAGCCCACCGGTCCTACATCCTGAATGGTAAGCGGGGCATTCTCCTCACCGCCCGGTCGCCGACCGTAGTGGGAATCCGGAAACATGAGCGGCACAGGATTACTATGCACCGTCCTCTCTAGGGTGTCAGGATCTACAACGGTTTTCGAGGCCGTCTCCCCCATCTCCATCAACCTCTGGGCCATAAGTTCGTCATCCGCCTCGATGGTCTCCTCGCTCCGAACAGCGAGCCGGGGGGCATTAGCTGCAAATCAATAAACCGAACGGTTAGAACAAAATACGATCGCACAAAACAACAGTGCAAGGCACCTTACCAGGTTTTTGCCCCATCTCGCATATCTGCAACACATTCCACCGGATGAAATTGTAAGAGCTCCGGCCCAGATTATCCCAGCAAACGAAAAGCCGGGCTATCCGTTGCCTCTCCAAGTCGACCAACCGGTATGACTGATCCCCGATAGCTTGATAAGCCCCGGGCACCCGGAAGCTCCTCGAACTATGCTGCCACCTAAACCGTTAATCAGCGCCACCGGAGCCCCTAATCCCTGACCCACCAGCCTTGAGAGACTGCTCTTGCTCCAACTTCTCGGCCAAGGCTACTTCCGCCTCCATCTGCTCGGCATCAAGCCACCCTTTCTCTCTCCACTCTAGATACGCATCATTTATACCCTTCGCACGGGCAGTCTCCAGCATCTCTGCAAGTTCCACCGAGTCCCGGAAATTGCCAATAGCTTTATCAGCGGCTTCTGCAAGTTGGGATTCTACAAGCTTCTCCCCTCCCTTTAGGACTGCTGTTACTTGGGTCCGTAGCTCCAAATTCTTCGCTTCTAGGACCGTTAGCCTCCCAGAAGCCTTGACACACTGAGCTTCAAGCACGGTTTCCCGTCCCCCAGCTTCCGTCAGTTTCGCCTCCAATTCCATAATCCTCTCTTCCCGAGCGACCGCCAGTCTACCGGCCTTCTCCCTCTCCTGCGCAAGCTTAACCTCCATCAATGACAGCTGCATGGTGACGTCCTCCACCTGCTTCTGCAGGACCGGAGCCCCCTCACTAGGCTCAGCGGCGTAAAGGCTGTGAACCAGCTGGTACAAGTACACAAAAGAAGAACGTCAGCTCGTAAAACAAAAAGGGAGAGGGAGCGCAGAAGAACCTCAGTTTCACACAGGTACGCGATCAGACTTATCCGAAGACCCAATTCCACAGCCTTCTTCCTGCTCTCACCCGGTCGCACATCCAAGGGGGCTCGCCGGTCAAGTCCCAAGGCCTCGATGGTAGAAACCACGAATCTACCAAAACCACCATCACTAGAGCCGCGATCAGCTTCCGGTTCACCGGTTTCCTTACTCCTTCGGCCACCAGTTCCCTCCGCCAGAACCAATGCTGACCCCCACCCCCCGGTCGAGCTTGACGCCTCGGTATCAAACATCCTCGCCCTTTTTGCCGGAGCCTCCCCAAGATCGCTTCTGCGGTACCGAGTCATATCCGCTGTCTCTCTCTCCCATGGGGCTCGTGCCCCCACAGGTCGCACTAGAGGTTCCGGACCTGGTGAGCCCACCGGTCCTACATCCTGAATGGTAAGCGGGGCATTCTCCTCACCGCCCGGTCGCCGACCGTAGTGGGAATCCGGAAACATGAGCGGCACAGGATTACTATGCACCGTCCTCTCTAGGGTGTCAGGATCTACAACGGTTTTCGAGGCCGTCTCCCCCATCTCCATCAACCTCTGGGCCATAAGTTCGTCATCCGCCTCGATGGTCTCCTCGCTCCGAACAGCGAGCCGGGGGGCATTAGCTGCAAATCAATAAACCGAACGGTTAGAACAAAATACGATCGCACAAAACAACAGTGCAAGGCACCTTACCAGGTTTTTGCCCCATCTCGCATATCTGCAACACATTCCACCGGATGAAATTGTAAGAGCTCCGGCCCAGATTATCCCAGCAAACGAAAAGCCGGGCTATCCGTTGCCTCTCCAAGTCGACCAACCGGTATGACTGATCCCCGATAGCTTGATAAGCCCCGGGCACCCGGAAGCTCCTCGAACTATGCTGCCACCTACCCCCGGCCATCACAACCTGTCTCCTCCACACATTCGAAGCCGATGACGGCAGAGATCGAAGTCCCGCGCGGCAAAATTTACACAGCCGGTGGCCTGGGGCTTTTTCCAGTAGAGAATCTTATACAGCGCCCGGAACTCATTTATCGTGGGCCAGCCCATGTTGCTAAGACTGACCAGGCACCCGAGACCAAGCAACTGCCTCCACTGGTTGCTAGGAAGCTGGGCGGGGGAGATGTTAATCAGGCTCAGCACGTATTGGACAAACTTAGGCAGCGGCAGAGATAGCCCGTCCCGAAATTGATCCAAAAAAACGGTAACCCAACCTTCCTCCGGGTTGCAAGCCAGTTCCCCGGGATGCAGACCCCGGAGCTTAACGGAGGAGTCAATGCCCCACTTCGCCCGAAAATCCCTTATCTCGCCAGCAGTCATGCTCCTGGTCGGCTCGTCACACAAAATCACCCTGTCGCCATCCAACAACCGGTGCCTCACGGGCCCTCCAGGACTGGCTGACCTCCCAAACTCCATAAACCTAAGAACAGAATTTACCCTACGCACACAAAGCTGTTGACGGGAATGGACAAAACACCTAGCAAGATAACAACACAGACAGACGAGGAGCCAAGCTTCAACAAAGTACAACAGGAAGATATGAGGGGGGTGTGAAGCATCTTATAGGCGGCAAAACTTCACCTTGTTGATAATTAGGGTACTCAAAAGGGAGAAGCAACCCCAGCCGCAGATTCCCTCCATCTTAGACCACTCCCTACTGACACGTGTCCCAGCATCGATAAAGTTCCCACGCCATCATAACTGATGGGACTGACGGGCTCTCTCCTTCAGTGCATGTCAGCCACTTGTCCCACCTACAAACGGCAGTTAAGGGAGATAGAGGCGAGAACCGAGGCGTCCAAGCCCCCCCCCCCCCCCCCCCCCCCCCCCTCCCCCACTTCCCCAAGAGCCAACCTCAAATCAAGGAAAAGCATTCCGTCGGTCATGGAACATTCCACCAGTTCACAGGCATTCCACCGGTTCACATGCATTCCACCGGTTCACAGGCATTCCATCGGTTATGTAGCATTCCACTGGATCCAAGGCACTTCATCGGTCTAGTCACTTTCCTTCACGCCTACGGGCACGGACAAGCCAACAACAACTCAAGGCTTCAAACACATGGGCTTTATAAACCCGGGAGAGTTTACCTCTAACACATGCAAACTTTTCCAGCAGGCTAGAAACCCTGCATCACACTAAGCTGTGAAAAATATAGGGATCCATGGCGAGACTTGTTATCTCCACGCCACCCCAGGTAGATTGTTTCTCTAACACAGAACAAGTCTCCCCGCAGGCTAGAAACTTTGCACAGCCTCATGCTTATTCCAACACAACCCTGCACAGCCTCACGCTTATTCCAACCCTGCACAGCCTCACTCGTATCCCACTGGGCTACTCCCCGGCCTGTTCCACCGTTGGCAGCAATTTTTCACTGGGGGACTCGTCCCAACATGGCACTCCACCGGTCGAATCCTTACGCTCCATATTCATCGCATGGTGGATTTCAACGCCACATCATCATCCCATGCACTCGTCCGGGTTTCACCCCGTTCCATACTCATGGCATGGCAAGACTTCAGCACAACACCATCATTATTACAAACACATACTCATAACTGCCACACGTCATCACTAATAGGTACTCACATCACCACGCACCATCATAACAGCCCTTCTGCTCGAACGCCCGGCCAAGCCCAATCTTCAATACGGACTTGGGGGACTAGGCACCGTTGGGTCGGTAACTCTGCGGGTCTGCGAGACAGGAAGAAGACATATTAAGTCCCCATTCAAGATTGCACTTGACCGGGAACTTGGGGGGCTTGTTGACAGTAGCCACAGAGGGGCTACACAGGCTCACAAACCCGCAGCTAGCATGCCCGGGGCCGGACCGAGGCCTGGAGCAGGATCCCCAGCACCCAGACCCAAGGCCCAGCGGTCTAACTTATGACTGGGGGCCCGGGAGCCGGGGACACCAGCCTGCTGAACAGGTCACCTTAGCTGCCCCTTTACGTACGAGCAGAAGGAAACCAGTCCCACATCGAAGAGTAAGACCAGACCTCACGATCGACCACCTATATAAGGGCCTCAACTACCCTCATTAATAGGTAACTCAACTCTCCCACTACTTATCATTCCCGCTTGAGTTATCTATTTGCTCTAACGGTACTAACTTAGGCATCAGAGAGGAGAAGACCGGTCCGCCCGGTGTTCCCCTTAGTTAGCAGGGTTCGCAGGAGGAAATCACATCAAGATCCACCGGTTTCTACCAGGCCTACGGGTTTGTGCAGAAACAATATACTTATAATCTTATAAAACCAAGGTAATGGTTAGATGCATCCACACAATGTTATGGCATATGGTGGTATTTTCTTTTAAGTGTGGAAGGTTTAGGCTCATTCGATCCCATCATGAAATACACGTCAAAAGGCAATTCTAGAATATGCTTGGTTCTATAGGTCGATTTCCACGAGGCCTACAAGACAGCCTACCTGTTGAAAAATAATGAAATTGATATCATTGGAAAGATAATGTGTCTATTTTCCAAGGACACTAATCATTTAATCATAGCTATCATACTGAGTGAGTTATAGTTGCTTTGGTAAAGTAGGACGAATCTATCTGATAATTTGCATATCAGTCACATTCGACAGAGCTTTGTAATCAGCTCAGAATGAATCAGATTGTGTACTTTATATCACTATAAAGGTATCGTTGTCTAGTTTCTAGAACTCTTTATAGTTTATTCATATCTATTGTATCGAAGGAGTTATGAGTATTTAAATACATAAAGGTCATGTTGCGCGTGAATCTGATTTTCAACCCGAACTCTAGTTTTGAGTTGTTAAGCAATCTTTTTCCTTAAGACCAAGTACAGCTAAGTATAGCTAGTCTAATACGAGGATAATGTGGTCCTATTCAGTGACACGATCATTGGCCACCTACTTTTGAAGCTTGTGAGGACCATCTGTATACACCATTAATCTAATCTCCGAGATTGAGTTACCAATCAGGTGGAGTTATCTTATAGACATCAGGAGGAGTCTACCTCACATGTAATCTTCAATTGTAGTTGGTGCGTTGTGCTCTTTTCCCTTCGACCAAACTTTTTATTTTACCCAAGTGGTTTTTGTTTTGCTTGGCAAGATTTTAGCGAGCCAACATCTTATGCACCGTGTCACATTAGGTACGCGACACAAGGGACAGTGTTTAAGGAAGGTTAAATCTGTAACTTCCGATGTGTGTCTTGACTTAATTAGAATCTTTAGTTGATAGGAAATCTCACATTTACCAGGATACTTGATGTAATTTTTATATAAAGGCCTCCTTATGTATCAATAAAATAACGGATTGCTTATCCTTTATTTCTCTTACAACACATGCATTTTTGTAATTCAAACACAACCTTCATCAACGAGGAAGCATTAGTGTCTAGATCCTAATATTGTTAGTCACAGTTAATTTCCTAATAAATGATATTTTAAAATTTTGTGATTTTATTTTTTATTTTCATTTTAGATCAAAATTGTAACAGCTCGACACACTTTGAGATATTGTCCGCTTTGGGAATCACCCCTCACGGTTTTGTTTCTGAGAGCTCACAAGAAACTTCCCCGTAGGTCACCCATCCTGGGATTGCTACGGGACGAGCAAGCTTAACTTCGGAGTTCCTATCCCCTCCGAAGCCACTGCGCCCCCAAAACACGTCTCATCATATTGTGCTAACCCTGCACATATAAGCATCGCATCCACACTCCCTTCGGCAATGTGGGATTTGTGACCTACCTATCTGCTAGCTTCCTAGCCAGGTCAGTTTTGGGTCTACACAATCCACCATAAGGCTGGGTCATCACAAAAATAGTTTAATATATGAGAATACATGTCGGAAAATATTATGTTTAAGCTAATGATGTGTCATATGACACATCATTTGACAAATATTTTTTTTGTCTAATTTTTTGGTATCTTTAGCATTTTCCAATGTAAAAATACATCAAATTTTTAAAATTATATTTTTTTTTTTCAAAAAACGTGAATATATAAATATATATATTACTCATCCAATAAAAAATAATTAACTGTATATACATATAATGAAATTCTTTGGGTAATTGGATTTTGGGTATTTTGCCAAAATTAAGGAGGTGTAAGTATCGCACCCCGAATTTCGGATAACAAGAATCCAAATTCGACAATGTGAAAAACAATATACAAATAAACTCAATACTTAAAAGTTATCATTTAAAATAACTAAGTACAACATCAGAGTTCAAATGCGTGGCTCAAACACTCAAAATAATACATCAATAAATGCATAAATGCAAATAGAGTCTCACGCTAACACTCTCTAACCCAAAATTAACCACAAGCTAGGCCATGGCACACGTACAAGCAGTGCAACTCAGAATCCTCCACCTGGTTGCTGGTCCTCACCTGCAGGTCTAACCCCTACACCATCAATTGGTGCACCGGGTTGTAAACAAAGAACCCGGTAAGCTTTGAAAGCTCGTGTGAGTAAAACAAACAAGATCAGGATAATGTAATTAAACTACAAATGGAAATCACATTTTCAAAACAACCAATACAGAGTAATTCAACAATTACTCTTTCAATACATACAAGCATGAGACCCAGATAATCCCAACTTGGTTACCCCTCATGACGTGCAAAGGCTTGGTTCCCGACATAAATGCCTCGTCACAACAGTGACCGTCTGAAGACAAAAGTACGCCACAATCATGGCCGTCCGAAGACAACAGTAAACACACATCACACATCTCACATATTCGTAACTAAGATAATTTCATAACCAAATGAATTCACCCAAAGGCACAATCTAATACACATATTTCACGTAAATATATATATATATATATATATATATATATATATACGTAGACATTCACTCAGAAATAGTCCATTAATACCAACTATAGTCATTGATCGTAAAATACTTTAAAAATTATTTTTATATTAAAATCATTTTACTTAACAATGAACCGTAGTCGATCAAGTTCATTCAATTTAAAACAAATATCATTTTCATATAACAATTTAACATTTAAGGATCCGTTACTATAATTTAACTCGTAATAAATATGTTTGTTACCAGAAAGGATCCATTATAACAATTTAACTAACATTAAATTACCAGAAAGGTAAATATATTTGTTCGAAAATGGAAGGAAAATGGTTCGGATCAGGTCAGACCGCTACAGTGCCTGGTCAGGTCAACCGGGTCAGATCGGATCCTACCGGGTCGGGTCGGGTCGGGTCGACTGGAACCGGATCGGGCGATTGGAGATTGATTTCGATCCGCTTGAATCGGCTTGAAATGACGGAAACCACCTACACAGGGAGGAGCGCAAGGAGGAGACGAGTCGAATGGTGGGTGGTTCGAGCTCTGGTTGTGGCTACAACTCTGCTGCCTATGGGGGCAGTCCTACCAGGCGCTGCCACTCCGTGCACAGGCGGTGGGTCGAGACGATCCTTGGCTCAATCGATAGAGGAGAGAGACATGAAGAGCTTGTTGGGTGGCGCTCGAGCTATGGTGGCGGGACGGCGGAGATCGCAACAGAGGAACGCCGGAGTCAGGGAGAGAGAAAATGCTACGCCGGCGTCCGAAATAGTAACAAAACTTCAACAGGTTACAACTTCTTAATTAGCATTCGTTTCATACGTGCCACGTGTCCACGAACTCGTATCGTCGAGCTCTACAACTTTCGTGAAGAAAACTTTTCGAAAATCAAGATGAATCAAAAAGTCAACTCTTGACCCATTGAAACTTAAACATTTTTTGAATTTTAATTCTCGAAATCACTTCCGAAGTCGCGCAACGACTAATTACAAGCATACGAAATGCCAATTCTCATAAAAAATCCTTCCATTAATTACGAGAAATTTACAAGTAATTAAACAAGAAAAATCGGGTTACTACAATAAGTAATATTTTTGTTCTTGTAAAAACTAAATTGGAAATCCATTAACCAAGGAGGTCCAAGTGCCATTTTTTTAGATATGAATAGAAGCTCTCGTATATAATTCGTCAAAAAAAAAAAAATTTATATATTTTACTCTTCCTAAAGAAAATCAATTTAATTTTAAATGTGATATAAAATATGGGATATTTATTGATATGGTAATTCTAACCATAAAAATAAAAGGATAAATTAATATTTCGAAAGTCAAAAAGTAAAATTATCTCGATAAAAAATGTAAATAATTGTTACTTGCTCTAATAATTATACCTCATGAAACTAGTGATTGAATAAATAAGAAATTATATTTTGTTGTAGGAAGGTTATTTCCGTAACTTCCTGGATGTGTCTTAACCTAATTACACTAGATTAGATGATTTTGTAAAAGATAGGGAATCCCTGATTTATCGGGATACTTATTGTAATGTCTATATAAAGGCCTCTCTATCAATCAATAAACACACAGTTCTCCCTATTATCTTTTCTCCTTGAACACGTTATCAGCACGTGACCTCCCTGAGCCCTAGAAAAACCCTAATAATTTTTTTTCCTCCTCCTCCATCCCTTCCGTCGGCCGCACCTCCTTCTTCAGGACCCGTGTGCCCCCCCCCCCCCTGATAGGAGCACAATGTGCGACGATATTAATATGTATTTGCCCTCGTTCATGCTTTCTTTCTCCTTTATTTATTTAAGATAGAGTCATCAAATAGTTTAGTGTCGATTTGAAAGAGTTTTGGAAATATATGCTTTAGAGTCCGAAAAATGATTAAGTTTAAGAATTCTGGAAAATAGTGCAAAATATGTCTTTTTCGTGATTCTGAGATGAATAGAATTGTGATTTCTCCTTTTCCAAATTTTCTGAAATTTGGTATGCATGCTACTGGCTTGCTAATCGGTTTTGTTTCAAAAATACAGATCAATCGGAGTTCGGGAAGTCACCCAAAAGATGGCTGCAAATCAGCAGTTCGAGCAAAACAATCCAGGGACTTCCAGGCATTTTCCTGAGACTGTGTCCCAAATTTAAAATATCATTCCCGACGTTTCACAAGGCATTTGATCAAGCCCTTTTATATAGAGGAACCTCTATGTGTCTAGTTTATCTGAGACTTAGAATCGCATCAATTGGAGCTCCGTGGAGGGAGTTATTCCAGATTCACTGAAGCAAGGTCATTCCAGCCGATTCCAGCAAGTTTCTGCCTCATTTCCTTTGTTTCAATTTTCGACGGACATTTTGGCATGCCATTGCATATTTGAAGATTGTCCAAGCTTATTGAAGGATAGAGGAAGACATTGAGCCAAGGCTTTGGTGGAAAACATGAAGAAAAGAAGATTTCCTAGTCAAGCTAGGATTGCTTGCCGATCGGCAATACTGTTGCCGGTTGTGTTCTTGGTGGGTTTCGGGTATTTTTCCACATGGAGTTGTCAAGTCCACATATGAAGTCCATGAAGATGTGATGCCCATGCTATGAAGAAAATTCAGAAAAAAAAGTAATTCAACAAGGAAACATAAGCCAACTAGGAAAAGGAAAACCTACCCTTCCTTGTTGAGGCAGGCAACCCTAGTTTTTCCTCTATATATAGCCAACTTTTATACAGAAAAACTTGTCACATCTCAAGCCTAAACACAAGTCTAAAGCTCTACCAAATTTTCTACCTTAAGTCTTAGAAAGAAAAGCTAGCCGATTCACCACCACCACCATCCAGAAAATCTGCCGATCTATTCCTTCACCTTCAACCGATCAAAACCATTCTGTGCCTCCATCTTTCATCACAGAGATCCACACGAGCTGCTGCCCCAAGGTGTCTAAATGTGTGATCTAGACCCAAGGTGTCTAAATGTGTGATATACTCCCTTCGGCTTGTAATTCTTTTATTTTTCAATACTATGTCTATGTAGTTTGGATATTTTTTTGGTATTTGTTTTTATGTCTATGTAAAGACAATTTGTTTGTTTGGTTTTGCATGTTTAAAGTTGTTTATGATTTCGATTCTTGAGGCCTAATTAACTTTAAGGTATTGATTTCGTGGTTTTATGAAAGATAAATATGCAAACACACTTTGTAAATATGTAACCGGTTAGGTCTTAGGGATGTATGCTTGACTTGATTCTTGATTTCTTCTTGATTAGTTGTTTGAATTCGTGTGCAACCGAAGGAGATATTTAGGTGCATTCGAAAGGTCATGAGTGTTGTCTAGATGTTGAATTCACTTGCCGTAGTAACATAGATCAAGTTAGAACGCTAAGTCGATTTGGTTTATGGTGTTACCTAGGGTTAGAGTAATTCCTACAACTTGCTTGTCTAATGTGAAGAGTGACGCCTTACATGTTAACTTGTTTCCGACTAAGAGATTTTGTGCCTTATATGCTAATTGGTTAATTTCTACGCTAAGTGTCTTTAATCGGTTAGCTAAAGATTAGGGTTATGCGCTAAGCTAATTCTAAGTATTTTCGTGAAATCTAGGATCGACTAGATAAACCGCTAAGGAGTTTAGTTAGGTTGGAATTAAGACGAGTCTTGAATATTTCTATGCATGTTTCCATGAGTTCTTACTTGTTACTTGTTTCGATTTGTGTTAGTTTTTGATGAGTGCTTTGCGTAAGAGATGTCAACCAAACTTGTAAATAGTAGCTTTAGGATTTATTTTCTATCTTTTTCTCTAAAAATTCATACCCTAGTTTTAGAAGGCAGCTTTGTTGCGGATCACAATTAATCCCCCATGATTTTGTTTCTTGTTTGTATATATGTGAATAAAGTGACATTTTTTGTGTATATATATATATGTGTTTTGTTTAACATTCTCATATTTCAGGTACTCTTAATCCCCGGCCTAGAACGTTCCCTACTTATTTCTATACTACTAACGATTGTAGGGTTATTTTTGCTTGATGCTCGCTTAGGCAACTCATCAATTTTTGGCGCCGTTGCCGGGGATTACAAAAGCTTGATTTATGCGATTGTTGTGTATATAATGTTGCTGGAAATTTTTGATGTAAAGTTGTAAAGTTTGTAATTTTTGGTTTTATTTGGGATTTGTAAAGTAGAAATATGCTTTGGCATGTAGAGTTTAAATTTCGAAAGTTGCATGATGTATAAAGAATGTATGTGTGTAATAACTTAGTTTAATTTCTAGGAAGTTGATAGTATTATGTATGTTTGAGTTTATTGTAGTTTCTAAAGTGTAACATGTAGGGAGAAGCCGCTTTTGTTGGTCTTAGCCTTAACCCTTCATACGAATGATGCCTTGTTAGATCCGTCTTTTATGTAGACTGGGAAACGTGGGATACGTCCCCCCCACGCATACGAGTGATAACTTGGCAGACCCATTTTTATGAGGTTGAGGGTGGCTTTGATCAACACTTGTAGACCGCTAGTGACCCGAGTTTGTTTTACAAAGTATGGGGCAAGTTAGTTTCATTGATATGGTTCTCAGGTTTGTTTAACTGGATATCAAGGCCCACAAACTGATGTTCATTCTCGGTGAGTGAGTCGATAGGGAGTTCGCTCCCCGTGGTGACCAACAACGAGTCCTGCCTGGTTCCTGTAGGGGGTTCGCCCTCCGTGAATCTTAATGACACCGCCTTTGAAAAGTAGAACACGCTCGAACTGGTCAATAGCTTGGGCCGAAGCATCACCTCACTTTAGACGCTAGAAGATAACTTGACATGTGTGACCTATTTTCTTCAAAACAAAATAATTTGTGTGGTTCAAACTCTTGAGGTATATCGGGTAAAGCATGATACTACCGGGGGCTGTATCAGTCCATTGCACCGTTATCTCCTCTGCTCCACGTACCTTGAGAGTTAGAACAAATTTTTAAAAGAAATTAGACTTAGAGATTACATGATCATGAACGTTTCAATTTTACACTCTATTGTCGAAGCTTACTTCTTTGCCGATCTCATGTTAATATGTGTGCCATTGATTGAAATTTGTTTTGTAATCGCCAATGTCGTGGCTTGTAATGATGTATATTCTTACGTTTTATTTTTTTACGATGGTTCTAACTTGTTCAAATATTGCAAATTTTAGAAAAGTGCATGTCTGAATCTAATATTTGGACACGAGATCATAGAGGCCGATTGCAACGTTTGAATCAAGAACTCGCCATTGCTTTGTTTGTACCGCTGCCCGTATCTGAGCCATCCAGCCCGAGTACGCCACCATCGCCTAACTCGGCACCAAGCTTGCCGAGTTCTCCATCTGCATATCACCATCAATTGATCTCCAAGAACCCGAATTTGAAGCCTTCGCCGAGCCAGTTGTTGAGCAAGTGATAATGACTTCGATAAGATCTCAAAATGGTCATGTTGCCGGAGGGGGAGTAGCCGTACCATCCAATATCACATACCCTCCTTTGGAAACCGATAAGACCGGTGAGATTGAATTAAGGAGTGGATTCCTCCACAAGTTGAAGTCTTTTTATGGAATGCCAAGTGAGGATCCTAAAAAGCATCTACAATGGTTTAACTTCACCACGGAGTCTATGTGTCCAAGAGGGACCGATTTGCAACACTTCAAGATGAAGGCATTTCCGTTCTCATTAAAAGATCAAGCACATGAGTGGTTGTTTGAGGTGCCTAGTGGTCGCATTGTTTCGTGGAATTCTATGATGGACGAGTTTTTGCTCAAGTATTTTCCCGCTTCACGTATCACGGACTTGAGGAAGCAAATTACTAGTGTGAAGCAAGCCGGAGATGAGACTTTCGTTGACTACTACAAGAGGTTCAAATCTCTCGTCTCTTTGTGCCCATCTCATGGCATAAGTGAGGGACTTTTATTGCAATATTTCTATGAGGGATTGCGTGTTATGGAAAAGGAGTTTCTTGATTCGGCCGTGGGAGGTAGTTTCTTGGAGTTAGATGCTACACCGGCAAGAATTTTTTTGAAAGTTCGTGCCTTGAACAATCAATAATTTGGCATGGCACACAACAATGTGCTACGGAGTGAGAAAGTTCATGAGACGTCTTCGAACTCAAAGTTAGAGGAAAAAGTTGACAAGCTTGCCGACTTGGTGAGTGATTTAATAAAGAAGCGTGCTATTGTATGTGGTATTTGCACCGAGGGCCATGAGATCGAGCAATGCCCTCAAGTTGGAACAAGTGAGGGAGTCGAGGAGTGTAATGCTATTGGTTTTGGAGGAGGACAAAGGTTTGGAAATTTCAATCCGAGGTTCAACGATCATCCAAACTTTCGGTGGGCGAACAATGATAACGTGTTGAGGACACCTATGCAACCGAACCAAGGTAGTGCCGCACCTTATGCACCAAGGGCACCATTTGTGCCAAGGCAGCCCTACCACAACCCATGTCGAGCCATCCTTTTGCCGAGCCAACCATAAGGAGGAGCGAGTAATCCAAATTACGATGCTTTGCTCCAATCTCTTTGATCTAACAACCTACGATTTTCTGACAGGGGAAGGAACTCTAGGTCTTGCCTCCTACTAGCGCCGAACAGCTCTGCACACTGGGCAATTTAAAAACAAAAGGGCCCAGGAAAAGTAACTCAAAATATTAGCGTGAGTGGACAAAATCAATACACTTATATATATATATATATATATATATATATATATATATATATATGTAAATATAACAAAAGAGAATTTGTTACTTTCCTCATTTTACATAAATAAAATCATGATGCATGCGTTAAAACAACTTTTCTCTTTATCACTCTCAATACAAAACTCCCCAGCCCCGCTGGTTCGAGAATTATAAAGTCATATAAAATATCAAAAGTTCTGAAAACCAAATATAAAGTATAAACGGGTAACTAGGTTAATCCCATTGACCAATGAGTAAAAATCAAATAAAAATAGGGGAATGTTAACCACCATAATCATAATGAGCCTCCAAGGCTAGGGTCAGAGTCTCTAAGACTCTCTATAGCGTCCGCGTCCCACGCTAACCTCTACACCACAACTCCGTCAACCACCGAGCGTGAATCTGACCTATATGGTCAAGTCGTCACCTCGCGTGGGATGAGGTTAATAAGCTAGCTAGCACAAATCATAAACGGACCCTTATATGGTGAAAAATCCGAAATCAATTTAAAATACATTTCCCCTATGAAATCATAAAATGGTACGGTCCCCGATCGTATATCTATGGCCCATAATATAATCAAATTAAAGCATGGCCTCAAAGAACAAATGTAAAATCCACACCATTACTAAATCGCAATATCAATAATTAAAATCGTATAGTCCACGGAAATCCCATTTCCGATTACATATAAATAAACATATAATTTCCATGATGTCAAGTCACTTTGTTTAATTTATAAACCATTTGAAAATCGTTATCAAGAAATCATCATTTCAATAAAGGTATTATTTTTCGATAAGCCAAAACATTTCCATATTAATTCCCACACATATATATATAAACTTTCATAAAATCGAATAATTATGCATGCATCAAATTCAAAACAAAAGTCCACTCACAACGACTAAGTCGACCTCTGACTCGAGTCCTCCTCACGATAAGCCTCTCCTCGGCCTGTCAAAGAACATATTTTTAATATCTCAGACTCGATAACAAAATCAGAAACTCAAAACAAATCGCCCTCACTCGTACGATTCCTCCGAGTACACCCAAATATATATATGAACGTAGTCCATATATCCAAACTAACTCTTACTCTCTTTTCATTTTTATTTTAACCTTCGTTTTCCTACCGCCGCCGCCGCCGCCGCAGCGGCAGCCGCACCGCCGCCGCTGCCACAGCAGCAGCTCCGCCAAGGCTCATGACACCTCCTCCAGCACCAAAGTGCCTCCTACCCCCTCTCTCCGCCGCCCTCCTTCGCTGCAGCCGCCGCACATGGCGGCTGTCATGGCGGCCCTTTTTTTTCCCACAACACAATTTCACCAAAACACTCCAATAAACTTCCAACAACACCAATTCAACTCCTAAACATACCACCAATCCGAAATTAACCTCCACAAACACAAAATCACCCAAAATCAATAAAACTTCAAAAATCCTAGAAATTTCAAATCATGAAATCTCCTTACCCAAGTCGAAATGGCTTGATTCCTTTGGTGGAAAGACTACCCACACCGAGCTCAACCTTTCCCCCTTCAATTTGGGCCAAGAGATGGCCGGCCAAGAAAAATCCAAGCTCCACAAGGGAGGGCTGTCAGCCACTTCTCGGCTGCAAGGCGGCGGAGACGCCAAGCCGCAGCTGTAGGCAGGTGGAGGAGCTGCAGCTCTTCGTCCGGCGCCGGCGGAGGTTGCAGTGGCGTCGGTTGAGGCTCGGGCTGAAGGGAGAGAAAGAAAAGAGGAAGAGAAGAAAGAAACGGGGGAGAAGAGAGAGAGAAGGGAAAAAAGAAAAGAAAAATGAATGTTTCCAAAAAGGGAAACATTCCTCCTTTTATACTAGGCCCAATTCGGAAAGAATTTAGTTTCCGACACAACCTTTTAATTTTCTTCGACGAAACGAAACTCACCCAACGATTTAATTTAACATTTTCCCCCACTCGTCTCAAACAATTTATGCTCAACCACCAACATGAATCAAAACTTAAGAGCGTAATATTTAAATGAAATTACTCAAAATTTAGACAGGGTTCGGGACGTATCAGAGGAACCGCTGAATTTATGTTACCAAATGGTACCGTTATCAATTTCATTGATGCTCTCTATGCGCCGAGAACAAATCGAACCCTGCTGAGTTTTAAGGATATCTGTGCCAACGGTTATCACTTGGATACCTATGCTGAGAATGGTGAAGAATACTTACGCATTTCTTCTCCAGAACGCGGCCGTCGCCGTATCTTAGAGAATATGTCGTGCATTGAAGACAATGGCTTATATCTCAATACAGCCCGTGTCTTCAAATCATATGCTGTCACTGATAATTTTTGTGACACTAATGATTATAAGCTTCGACATGCTCGACTAGGCCACCCTGGGCGTGATATGATGATCCGGATTTTAAAGAACTCCCATGGACATCCATTTTTCAAGTCGAAAAAGCGATTGGAAGAACCTCTTACCGCGACTCAACATCGTGATATACGCAGGAGCCAAGCTCCCCGCAAGGTCGTGGCCTTAACGCCACACTCGCCACCGCACCCCCCCTTTCACAAGGTTTCGGGGCCACGCACCTGGCGGATGAGGAAGCGGCCTTTACGCCGCACGTCGTGTCGTCCCACCCTTCACAGGGACATGGGGCGTCACCACATGTGTCCTCTTATGCCACAACGGCAATTTTCAATGCCCATCGCTCATTCTGTAAGGCTTGCTCGCTTGCTAAATTGCATGTTCGTCCTTCATTCGCCAAAGCTTCAACTGATAATATACCATTCTTACATTGAATTCAAGGTGATATTTGTGGACCAATCAAACCAGAATGCTGCCAATTTAAGTATTTTATGGTGCTGGTTGATGCGTCGACGCGTTGGTCATACGTCGCGTTGTTGTCCACAAGAAATGCTGCATTCGCCTAGCTTTTTGCTCAAATCATCAAGTTAAGGGCTCACCATCCTGACCATCCTATCAAATCTATTAGGATGGATAATGCTGGCGAGTTTACCTCCAAAACATTCGATGATTATTGTATGTCCATTGGGATTGAAGTCGAACACCCTGTTCCTCATGTTCAATCTCAAAATGGCCTTGCAGAAGCCACCATTCAACGACTTCAGCTAGTGGCTAGGGCATTGGTTATGAGAACCAATTTGCCAGTTTCTGCTTGGGGATATGCAATACTGCATGCAATGATGCTTATTCGTTTTCGACCCATTGCCAACAATGCGTTTAATGCCTACCAGATGGGAACTATTTTTGAACCCAATCTATCGCACTTACGTACTTTCGGTTGTGTAGTTTATGTGCCAATTACGCCTCGTTTGCGTATCAAAATGGGTCCACAACGACGTTTAGGTATCTATGTCGGTTATGATTTGCCAACGATAATCCGCTACTTAGAACCAACCACCGGTGATCTATTTACTGCGCGATTTGCAGATTGTCACTTTGAAGAGACACACTTCCCGCCGTTAGGGGGAGATAGGAATGCACTCATTTCGAATGAACGTCAGGAATTGACATGGTGTGCCCCCAACGATTTGTCTCTTCATGATCCTCGCACTGCTCAAAGTGAGTTTGAAGTGCAACGCATTATCGATCTTCAGAAAGTCGCAGAATCGATGCCTGACGCTTTCACCGATATTGCAAAAGTGACAAGATCACACGTAACTGTTGCAAACGTACAGGCAAGGTGGGAGGTCCCGAATTACGGGACCGGTTCGGCTGCCCTAAGACCTAGTGCCGTCGGCATATCCTCAGGTGAGGGTGACACCGGTGACGGCGCCATCGTACGTCACTGTTGTTGAATCGGATCACAACGGTGCCCTGATGGACTTTGAAGGGGCAGCAGCTTCGGCCTCGGCTCCCATTAGAAAGAGTGGAAGACCGAAGAATTCTCGAGATAAAAACCCTCGAAAGAAGCGAGCGAAGGCACAAAATCCGCTCATTATCGACGATGCGAATCCATCGCATGAGATTGTCTCTGACTATAGTTATGTCCATGAGTCAACTGAATCTTTTCTGTGGGATGAAACAGAACCAATGTTGACTCCAGAGAACAAAGAAATCTCGCTCAGTTTGAATAACGCGTGTCTCTTAGTGGATAGAGCCTCCACACACGTCGATGATATATATGCTTATTCTGTCGCACAAGAGATCATCCATGACGACGAAGTTGAACCACGCTCAGTGACTGAATGTCAACAAAGAGCAGATTGGCCGAAGTGAAAAGAAGCAATACAGGCAGAACTTGACTCATTAGATAAAAGGCAAGTCTTTGGATCTGTTGAATTGATCCGTAAAGGCGTTAAACCTGTTGGACATAAGTGGGTCTTTGTTCGTAAGCTCAATGAGAAGCATGAGATCTTACGATATAAGGCAAGACTCGTGGCGCAAGGCTTCTCACAGCTTCCTGGTATTGACTACGAGGAGACGTATTCTCCCATAATGGACATCATTACTTTCCGCTACTTGATTAGTTTAGTAGTGTCCGAAAAACTGAGTATGCAACTGATGGATGTAGTTACAGCGTATTTATATGGGGATCTGGATACCGATATCTACATGAGAGTTCCTGAAGGAATTCATGTGCCCGAATCAAAAGACTCTAAACCACGGAGTGCTTATGCAGTTAAGCTGCAACGTTCACTGTATGGACTTAAACAATCTGGAAGGATGTGGTACAATCGCCTACGTGAATACTTGATTCAGAGGGGTTACAAGAACGATGAGTTATGCCCATGCGTGTTCATTAGAAAGACCGACTCTGGATTTGCTATTGTAGCTCACTACAAGAAAAAACATCTTAGACAACGAAAAGACAAAGAATTCGTCGCCTAAGATATGTAAGGCGACGAAAAAAATATCGTCGTCTAAGAAACATATTTCGTCGTCTAAGAGTGTTCTTATACGACGAAATTCTTTATTCGTCGGCTAAGAAAAGTTTTTGACGACGAAATGGTAATCGTCGGCAAATTTAATTTCTTAGACGACGAATATAAATTTCGTCGCTTAAGAAATAATCTAAGACGACGAAATTACATATTTCCTCGCCTAAGATATTACTAAGACGATGAATTATATCTTTTGTCGGCTAAGAAAGTTCATTTTCCGACGAAAAATATTGTCGTCGTCTCTTTTTTTCTTGGACAACGAAAAATAAATTTCATCGTCTTAGTGTTTTCTTAGGCGAGGAAAAAATATTATGTCGTGGTCTTAGTGTTTTTCTTAGGCGAGGAAAATAAAGTTTTGTCGTCTAAGTGATCACAGGCTATATAAACTGAACTGGTTTCCAGATCGGGAAAAATAGAAATTTTCAGAAAATTTTTCCTCCCACAAAATTTTTCCACTGATTTTCGTTTTTGGATGTGAAAACCTTCAAGGCCGGTCTTCTTAAGGCTTCTCCTCTCCTACCCATCGAATTTTAACTTGGTATGATCTCTTTTTTTCATCTTTTTCAACAAATATTTCCATTTTTTCTATTGAAATATATTTATATCCATTTTTTGTGTGGTTATATACAAAATCATGCATATTGTGATGAGGGGATAGTATATATATTAATCCTTTTGTTAATCTATATAGTTAATTGTTGGTTTTTGTGAAATTGTTGAATTATATATATTAATTATTTGTGATATAAATTAATCTTAATTAATTAAATTAATAATTGTTATTATTATAAGAAAATCATTGTTTTATGATTTATAATTAGCGGTGAATGAAAGAATGATTAATTCTTTTATTCACTGATGTACATGCGCGCATTTATATATATATCCTTAGAAATCCCGTTCGAGAATCATGGAGAGATTCTTGAACTGTCCCATTTTTGGACAGTTTGGGAGCATACGACTTTGTTTCGCAGTTTGTATAAGTCTTCTGTATACGTTTGCAGTCGTGGGTATATATTTCGACGAGGTCTCCCAATACTGTTTTTCAAGTGCATACTAGGTATATAGATATTCGTGCACTTGAGGAACTGTGGGGAGATGCTGTCGAAATTTTCCCACAACTGAAAACGAACACATAAGACTTACAAACTGTGAAACAAAGTCGTGTGCTCCTGAATGGGATTAGGACCCTAACCGGAGGCATAAGTTTGAGAACAAACATGCATGTTTGTTGTTTAATTTGTGATTATTTGTTATTTATTATCTTATATATGACAGGTGATGGATATAGACAAGAGTTGGATGTAGTACCCCAGGGGAAACATTGAATACCAACAAGGAGTATGCATTTTTTTGGATTTTGTACGTGAACATGGTGGAGGAAAGAAAATACACATGTGTCCATGCTTAAGTTGTATGAACACGATGTTGAAGACGATAGTCAGAATCTACGATCACCTGAGTAACAGAGGTATTATGAGTAATTATACAACATGGAGTAAACACGGTGAAGTTGCGGTCTATGAACCTACGGTTGCCGAAATCCAAGCGGGATACCATGACCGGACATCTAGTGGTGCTTTCGACCCTTATGAAGACCCGGCTATGAACATTTTACATGACACTTTTCCTACATTTGCTCCAGTACACCAGGAAGAGCCCATTTATGATGATACCACTGATGCCGCAATTCCTCTTCTTGACAGTGTTGATTATGATAAGTATACCAGACTCCTTGCTCAAGTGCAGATCCCATTATTTGAGGGTAGTCCTCACACTGTTTTAGGGACCATCATCTCACAGATGCAGTTGAAAGTCAAGAGTAGGTGGACAAATGACTCTTTCGATAGTCTTCTAAAACAGTTTAAGGAACACCTTCCACAACCTAACTACATACCTAATAGTTATTATAAGCTATAGAAGATATTGGGCGATCTCGGTTACGGTTATAACAAAATCCAGGCCTGCAAGAACAACTGTGTTTTGTTTTACAAAGACAAAGCCGACCTTGATGAATGTCCCATATGCCACGCATGGAGGTGGGAGCAAGGCACAGTTAAGGAAAATAGTGTTCCTGTGAAGGTACTTCGTCATTTCTCTTTAATTCCTAGATTGAAGCGTCTTTACATGTCTTTACACACAGCAAAAGAAATGAGATGGGATAGAGAGAGAAGGACAGATGATGATACTCTCAGACACCCTGCAGATGGCGAGGCGTGGAAGTCTTTTGACAGATCATTCCCACATTTTGCAAGAGATGTTAGAAATGTAAGACTTGGCCTTGCCTCAGATGGATTTAATCCCCATGGAAATATGAGTTTGAATCATAGTACATGGCCTGTTATTCTCGTCCCGTACAACTTGCCTCCTTGGATGTGTATGAAGAAGGAATTTAGTATGATGTCTCTGTTAATTCCCGGCCCAAAGTCTCCAGGAAACTGTCTCGATGTCTATCTGCAACCTTTGATCGACGAGCTGTTAGACTTATGGGAAAATGGAGCTCTTACTTTTAACAGGCACAGTGGAAGATCATTTATGATGAGAGCAATGCTGATGTTTACCATAAGTGATTTTCCTGGTTATGGGATGTTGTCGTCTCAGGCGACTAAAGGTTACAAAGCTTGTCCTGTTTGCTTGAACGAAGTCCATTCTGTTTGGTGCGCTGGGAAAGTGTGTTACTTGGGTCACCGTAGATGGCTTGCAGCTAACCACCTGTGGCGGTTTGATGATAAAGTATTCGATAAAATAGTAGAGCTTCGTCCTAAACCCCGTCCCTGGAACGGTGATGAAATTTTGGAGAAGCTGAACTCTTTCAATTTCGGCGTGTTGAGCGGTGATACCACAATACCAGTTCCGGAACGCCCTGACGAGTACAAGTGTTTTACACATAAGAGTGCATTCTATGGTTTGCCTTACTGGCACAAATTGATTATTAGGCACACCCTAGATGTCATGCACATAGAAAAGAATGTAAGTGACAGCATTGCGGGAATAGTTCTCGATATCAAAGGAAAGAGTAAGGACACTTTGAAAGCACGTCAGTATCTGAAGGAGAAGGGAATACGAAAACACTTGTGGCCAGTGAAGATGGCGTCAGGGACTTTCATACCTGTTGCACCTTACACAGTTAAACCGGCTTTCAAGAAGCAGGTTTTCATATGGTTTAAAGGAGTACAGTATCCTCACGGGTATGCAGGAAATATATCTCGATGTATTAACTTGGGGCTTAATATGTTTAACGGATTGAAGAGTCACGACTGTCATGTATTGCTACAACGTCTTATTCCAGTGGTTATCCGACCCTATTTGCATCCAGATGCGGTCGAACCTATAATAGCGTTGTGTAGGTTCTTTTAGAAGTTATGCGCTAAAGAGCTGAAGAAGTCAGATGTTCTCATTCTCAAAGAAGACATCATCTACATTTTGTGCAAATTGGAAAGGATTTTTCCCCTTGCTTTCTTTGACAGAATGATTCATCTGATGATCCATCTTCCAGATCAAGCACTGCTTACTGGTCCAGTTCATTGCACCTGGATGTATCCTCAACAAAGGTACTATTTATCATTCGTATTTCCCCATTCGTTATAATATTGTCTTGTATATATACTTAACTAATAACTGTACGTGTAATTTCAGACAACTGTTTCAATACAAACAGTTATGTAAAAGCAAGAGTAACCCTGAAGGATCGATAGCGAAGTCGTACATTGCACATGAATGTGTAACATACTGCAACTTATATCTCCGTACCAGTGACGAAGCAGAATCTTCTACAACAGCCTCTACAGTACCAGAGTGCAAACTTTCAGTCTTTTCCAGTGTTGTACGTCCGTTTGGTAATTTACCAAGTTCAAAAAGATTGTTAGATGCTGAGCTAATTGAAGCTCATTGGTGCGTACTACAACACTGTGACGAAGCACAATATTTCATGCGTGAGCATTTGAAGCTTATTGAAGGAAATAGTAGAGACCGAAGGACGAATTTGACGCACAAAAGAACCTTTCCTGATTACTTTCGCAAATGGGTACGTCATAACATTTTTTCTGTTATAATATCTTCATTCCAATATTATTATATTGGTTAGTTCAATTTAAATAATTTATCACAATGTGGCAGGTGGAAAATCTCCGAAAACAAAAGAGTGATTGGTACTCGCCAGAATTGCACCATTTGGCTAGAACGCCGATTTCCCACAGGGTGCGAGCGATGTGTTTTGTCAACGGCGTCAAGTTTGTGACACTTCAACGAGATGTTAACCGCATAACGCAAAATTCCGGGGTCATGGAAGATGGTGACGACTTAACCTATGGTGAGTCGCCGAAGCGAGCATCAAGCAATAATAACCCTACAATCGTTAGTAGTATAGACATAAGTAGGGATCGTTCTAAGCCGGGGATTAAGGGTACCTGAAACATGAAATTGTTAGTCAAGATATTCACAAAAATGTACATCGAAAATCATCAAAACATGGGGGACTTGGTGTCGGCAGCTAGGCTGCCCTAAACTAGGGTACGGCACACAAACAAAAATCACAAAACATGAAACATAAAAATCCTAGGGTCGGCAGCCTATTGCTGCCTCTCACTAACACATGCAATAAAATGCTGAAATTAGAAGTCCTAAATTACTATATACAAGTTTGGTCGACATTCTTCCACAAAGCACTAACACGAAAGTAATCAAAACACATAACAAACAAGCAAATAGGACTCACGGCAAGGTATTAAAGCATTCTAGACTCAACTTAACTCCAACCCAATTAGCTCCTAACCGGCACTACTAATTGATTAAGCCTCCTCATGTATTTTAAGTGACTAACCGCCTAACCTTAAAATTGTACTGTTCATCTTTGAATATTCTAACCGACGTAGACAAAAATGACAAGTAATTAAGCACAAAGTCTTTTTCATTAGTTGGAAACAAGTCAATATAGTAAGGCGTCACTCTTCTTATCAACAAACATGTTTATTTAAATTACTCTAGCCCTCGTAAAAAACAACACAAACAAAGTAACTCGTTGATTACTTAATCCATATTAATTTTTCGGCTAATGAGATCAACAATCTACGCATTGCACTTACATAGGCTACCAATCTTTAAGCACACGAATTTAAAGAACAAGTCAAGAAAACCCTAAAATCAATTTAACACATATCTTTGCCGAAAATCCTAATTACTAATTCATCATATATTTTCCTTACTCTTTAGCATGCAATGCATATTCTTACATCCAAATACCAAGTAAAGATAAAGAAAACAAATTGAACATACAAATTATAAAACCAAAATTCAATCCAATTCATACATAGACATACAAATTGAAACCAAGAATTCATGCTAACTTCATAGACAAAGTTTAAGATAACTACAATAAAAATTACAAAACCAAGAGAAGGGAGTGGATCACACACTAGAAACCTTGGAGAGCTTCGTCTTGGTGTGGATCCGGCGGTTGGTGGTGTCGGATGGGACTGCTGCTCGGCAGTTGGTGGTGTCAGCAGCAAGATGCCAAGGTTTCGGCAGAAACTTTGGGGGTGGTGTAGGTGGTTTTGGCTAAGGTTTTTGTGTAGGACTCTTGGGGACTTTTGGTAGAGCTTTGGCTAGATTTTTGCTTTGGAATGTGACAGTTTTCTTCATGGTGCCGGCCTCTATTTATAGGAGAAATACTTATGAAGTTTGGGACTTTTCCTTGTTCAAAACAGGATAGAAATTTTCAATAAATAAGGTTTCGAAATCCAAGTTGGAGTAGGTTTTTCTCTCCTTATTGAACAAAGAAACTCTAGCTTTGGCCGGCTTATGATTTCTTCTTGGACGTTGCAAAGCTCTTTGGAATGATTTGGCACGTTTGCAGCCGCTTGAAGACATTACCGGAAATTCCTCTCTGCTCGCGAGTACAGATTTTGCTAGTATCGGGTACTGGCGAGGCTTCTTGGTGGCGAATCTGGTGCTGGCGAGTATAGGCTTCTGGCGGGTAGCGCGAATTATGTATACTGGCATGCGCGGATGGTTAGCGAGCGGATATGTGCAAGCTGGCGAGCTAGTGTTGGCGGCTGATCTTCTGGCGAGCAAGATTGTTGGCGGCCGATTAAGGATTTGGCGAGCGAGGTCTGGCGAATGGACATTCTCTCAGAATATTTTGACCTTTGTGTCTTCAATCGAGCATAACTTTTTGCTCAGTACTCCGATTGATCTGAATTTTTGACACAAGACTCATTAGAAAGCCAATAACATGCAAACCAAAAATCAGCAAATTTGGAAAATGATAAGTCACAAATCTATTCATCTTAGAATCACGAAAAAGACATATTTTTCGCTACTTTCCAGAATTCTATAAACTTAGTCATTTTTCGGACTCTAAAGCATATATTTCCAAAACTCTACCAAAATGACACCAAACTATATTATGACTCTATCTTAGACAAATAAGGGTTAAACAAAACATAAACGATGGCGTAAACACATTAATATCGTCGCACATTGTGCTCCTATCAACTACCCCACACTTATCATTTGCTAGTCCCTAAGCAAACTAAATAAAAACTAGACTCTAAACAAACTATTGCCCCTAACAATTTGTCTCAGGCTCGTATGTACACATAGCTTTCAAGTTAATGCATGAGAATGCTAAGCACGAAATTCCAAGCTTCATGAACATGTAACATCAATAAGAACATATACGAGCAAAAGTAAGCATGTAGACATGTAAAGCTAATTCAATCCTCCTCACTGGGCATACTCTCTTCTTTTCTCTCGAAGCATGGTTATTCACACATAAGTATATGCAAGTGAAAGATAATGAATTACAAAGAGTGACTTGCATATATCAAAGAAATGAAAGCACTTTGTGAATTTTATGGAAAAACCTCATATGATAACTATATGCACCAATGAACCAAAACCATATGCCTACTCTTGAGATAATCTCTACAAATCAATTTTAACCATCTTAAGAATCATGAAAAAGATCAATAAAAGGGGTGTAATGGGGCTAGGCTAAGAGGTATTCGATATTTGGATAAGGAGGCTCAAAAATGTCACCGTGGCCTTTGGCAAAGCTCAAATCTCCTTATGTCTTCTCGCCAAGGGTCAAATTTCATCTTGTTGGACCCATACTTCATTCTTTTCTTCCCATAACATTACATCAATATTCAAGACAATAGCCATGCACAAAAAAAAAATTCTTTTCTTTTTCAAGCCGTGCCCTACATTTTTCTTTTCTTGCTCTCGGTATCTTTTTCTTCTTCTTTTGGTCCGAGCAAAATTTTTCTCTTTTCTTTTCTAAGGCACGGCATCTAGTACACTTTACATATAGATTCATGGCTAAGTCTACCCCACACTTGTTCTTCTTCATCGCTTCATGCAAAAACACTTTCAAAAATCAAGCTTTGCCGACACACAAGGTAAAGGCATCACTATACTAGGCTTATGGAAAGTGTTTAAGGGTGATGAAAGAAAAAGGCTCAACGTAGGCTCAAAGGGGTTTACTAAGGTGTCCCACGACGGGCTCCAATAGGGCTCATGCTTTATTTGGCAATGGTGGTAAACCTAAAAGATCTTTTCAATCACAATCAAAATCAAGGTATTTTATGATATAAACGTTTCAAAAGTCAACAAGAGTAAGTTCTAGCATACTAGAGTTCATTAAAAAGCTATGACATATAGTTATCGAATAGTTAAAGAATTATGAGGTTTCATGCTTCCTAAGAATTTATCGCATTTTATCTTTTTATCGCTCAAGAAGAAAACAAATTGGCTCTAAAGCTCACATAGGTTATTTAGGAAATAAACTAGCTAAAACATGCATGCTTCGTAATCAACAAGTCCTACATACTCCTACCAATGCACATAATTCATGAAACTCACAATTTTAATTGTATGCACAACTATCATCTATGTATGCAAAGAGGAGAAAAACATCATTGACATAGTAGGGGCATCCTAAGACTCAAAACAAACAATTTAAACACTCTATTTTGTTGGAACATTTTTCTGAATTTTTCTTTTCTAAACTAAGCACACGAAAACATAAACGGAATACGTTATCCCACCTCACACTTAGAAAATTACATTGTCCTCAATGTAAGCACAAATCTATATCAACGAATTTCCTAAGCATGCAATCGACTAACACATACCAACATATCATCACAAATCAAAGAAAAAGAGAAGGGGTAAGAAATTTCAAACTCTCGGTGATGGCTCCTTCACTTTTCTTTGATCGACTTGGGTTGCCTCCCAAGTAGCACTTTGTGTTTATAGTCCATAGCCTAGACTTTTCACCGTTGTGATTGTATGTGTTCATCGCGTTCCAAAGTAGTTCAAATCGGCAAGAAGTAGCTCGACGAGAAGATCATGACACGTTGTGTCCGTGTCGGCGTTATTCTGCGTGTCCGGTTGGAGCAGCGTGTCCGGCAGTTTTTCAGACGTATCAGGCGTATCCGGTAGCTTAGCTGCAGTGCTCTCGGCTTCTAGTATTATCTCGTCAATCCTGCCGGCGATGGCAGGTCCGGCAAAAAGTGTAGTTGCAGCTGGAACAAAGGGCTGCCTCTCGGCAGTGGGCAGTATCATTGATTGGACGTCCTGCTGTGGCGGCAGCAACAAGTTTATCTTAGTGGCTGAGTTGGGGCAGTGGGGTGCTGGATCGGTAGTGAGGCAGTATGGCGCGGCAATGACAGTAGCTACGGCAGCACCTAGGCTTGGAGGGTCGTGGACATCGGTTTCATCGTTTAGAGGCTCAAATGGCACGTAGTACGGCTTGAGTCTATGTCCATTTACCTTGAATATGTTTCCCGTACCTTCATTCTGAATCTCTATGGCTCCATGTGGAAATACTTGAAGAACAATGAATGGTCCAATCCAACAAGAGCGCAACTTACCCGGAAAAAGTTTGAGTCGTGAGTGATACAAGAGAACTTTTTGGCCAACTTCAAACTTCTTCCGTCGAAGCATCTTATCATGAGCAACCTTGGTCTTTTGCTTGTAAATCCATGCAGCTTCATAAGCTTCATTCCATATTTCTTCAAGTTCGTTGAGTTGAAGCTTCCTATGAAGGCCGGCCTCATCAATGTTCATGTTAAAGGCCTTAACCGCCCACCATGCTTTATGCTCAAGTTCTACCGGTAAGTGACATGCTTTTCCATATGTTAACCGAAAAGGTGACATACCTATCGGAGTCTTGTATGCAACTCTATACGCCCACAAAGCATCATCGAGACGATCACTCCAATCCTTCCTTGAAGGTCCAACGGTTTTCTCAAGTATTTGCTTAATCTCTCGATTACTTACCTCGGCCATTCCACTTGTTTGGGGGTGATACGGTGTAGATACCTTATGAGTGACTCCATATTTCTTCAATAAGGCTTCAATGGTGCGGTTACAAAAATGGGATCCTCCATCGCTAATCAAGGCTCTTGGAACCCCAAAACGTGAAAAGATATTGGTCTTGAGAAACTCGGCTACCACCTTGGCATCGTTGGTGCGTGTAGCCTTTGCTTCGATCCACTTTGACACATAATCAACCGCAAGCAATATGTAGAGAAAACACTTACTCGAAGGAAACGGTCCCATGAAGTCAATCCCCCAAAGATCATGAATCTCAATGGCATTGATAGAAGTGAGCGGCATTTGATCTCGTGGTCCAATATTCCCCATTCTTTGGCATCGATCACATGACTTACAAAACATGTAAGCATCTTTAAAAATTGTAGGCCAAAAGAATCCACACTCAAGTACCTTTAAAGCGGTCTTCTTTGCTCCAAAATGCCCTCCACACGCCTCACTATGACAAAATGTTAAGATCGGTTTATGCTTGTGCTCGGCAACACATCTTCTAAGCACTTGATCACCACATTGCTTCCATAAGTACGGATCACCCCAAAGATAATGTCGTGACTCCTTCTTGAGTTTCTCACGTTGATGGCGTGGCAAGGTACAAGGGAATGTCCTAGTGGCAAGAAAGTTGGCAATGTCGGCATACCAAGGCTCACGCACGTCAAGTCAAAAAAGTTGCTCATCCGGAAAGGTCTCTAAGAGGGGCAGCCGATCCACATCATTGACAAGTCTACTCAAATGATCGGCTACAACATTCTCTACTCCCTTCTTGTCTTTGATCTTAATATCAAACTCTTGAAGCAAAAGAATCCATCGAATGAGCCTCGGCTTAGTATCCTTTTTCGTCATAAGATATCTCAAAGCAGCATGATCACTATACACAATGACTTTGGAATTCAAAAGATATGATCGGAACTTTTCCAAAGAAAAAATTACCGCCAAGAGTTCCTTCTCCGTTGTTGTGTAGTTGAGTTGAGCATCATTAAGGGTTCTTGAAGCATAATAAATGGCGCATGGTTTCTTCTCAATTCGTTGTCCAAGTACTGCTCCAAGTGCATAATCACTAGCATCACACATCAACTCAAACGGCTCATCCCAATTTGGAGAAACCAAAACCAGCGCCATACACAACATCTTCTTCAATCGGCAAAAACTTGCCTCACACGCATCCGTCCACTCAAACGTCACCTCCATTTGTAACAAGTTGCTTAATGGCTTTGCAATTGAAGAGAAGTCTTTGATAAATCTTCGATAGAACCCCGCATGGCCAAGAAAACTTCTCACATCTCTAACACACCTTGGGCTCGGCAATGCTTGAATGAGCTCCACTTTGGCTTTGTCAACTTCTAAGCCTCTTGCCGAAATAATGTGCCCAAGAACAATGCCTTGCGTGACCATGAAGTGACACTTCTCCCAATTGAGCACAAGATTGGTCTCTACACACCTCTCAAGTATCTTCTCCAAGTTCCCCAAACATGCATCGAAGGTGCCTCCATACACACTAAAGTCATCCATAAACACTTCGATAATGTCTTCAATAAAATCCGAGAAGATAGCATACATACATCTTTGAAACGTGTCGGGTGCGTTGCATAGACCGAATGGCATCCGTCGATAAGCAAATGTGCCAAATGGACAACTAAAAGTGGTCTTCTCTTGATCATCTGGGTGTATCATGATTTTATTGTAGCCACTATACCCATCAAGAAAACAATAGAAAGAATGGCCGGCTAACGTCTCTAGCATTTGGTCCATAAACGGCAAAGGCATGTGATCCTTCCTCGTTGTAGCGTTGAGCTTCCTATAGTCGATGCACATCCGATGACCGGTTACAAGTCTTTGTGGTACAAGCTCATTCTTCTCATTCTTGACAACCGTTACACCACTCTTCTTTGGCACTACTTGCACGAGAGATATCCACTTACTGTTCGAAATTGGGTAAATTACCCCACAATCAAGCAACTTGATAATCTCATCTTTCACAACTTTCATCATTGGAGGGTGAAGTCGACGTTGAGCTTCCTTAGTCCGCTTAGCTCCTTCTTCTAACAAGATGCGATGAACACAAGTAGTAGGGCTTATTCCCTTGATGTCCGCTAAGGTCCAACCTATAGCGGTCTTGTACTTCTTAAGCACACTTATCAAATCAACCTCTTGCTTCTCACTAAGCATTGAAGACACAATAACCGGTAGAGTATCTTTTTCTCCAAGATAAACATACTTCAAGTGACTTTGGAGTTCTTTTAATTCTAACTTCGGGGCTTCTTCCACACTTGGTCGAAATTTGGTTGTGGCACTTGGAATTGACAAGAACGAGTTCTTTGTGTATATTGGAGTGGCATCGAGTTTGGCAACCACCTCTAGGAGGCTCGGCAAAATGGTGTAGGGCTCGGCAACATTGCATGTCTCGGCAATGTTGCAAGGTTCGGCTGGCACTTCTCTCTCATGTTCATGCATAACTCGTTCTCCCCTCTTGTCAAATCCAACCCCTTGCTCAATCGCTAATTGCTATGCGTCGAGCGAGGTCGACATAACTTGCTCGACCTCCTCCAAAACATCAATGGCACAACCATCCTTCAAATCAACATTGGGGAATTTCATGGCATCAAACACATTAAACTTGATCACCTCACCATCAAACTCCATAGTTAGGTTGCCCTCGGCCACATCTATCTTCGTGCGTGCCGTCCTCATAAATGGTCGACCAAGTAGCAATTGAGTGGTATTGACCAGCGAATCCTCCATCTCAACCACATAAAAATCGGCGGGGAATATCAATTGGTTAACTTGCACAAGCACATCCTCCACATACCCCTCCGGATACTTACTTGAGCGATCCGCAAGTTGAATGATGACATTGTCCTTCTTGAGAGGCCCTATACTCAACATTTGCTAAACATTGAGTGGCATGACATTGATCGATGCTCCCAAGTCTAACATCACATCCTCGAAACGAGTGTTGCCTATCACACAAGGCACATTGAAGCTTCCCAGATCCTTCATCTTTGGTGGCAGCTTCCTTTGAATAACGGCCGATACCGTCTCCCTCATAGTCACCACACGAGTCTCCCTCGTATGCCTTCTAGCCGTGCATAGCTCCTTTAGAAACTTAGCATACTTCGGTACTTGCTTAATGCATTCCAACAAAGGGATGTTGACTTGCACTTTCCGGAAAATTTCCAACACCTCCTCATCGAACTTATCCTTCTTCGACTTAGCAAAGCGAGAAGGGAATGGAATGCTTGAGTTTGACACCCCTCCCTTGCTTGCTTGGCTCGGCACTAACTCACTCTTCGATGTTGCGGGATCACGCTCAAGCTCATTGCGCAGCCCCTTGCCTTTCATCTCATTGCTGCCAGCCTTCTCTCTCTCGGCAGCATTGTCATTCTCGGCAGCTTGCTCTCTCTCGCCTGCAGCATTGCCGGCTGCAGCCCTTCCCTTTCCATCATCATGGCTGCCGGCAATTGCAGGTCCGGCAGCCCTCTCGGCATCCTCAACTACATCAAAAGTCACTCGCTTCTTCTTTGCACTTGTTGGAGGCAATAACTTTCTTCCACTTCGAGTTTGAATCACCTTGGCATGCTCGTTCATCGGATTGGGAATCGTATTGCTTGGCAACTTCCCTTGCTCATTAAATCTTCCCATAAAGTCTACAACTTGGCCCATTTGAGTCTTGAGCTCACCAATGTCCTTTTGTTGATTTTGTTGCCCCGCGAGCAACACTTGAGTTGCACTTGACAAAGATTGGAGCAAAGCATCATAGTTCGGATTGCTTGGTGTGGTTTGGCCTTGGCTCGGCCCTCCTTGGTGTGGCACGGCTTGGTGATTGCTCGGCATGGCATTGTAGTTGCCGTGGTTTGGTTGAAACGGCTGCCGAGGGACAAAGGGTGCCCTCGGCGCAAATTGTGCTCCTCCTTCTCTCGGTTGCATAGGTGCCCTAAGCACATTGTCATTGTTCGCCCATCGAAAGTTAGGGTGATCATTGAACCTCGGATTGAAGTTCCCAAACCGTTGACCTCCTTGAAAACCAATAGCATTGCACTCCTCTCTCCCTCATTAACTCCAAATTGAGGGCATTGTTCGGTTTCATGCCCCTCGGTGCAAATATCACATACCATGGCACGTTTCTTCATCAAATTACTCACCAAGTCGGTAAGCTTATCAACTTTCTCCTCTAACTTTGAGCTTGAAGACGTCTCATGCACTTTCTCATTCCTTAGCACATTGCCTCGTGCCATGCCAAATTGTTGGTTAAGTTCAAGGCACGAACTTCCAACAAACTTCTTGCCGCTCCGGCATTCAACTCCAAAAAGCTACCTCCCGCGGCCGAGTCAAGAAACTCTCTCTCCATGACGCGCAATCCCTCATAGAAATATTGCAACAAGAGCCCATCGCTAATGCCATGCGATGGACACAAAGATATTAGGGACTTGAACCTCTTATAGTAGTCGAAGAAAGTCTCATCTCCGGCTTGCTTCACGCTAGTAATTTGCTTCCTCATATCAGTGATACGTGAAGCGGGAAAGTACTTGAGCAAGAACTCATCCATCATAGAGTTCCACGAAATGATGCGACCATTAGGCACTTCAAACAACCACTCATTCGCTTGATCTTCCAATGAGAACGGAAAAGCCTTCATTTTGAAGTGTTGCAAATCGGTCCCTCTCGGACACATAGACTCCGTGGTGAAGTTAAACCACTGTAGATGCTTGTTGGGGTCCTCACTTGGCATCCCATAAAACGATTTCAGGTTATGGAGGAATCCACTCCTCAATTCAATCTCTCCCGTCTTGTCAGCTTCCAAGGGAGGATAAGTGATATTCGACGGAGCAACACCAGCTCCAGCAACATGACCATTCTGTGAT
Organism: Potentilla sterilis; assembly: GCA_963682095.1. Taxonomy (NCBI): domain Eukaryota; kingdom Viridiplantae; phylum Streptophyta; class Magnoliopsida; order Rosales; family Rosaceae; genus Potentilla; species Potentilla sterilis. The sequence goes on from OY821761.1 coordinate 19,196,246, forward strand.
CGGATTGAAGTCATGTTCTCTTCCACCACCAGAAAAGGCATTATAGCCGACGAAATTGCAAATAACGGCCGACGAACTATTTATTCGTCGGCTATAATGGTTATAGCCGACGATATCGTCGGCTATAATTATTATAGCCGGCGATTTCGTCGGCTAAAATGGTTATAGCCGACGATATTGTCGTCGGGTATAGTTTTGCCGACGGCGTATTTCCGACGATGTTATAACCGACGATATGTCGTCGGGTATAATAATTATAGCCGACGACTTAAATTCGTCGGCTATGATGCCTTTTCTGGTAGTGTTCCTCTTCTTCTTGCTCGGGAAAGGTCTCAAATTCTGGATTTCCAAGATCACACGACGACGAAACAACGGAGGGCGAGCTCGGCTCACTAGTAGAACCTGGCGACAACGATGGTAATCTGGACGGCGATGAAGGTGATGACGGCAAAGTAGGTGACGGCACTGATGAACTGGTTGGTGATGATGGCGGTAATGGCACAAACAGAGAAATGGCGAGTTCTTGATCTAAACGTTGCAATCGGCCTTGATGATTTCGTGTCCAAATATTAGATTCGGACATGCATTATTCTGAAATTTGCAACATTTAAACAAGTTAGAACATCGTAAAGAAAAAAGAAATGCAAGAATATACATCATTACAAGACACGGCATTGGCAATTACACAACATCTTTCAAACAATGGCACACACATATTCACATTCGGCAAAGCATCAACATATTCGGCAATAAAGAGCAAGAAATGTAAACGATCATGTGATTATGTAATCACTAAGTCTAATTTCTTTTAAAAATTTGTTCTAACTCTCGAAGTACGTGGAGCAGAGGAGATAACGGTGCAATGGACTGATACAGCCCCCGATAGTATCATGCTTTACCCGATATACCTCAAGAGTTTGAACCACACAAATTGTTTTATCTTTTGAAGAAAATAGGTCACATATGTCAAGTTATGTTCTAGCGTCTAAAGTGAGGTGATGCTTCGACACCAGCTGTCGACTAGGTTGTGCGGATTTTACGTTTCAAAGGTCATTAAAATCATGGAGGGCGAACCCCCTACAGGAACCAGGCAGGACTCGTTGTTGGACACCACGGAGGGCGAACCCCCTATCGACTCACTCACCGAGAATGAACATCAGTCTGTGGGCCTTGAGATCCAGTTAGACAAACCTGAGATCCATATCTATGATAATAACTTCCCCATACTTTGTAAAACAAACAACGGATCCCTAGCGGTCTACAAGTGTTGATCAAAACCGCCCTCAACCTCATAAAAATAATACCAAGTTAGCGTTTTTATGCGTGGGGGGGAAGTATCCCACGTTTCCCAGTCTACACAAAAATATACCTAACATGGCACCATTCGTATGAAGGGTTTAGGTTAAGATCAACAAAAGTGGCTTCACCTACATGTTACACTTTAGAAACTACAATAAACTCAAACATACACAACACTATTAACTTCCTAGAAATTAAACTAAGTAATTACAAACGTACATCAATATACATCATGCAACTTTCAAAATTTAAACTCTACATGCCGAAGCATATTTCTACTTTACAAAATCTCAAAAGAAAACTAAAAATTACAACTTTACAACTTTACAACAAAAATTTCCAGCAACATATATACACAACAATAACACAAATCAAGCTTTTATAATCCCCGGCAACGGCGCCAAAAATTGGTGAGTCGCCGAAGCGAGCATCAAGCAATAATAACCCTACAATCGTTAGTAGTATAGACATAAGTAGGGATCGTTCCAAGCCGGGGATTAAGGGTACCTGAAACATGAAATTGTTAGTCAAGATATTCACAAAAATGCACATTGAAAATCATCAAAACATGGGGGACTTGGTGTCGGCAGCTAGGCTGCCCTAAACTAGGGTACGGCACACAAACAAAAATCACAAAACATGAAACATAAAAATCCTAGGGTCGGCAGCCTATTGCTGCCTCTCACTAACACATGCAATAAAATACTGAAATTAAAAGTCCTAAATTACTATATACAAGTTTGGTCGACATTCTTCCACAAAGCACTAACACGAAAGCAATCAAAACACATAACAAACAAGCAAATAGAACTCACGGCAAGGTATTAAAGCGTTCTAGACTCAACTTAACTCCAACCCAATTAGCTCCTAACCGGCACTACTAATTGATTAAGACTCCTCATGTATTTTAAGTGACTAACCGCCTAACCTTAAAATTGTACTAGTCATCTTTGAATATTCTAACCGCCGTAGTAAAATTGTCTTTTTCATTAGTTGGAAACAAGTCAATATAGTAAGGCGTCACTCTTCTTATCAACAAACATGTTCATTTAAATTACTCTAGCCCTCGTGAAAAACAACACAAACAAAGTAACTCGTTGATTACTTAATCCATATTAATTTTTCGGCTAATGAGATCAACAATCTACGCATTGCACTCACATAGGCTACCAATCTTTAAGCACACGAATTTAAAGAACAAGTCAAGAAAACCCTAAAATCAATTTAACACATATCTTTGCCGAAAATCCTAATTACTAATTCATCATATATTTTCCTTACTCTTTAGCATGCAATCCATATTCTTACATCCAAATACCAAGTAAAGATAAAGAAAACAAATTGAACATACAAATTATAAAACCAAAATTCAATCCAATTCATACATAGACATACAAATTGAAACTAAGAATTCATGCTAACTTCATAGACAAAGTTTAACATAACTACCACAAAAATTACAAAACCAAGAGAAGGGAGTGGATCACACATTAGAAACCTTGGAGAGCTTCGTCTTGGTGTGGATCCGGCGGTTGGTGGTGTCGGATGGGACTGCTGCTCGGCAGTTGGTGGTGTCGGCAGCAAGATGCCAAGGTTTCGGCAGAAACTTTGGGTGTGGTGTAGGTGGTTTTGGCTATGGTTTTTGTGTAGGACTCTTGGGGACTTTTGGTAGAGCTTTGGCTAGATTTTTGCTTTAGAATGTGACAGTTTTCTTCATGGTGCCGGCCTCTATTTATAGGAGAAATGCTTATGAAGTTTGGGACTTTTCCTTGTTCAAAACAGGATAGAAATCTTCAATAAATAAGGTTTCCAAATCCAAGTTGGAATAGGTTTTTCTCTCCTTATTGAACAAAGAAACTCTAGCTTGGCCGGCTTATGATTTCTTCTTGGACGTTGCAAAGCTCTTTGGAATGATTTGGCACGCTTGCAGCCGCTTGAAGACATTACCGGAAATTCCTCTCTGCTCGCGAGTACAGATTTTGCTAGTATCGGGTACTGGCGAGGCTTCTTGCGAGTCTGGTGCTGGCGAGTGTAGGCTTCTGGCGGGTAGTGCGAATTATGTATACTGGCATGCGCGGATGGTTAGCGAGCGAATATGTGCAAGCTGGCGAGCTAGTGTTGGCGGCTGATCTTCTGGCGAGCAAGATTGTTGGAGGCCGATTAAGGATTTGGCGAGCGAGGTCTGGCGAATGGACATTCTCTCGGAATATTTTGACCTTTGTGTCTTCAATCGAGCATAACTTTTTGCTCAGTACTCTGATGGATCTGAATTTTTGACACAAGACTCATTAGCAAGCCAATAACATGCAAACCAAAAATCAGCAAATTTGGAAAAGGATAAGTCACAAATCTATTCATCTTAGAATCACGAAAAAGACATATTTTTCACTACTTTCCAGAATTCTATAAACTTAGTCATTTTTCGGACTCTAAAGCATATATTTCCAAAACTCTACCAAAATGACACTAAACTATATTATGACTCTATCTTAGACAAATAAGGGTTAAACAAAGCTTAAACGAGGGCGTAAACACATTAATATCGTCGCACTTTGTGCTCCTATCAACCTACTATGGAGTGCTACTCGCCGTTGTTCGAACTACTATATGGGAATATGAGCATTGTCTTGTTCAAGTGTAGATGGTTCAACACTAATGAAAGTGTTCCGGGGGGTACAAAGATGGATTACGGCATGTTATCAGTGAATACAGACACAAGTTGGTATGAAAATGAGCCTTTCATTCTTGCCAGTATGGCAAAACAGGTGTTTTATCTTGATGATCCTAAGGCCGGGGGATTTTGGAAAGTGGTTATCCCGATGTCACATAGGAATATATGGAGTGCGTCTACAATTGAAGGGGGTGAAGAACATGATGATGAAGATGACGGTGACACTGATGAACCATATCAAGAGCATTCGGCTTCTCAAATCCCTAATGTAGAGGCTATTCGCGACAACAACCGCTTACATTTCGTCACTTCTGATGAACTCATTGCAGTCCCAAATGCATCTACATCTCAAAACAGAGTAAATGACGACTTCATTAATGACGAGGATGATGAGGAATCATACGATGATGATGATTCCAATGATGACTTCACTGATATGATTGAAGATGCAAATGATACGGACGATGACGATTATGATGGAGAACTATGATGATTTAAATTATGTTTTTAAATTCAATAAATTTGTCTGTAATGTATAATTATTAGAATACATTTATATATGTACTTCTAATTAATAATAATTAAGTTGTTTAAGTATTGTAAATTCAACAAACAATTTACATGTATGTATTCGATACTATCGATCAACTTTAAATTAATTAAAATGATAGTGTTTTTAAATTATTTATATATGAATTCACATATATATATATATTAGTAGGCACTGAGTCGACAAATGCAGAGTATACGTCTCAAAAGTTTTAACAAATACATTTGGCGGCTTAATTTTACTCTAAAATCCAAAAACCCTATCTACTTAGTCGACAAATTAACTTGTTTCCTCGTTTAAGTTATACACCTAGACGACGAATTTACGATTTCGTCGACGAGGTGGAACTTAGACGAGGAAAAAAGTTATTTCGTCGACTAAGTAGTAAGACGAGGAATAAATATATCGTCAACTAAGTATATGACTTAGACGAGGAAAGATTGTCATCGTCGACTAAGAACTTTACTTAGACGAGGAAACATTAATTTTCGTCGAGTAAGTGTTCCTAGACGAGGAACATGTTGATTCGTCGACTAAGTCATTACAATAAGACGCGATCCCTAATTGCAGCTGCATTGTTTCCAATCGGCATTCAATCCCAAATTCCTTCCTCCCTCCCTCCTCCGCCCCAACCACCGTCTACGGCTCCCCATTTCAGCCGCCACCGCAGTCCCCGCCCCCTCCCCAACCTCCGCCTCAGTCCTCCACCTCCTGGCCCCCTGCCCCAACCTCAGTAGCCGCCGCGTTCCTCCGCCTCAGTAGCTGCCTCGATCCTAACCTCCGCCTCACTCCCTCGCCTCGGTCCTCCGCCTCACTCCCTCGCCTCGGTCTCAATACCCCTTCCTCCGTCTTGAGCGCCACTGTTGAAGGTTCGTTGATTTTTGTCCTCTGTTGGTTGAAGTTGGTTTAGTTGAAATAGTAAAGGTGTACAGAAAGAGGAGGCCACAGGATTTGAAGTTTGAAGTTGAGGCCGAATTTGAGAAAAGCAGAATCTCAGAAATCCTTCCTCCCTCCTCCGGAACACAATCCGACCCTCTCCGCCCGGCCTCTTCTCAGTCCCCGCCGCCTAACCAGTTAGTTTCTTTCCAAACATTTCATGACATATATATTATACATGTAATAGAACCTAGCTTCAAGTCATTTTCTTGATTGGTTTCCTGCTGTCTGGTATAATTGGAACTTTTGTGTTTGTTTTGTATATTAAGTATGCAATATTCTTATCTTATACTAGATCATATAAGCATCCGGACTCTTTAGTATGTTTGGTTGCCTAGAAACATTTGTTTTGGTTACGTTGATTGAGAATATGTGTGAGTACCTAATTTACGGAGAAACTTTTAATTTGTTATTTAACTGTAATGAATGCATTTGTCTTTTTGGAATGTATGATAGATGTTTTTTTTGTTGGTAAATTTGAATGGTGAGTTTCTGCTCATCATTTTAGAAACTTTAATGCTTTGTAGAGATGAACATTTGAATGAGAAAATATCAATTTGTGTGATTTTGATTGCTTTGTTTCCTTTCTAAATTCACAGCTTGAAATTAAGTGTATGAAAACTTGTTTTGATTGGTCTGACTATTCTGGCTATGGTTCGAATGTCATACTTGTTGAGTTTGTGTTGGGGAATCTTTGAATATAAAGGTGTTTGGTCACTAGTGGCATATACACATTGTAAAATAGGGTTTTAGTGGTTAGCATGCTCTTCGTTTTGGATACTTAATTAGTTTGATATGGTCTTATTCAAATTTTCCTTTCTAAAAAGGTTTATCGAACACTTACAATTTCTTTTTTCTGTGTAATGTCCCCCCCACCCACCAAAGCCACCATGCCACCAACTCTATCAAAATCAAACATACTTTGTGGTAAAAAGGAAATGCAAAAACACAACAATAATAATGTGAAAATTATTAAACAAATAAATTTTGTTTTGAATTGTGATAGATTTTGTACATCAGCACCCTAATTTTGTTAACCTTGATTTTTTCTAGTGGATTAATCTAATTCCTTTCTAGCTAGTATTGCAATGTTGACCATACTTTGAGACTGTTTTGAATTGTGATATAAATTTGTGTTCTTTGATAGGGAAAATATGCCGCCGACTCATGGGAAGCTGAAGCGGAAACAGGAGGCGTTGGAGCGCCCTCTCAGGCTGAACCTATCAGAAGGGAGTTCGTCGCGGCCAACCACAGCCGTGCCTGGGAGTGGATCTACACCGGTATCTACACCGCCTATCCCTCCCCCGTTGCCGGTGGAAGACACTTCAGCCACTCCATCAGCCCAGAGCGCACCTCAAGCCCCAGACAACGATGGTGAAGATATCAGTTGTTGGCGCACAAATCGCCCTCGGGCTGATGGAGGTAAAGAAATTTTTAAACTTTTGTTTAAGTTATTTAGTTATAAAAGTGTTATTGTTCGCTAATCAAACTTTTATTATTTTCGCAGCACCTGCCCCCAAACGCAAACGGGGGTTGGTAAGAGGCTTAAAGGCCTATCAGTACTTGGTGCAACACGGACAGAAGCTGAATATCATCATGGATGATGACTTTTTGCAGGGACCACACACCAGTACACAGAACAGTTGGCTGACTCACGATATCAGCCATATTGTGAGGGACACGATTCCCATGACTGCTGCCACATGGTCGGAACTGGAGGAGGACTATAAGCATAAACTTATCGATGAACTCAAAGTAAGGAGCAAAACAACTTACATTTTTAATATTAAATTCTTTTATATTTAAGTTAGTTTCTGCAACCTTTAATTTTTGCTCTTGTAACAGCTTGTTTATAACCTCCCTTTAGGTGATGCGAACATGATGGAGCTATTATCCAAGCACAAAGTACCTGCAAAACAACTTCATACACATATTACCCTCTTGTGTCATCGTTAGTATAGGACAAGTAGGGATCGTTCAATCCGGGGAAATCAGGGCGTTCAATCACATAAAGCATTACAAAATCATATGGGGGAGTTTGAGAATTTGTTTCTATATTCTACACGAAATTAAATCCTAAATTACATATATACATATGATCGACATCTTTCACACAATACACATCACCCAAAACTCACATGCACATAACAAACCGATCAAACAACAATACGGCAGCAACTTTATTGAATCTGATTTCATGCAATTTAGTTCCAATTATAACTAGAGCCCTTCGTGGTTCATCTAATCATTCAAAACTCCTCAATTATTTAAAATTAGCTTCGTGCATAACCCTAAACATAGTGTTAATCAGTTTAAAGACACTTCGTGTAGAAATTAAACCAAGAAACACACAAGCACAATGAGTTGAATTGGAAACATGAAACAAGTATGGCGTCACCTCACCTTGCTTCAACATGCATATTTTCTGAATTACTCTATCCCTTAGAACCAATACAAGATAAATCAACTTCGTGTATAACTTACCTTATATTTGTGGTTCGGTAACATAAAGAATTAAACCCAAGATCAGCCTAGCTAAAGCTTTTCTTAACCCTAAAACTTGTTGTGCATACGAATTCAGAAAATAAACCAAATAAAATCATCAAATCATCAAACAAAGTTACTGCCCTATTATCATACAATCAATTCGTCATACACATGTTCATCAACTAGACAAAAAGAAAACCAAAACACATAACAGAATTTCAGAAATCTAATGTAAAATTAATAAAACCAAATAACAATTCACAAATCATTACAAACTTCATAGACAAAGTTAAGTAATTATACAGAAAATTACAAACCATGAGAGTTGAGTGAATCACACTTTAAAAGAAACCTTGTAGAGGAATCGGCAAAGAGGATTCGGTGGTGGTGATGAATGGTGGAATTCGGCTTGTAAAAGTGTATGGGATTTGTGGTGCTAGTTGGACAGAGTTTCGGCTAGTGAAAAGTGAGAGAGAAGAAGATGATTTTCTGAATAAAACCCTAGCTATATATAGAGGCACAGCAAGAAAGAGTTCGGCAGCAATGAGAGACCAAAGCCGAATTGGACTTGTACTCCTTCTCTTGCTCGGCAAGGCTATGAAATTTTAATCTTCAATTCTGAACTTGGACTTCAATCAGCCTCATTTGAATAGCATGGACATGTCCAATAAGTCTTTAGGTCCATAATATCTGATCCATGCTTCCAAAAATCCAATGGAGAGTTATCCTGATGCAACCAGGAAAGTTATTGTTTTCCCGGCAGAATGACCTTACTCTAGTAAATCCGGCATAACTTTCTCCTCAGAGCTCCGATTGATGCGATTCTAAGTCCCAGAGAAACTAGACTCGTAGAGCTTTCCAACGGCATATGGCACGTTCTCTGGTTCCAAGCGATGTGTCCCACAGAAATTCCGGAAGTCAGGACACAGTCCCAGGAAAATCCTAGTAGTCCCTGGATTGGTTTGCTCAAACTGCCAAGTTGCAGCCTTCATTTGGGTGACTTCCCGAACTCCGATTGATCTGAAATTTTAACACAATACACTTTAGCTTGCCAATTATATGCATACCAAATTTCATCAAATTTGGAAAAGGATAGATCAGTTTAGCACGAGCCTCAAAATCACGAAAAATACATATTTTACTTTATTTCCAGATTTCTATACTTTCTCCAAAACTCTACCAACATGACACTAAACTAAATTATGACTCAATCTTACTCTAAATAGACATAACAAAGTATAAATAAGGGATAATACACATTAATAACGTCACACATTGTGCTCTTATCAACTACCCCACACTTATCATTTGCTAGTCCCTAGCAAAACAAAACAAAAAGACTCAACACTACTGCCCCTAAATAATTGTCTCAGGATCTTTAAACACATAGCTTTCAAGTTAAGCATTCAATGTAAGCACAATAATCCCAAGCGTCATAGACATGTATCATAGCATGAACAAGTAAGAAACGAAAATCACAAGCAATGACATGTTATGTTGATTTCATCCTCCTCACTAGGCATACTCTCTTCTTTTCACTCATGATATGGCAATTCACTCATAGTATATGCAAGAGAACAGATTGTAAGGCAACAAATAGCTTGCATATTTCATCAAATAAAAGCACTTTGTGAATCAATTTTTTAGGAAAAACTTCATATAACAACTATGTGCACAAATGAACTAAAGCCATAAGCTCAACTCTTGACAAAAATCTCCACAAATCAAAGTTCACCCATTTTAAGAATCATGAAAAGATCAACATAAAGGTGATAATGGGGATTGGCATAAGGCATTCACATTTAGGATAGTGGTGATAAAATGTCACCAAGACTTAGCAAAATTCAATAAATCCTTATGACTTCACTTCAAAGGGCCAAATTTCATCATGTTGGGCCCAAACTTCATTCTTTTCTTTCCCAAAACAAAGTGAATATGAACAAAGGTCAAATATAACAACAATAGACCTTCAATTATCACACAAACTCTAATTTCACAATCACAAACTCATCCAAATTTTTTCTTCTTTTCTTCATTGCCGAGACTTATTCTTTTTCTTCTTATTTCGGATCGGATTTTTCTCTCTTTTTTTATTTTATTTTCTGTCCGATTTTTCTTTTCTTCGGCAACAATAATTACATGCATTTGGACAAGCTCACCCCACACTTACTTCATAACATCACATCAATTCACAAATTCCAATTAAATTTTACCAAGTCTTGACAACAATGGTAAGGATAAACTATTCTAAGTTCAAGGAATGTGTCATGGTGATGAAATAAATGGCTTAATATCGGCTCAATTGGGTTAAAACTAAGGAGTCCCACGACGGGCACAAATTAGGCATAAGCTTTATTTGGCATTGGTGGTAATCCTAACATGATCTTTTCAATCATTTTCAAAATCAAGGTATTTCATGAATAAAAATTTCAAAAATTGTCAAGAGTGAGTTCTAGCATTCTAGAGTTCATTAAAAGCTATGGCACATAGTCATTGAATAATCAAAGAATGATGAAGTTTTGAAAAATTCTGCCCATTTTTTATATTTATCGCTCATGAAGAAAGTATATGGCATCAAAGCTCACACAGGTTATTATGGAACAAAATCAACACAACATGCATGCTTATTACACAATTAAGTTCAAGTCTCAAATGTTCATACCAATCACAAAGTCCATGAAACTCACAATTATTTTCAAGATTATGCAAAACCATCATCTATGCATTCAAAGATATAATCATCATAGACTATTTAAGGGCATCCTAAGACTCAAACAAAACAAAACAAACGAAATTTTTTTTTTTTTCTAAATTTTTCTGATTTTTCCGATTTTTTTTTTTTTTTCACAAAACAAATATGTAAAACATGTATTCTCTACCCCACACTTAGAAAATTACATTGTCCTCAATGTAAACCAGAAATAATGTTGTAATTTCTAAGCATATGATAAAATTCACAAGTTCCACATTTATACAATTCAACCAAAAAGAGTTTAGGGATTTAGAAAATTCAAACTCTCGTTGATGGCTCCTTCACAATTTTGGTTGAAATGGGTTGCCTCCCATGCAGCGCTTAATGTTTATAGTCTACTCAGCCTAGACTCTTTTCTCCATTAATGCCGATCTTGGTGGATCCTCAATGTCAATTTCCTCAAGTTGCTTTTCAAAAGGTTCATAATAAGGCTTAAGTCGATGACCATTCACCTTAAAAATTTTACCTGAAACTTCACTTTTGATTTCTATAGCACCATGAGCAAACACATTAGTAACAATATAAGGGCCAATCCAACGTGACCTTAATTTTCCAGGAAATAATCTAAGACGAGAATGATATAACAAAACTTTTTGGCCAATTAGAAACGTCTTTCTTCTTAGCTTCTTGTCGTGGTATAACCTCGTCTTCTCCTTATAAATCCAAGACGCATCGTATGCATCATTCCTGATTTCTTCAAGCTCTCCAATCTGCAATTTTCGGTGAATACCTACATCATCAACATTCATGTTAAATTCTTTTACCGCCCACCATGCCTTGTGTTCCAATTCCACCGGGAGATGGCATGCTTTGCCGTATATTAGCCTAAAGGGAGACATCCCTATAGGCGTCTTGTAGGCTGTCCTATATGCCCACAAAGCATCCTCAAGTCTATTGCTCCAATCCTTCCTTGTTTGACCAACAGCTTTCTCCAATATTCGCTTGATCTCCCTATTTGATACTTCTGCCATTCCACTAGTCTGAGGGTGATATGGGGTGGAAACCTTGTGAGTGACTCCATATTTCCTGAGTAAAGCCTCTATGGTTCTGTTGCAAAAGTGAGAACCTCCATCGCTAATAAGCACACGTGGTACTCCAAACCTAGAAAATATGTTAGTTCTCAAGAATCCTGCAACAACTTTAGAATCATTAGTCCTTGTGGCTTTCGCCTCCACCCACTTAGAAACATAATCAACTGCCAATAAGATATACAGAAAACCTTTGGATGATGGAAAAGGTCCCATAAAATCAATACCCCAAACATCAAATATTTCAACAACAATTATAGGGGAAAGAGGCATCTGATCTTTAGAACCAATATTACCTGTTCTTTGGCATCTATCGCATGTCATACAAAATGTATAAGCATCTTTGAAAAGTGTAGGCCAAAAGAAACCACAATCCAATACCTTAAGGGCAGTACGCCTAGGCCCAAAATGGCCTCCACACGCCTCAGAATGACAAAGAGCAAGGATCGTCCTATGCTCTTCTTGTGGGACACAACGTCGAATGATTTGATCACTACAATGCTTCCATAGATATGGATCATCCCAAATGTAGTGCCTTGACATCTTTTTGATCCGTATCTTGGTATCCTGCGAAATATTACTAGGAAAAGGCTTAGTAACCAAATAATTCACAATATCAGCATACCAAGGTGCGTGTGTCTCCAAACGAAAAAGTTGTTCATCTGGAAAAGATTCTTGCAAAGGCAACGTCTCTTCCTCTTGCACAATTATGCTCAAATGATCCGCTACAACATTTTCGCTTCCCTTCTTGTCCTTAATTTCGATATCAAACTCTTGGAGTAAGAGAATCCATCGAATCAAACGTGGCTTGGCGTTTTTCTTCTTCATCAAATATCTAAGGGCTGCATGATCAGAATAAACAATCACTTTAGAATTCAATAGATATGCACGAAATTTTTCTAAAGCAAAAATAACAGCCAATAGCTCTTTCTCTGTGGTGGAATAATTCAATTGAGCATCATTCAAAGTCCTAGAGGCATAGTATATGGCATTCGGCCTCTTGTCTTTTCGTTGACCAAGAACTGCTCCAACAGCATAGTCTGATGCATCGCACATTAGCTCAAACAGAAGACTCCAATCTGGTGGCACCATTATAGGGGCCAACGTCAACAATGTCTTGAGCTTGCCGAAAGCTGCTTCACACTCTTCACTCCACACGAACAGAACATCTTTCTGCAAAAGAGAACACAAGGGTTTTGCTACCAAGGAAAAATCCTTGATAAACCTTCGATAAAATCCTGCATGGCCAAGAAACGAACGTACCTCACTCACAGTTGTGGGAGAGGGTAAGTGAAGCATAATATCAATCTTAGCCTTATCAACCTCAATTCCCTTAGCAGAAATAATGTGACCTAAAACTATCCCTTGATTTACCATAAAGTGACATTTTTCCCAATTCAATACAAGGTTAGTTTCAATACATCTTTCCAAGATTAACTCTAAATTTTCTAAACATGCATCAAAGTCTTTTCCATATATGCTAAAATCATCCATAAAGACTTCAATGATATTTTCAATATAATTAGAGAAAATAGAGTACATACAACGTTGGAACGTACCTGGTAGTAGTATAGAATAAGTAGGGATCGTTCTAGCCGGGGATTAAGGGTACCTGAAACATGAGAATGTTAACACAAATATTCACAAACATATATGCACACAATTGTCACACTTATATACATATATACGAATTTATCATGGGGGATGAAGATGAGGTTCGGCAGCAAGGGCTGCCCTTTAACACTAGACACGAAATAACTTGCTGAAAATAAATCCTAAGTCTAATATTTACAAGTTTGGTCGACATTCTTTCAAAAAGCACTAACACAAAAGCAATCAAAACACATAACAAACAAGCAAGTAAGACTCTCGGCAAAGCATTAAAGCGTTCTAGACTCAACTTAACTCCGACCTAGTTAGCTCCCTATAGGTATTACTAACCGAAAGATTTCATAAGTATTCAAGATTAACTTTACGTCTAACCCTAAAATTGTACTAAACATATTTGAGAACTCCTATAGATGAAAACAAACATGCATAGTAATTGAGCACGAAATCTTTTTAGTCGGAAACAAGTCAATGGAGTAAGGTTGTCAATCATCTCCTCAACAAGCATGTTCTTTAAATTACTCTAGCCCTAGTGAAAAACAACACAAACAAAGTAACTCGTTGATTACTTTAATCCATATTAAATTTCGGCTAATGAGATTAATAATCTAAGTACTGCAGTTACATAGGCTACCAATCTTTAAGCACACGAATTTAAAGAACAAGTCAAGAAAACCCTAAAATCAATTTAACACAAATCTTGCCGAAAATCCTAATTACTAATTCATCATATATTTCCCTTACTCTTTAGCATGCAATCCATATTCTCACATCTAAAACATCACTTAAAGATAAAGAAAATAAATTGACATGCAAATCATAAAACCAAATTTCAATCCAATTCATACATAGACATAAAAATTGAAACCAAGAATTCATGCTAACTTCATAGACAAAGTTTAACATAACTACAACAAAAATTACAAAGCCAAGAGTAGGGAGTGGATCACACATTAGAAACCTTGGAGACTTCGTCTTGTATGGATCCGGTGGTTGATGATGGAATCGGATGGAGGCTGCTCGGCAGTGATGTATCGGCAGCAAGGGAACAAAATTTCGGCAGGAAACTTTGGTGTGGTGGTGGTGGTTTTGGCTAGGGTTTTTGTGTAGGATTCTTGGGAAATTTAGGTAGAGCTTTGGCTAGATTTTTGCTTTGGAATGTGACAAGTTTTTCTGTGTAAAAGTTGGCTATTTATAGAGGCAAATTCGGCAGAAAACCTAGGTAGAAAACCTAGTCCGAATCGACAAAGGCAATCCTTGTGCAACAAGGTTTTGGTTCCTTCCTTTCTTGGTTCTTCTAGGAAACTTCTTTTTCTGATTTTTTTCTTCAATGCCTTGGATTGGTGTCATCCTCTAACCTTCCTTAATCTTGGACCATCATCACATATGCATTTGTACACCATTTGGTCCATCAAAAACAGAAAACACAAAAAGGGGCAGTAGGTTCCTGGAATCGGCAGATTTGACCTTGTTGCAGTAATTCCGGCATATCTCCATCCGTGGAGCTCCGATTGATGCGATTCCAAGTCTCAGATAAACTAGACACATATGGCCATCTCCCTATAAAATATCTCGATCAAATTCGTTGTGAGTCGTCGGGAATTATTTTTCGAAGTTAGGACAAAGGCCCAGGAAAATCCTGGAAGTCCCTGGATTGGAATGTTCGGACTGCCGTTTTGCAGCCAACTTTTGGGTGGCTTCCCGAACTCCGATTGATCTGAAATTTTAACACAACATTCCGCAACATATGAATATTAAGCACACAAAATTTCATGGAATTCGGACAAGGATAGATTATATTTTTACTTGTCACAAAATCACGAAAAAGACATATTTTACACTATTTTCCAGATTTCTCAAACTTAGTCATTTTTCGGATTCTTAACCACATTTCACCAAAACTCTACCAAAATGACACTAACTACATTATGACTCTATCTTAGACAAATAAAGGTTAAACAAAGCATAAATGAGGGCATAAGCATATAATATCATCGCACATTGTGCTCCTATCACCTGGTGCGTTGCATAAACCAAAAGGCATACGTCGATAAGCAAACGTACCGAAGGGACATGTGAACGTTGTCTTTTCTTGGTCATCCGGATGAATACAAATCTGATTGTACCCGCTATACCCATCCAAAAAGCAATAGAACTCGTGTCCAGCTAATCTTTCAAGCATCTGATCCATGAAAGGCAAAGGCATGTGATCTTTTCGTGTAGTCGCATTCAACTTTCTGTAGTCAATACACATCCTATGACCTGTGACCAATCTCTGAGGCACGAACTCATTATTCTCATTCTTTACCACAATAACTCCACTCTTCTTGGGTACAACTTGAACAGGTGAAATCCATTGGCTATCCGAGATAGGATATATGACGCCACAATCTAAAAGTTTGATCACCTCGTCCTTCACAATCTTCATCATTGGTGGGTGAAGTCGTCTTTGGCCTTCCCTCGTCGGTTTGGCATCCTCCTCCAACAAGATCCTATGAACACAAGTTGTAGGGCTTATTCCCTTGATGTCCGCCAACGTCCAACCTATGGCGGTTTTGTTTCTTTTAAGCACATCAATCAGTCTCTGTTCTTGCTGCTCGCTCAGCTTTGATGACACAATCACTGGTAAAGTATCATCGTCTCCAAGATATGCATACTTCAAATTATCAGGTAGAGCCTTAAGCTCTAATGTTGGGGCCTGTTCCACAGATGGTAACAATTTATTAGTAGTAATTGGAATTGACGTGAAACGTTTATACCTTAGATGAGGGACTGCCTCTAGCTCGGCAACAACATTCATGATGCTCGGCTAAAGTTCAAGCCGAGACTTGCCATTCCAATCCGTCGTCTCCTCTCTCTTTTGTTCGTCAATTCCGGCCCCCATCTCAATAGCTAATTGCTATTGATCCATAGTTTCTAATAAAACCTGTGCAAACGAATCAACAACATCAATAGCATAGCAAGGTTTTAAATCAGAAACCGGATACCTCATAGCTTCAAACACGTTGAAGCTAATGACTTCACCATCAAACTCCATGGTGAGGTTGCCTTCTGCAACGTCTATCTTTGTTCTTGCGGTTCTCATAAATGGTCGCCCCAAAAGTAATTGAGTTGAATTGTGGGGTGAATCTTCCATATGAAGCACATAAAAATCTGCAGGAAATATCAGATTATTAACCTGCACAAGAACATCCTCAACATATCCCTCGGGATATTTGTTAGATCTGTCAGCCAATTGAATAATCACATTGTCTCTCTTCAATTCTCCTAGACCTAGAGACTTGTAAACATTATAAGGCATCACATAAATTGACGCTCCTAAGTCTAGCAAAACATTAGAAAAACAACATTGACCAATTATACAAGGAATTGTAAAACTGCCAGGATCTTTCATTTTGGGTGGGAGCTTTCTTTGTATGACGGCTGAAACCGTCTCACTCATCTTCACAACTTGCTCCTCTCGTGTATGCCTCCTTGTTGTGCAAAGTTCTTTCAAAAATTTGGCATACTTCGGAATTTGCTTGATGCATTCAAGCAATGGTATATTCACCTCCACACGTCTGAAGATATCTAGTACCTCCTCATCTGATTTCTCCTTTGATTTAGCAAATCTAGAAGGAAAAGGTAAACACGAAGATTGGTTAGTAATAACTAAACCACTTGAGTTAGATTTATTTACCTTATGTGTCTCTGAGGTGGCGGGATCTTTTTCCATGTCCCTCTTCTTCATAGCATCGAGCTCATCCTTGCTCGGTTCACCATTCTTGCCCTTCCTGCCGTGTGCTCCTCCATTGTTGCCGTGTGCAGCCTTATGCTCGGTCTCATCACCGTCATCAAGCTCCACAATCACCGCCTCACTAGCCTTCCCCACACTCGGCCCTTCCAAGACTTTACCACTTCTCGTGGGGATTGACTTTGCTTGCTCATTCTTGGGGTTAGGGATCACTCCTCCAGGTAACCTCCCTTGTTCTTGGATCTGCCCCATAAAATCCACAACTTTTCCCATCTGATTCTTCAGCTCAGAAATATCTTTTGTGTTTGAGGTTGTAGATTGCAACAAAGTATGAGTTGCATCATTCAAAGATTTCAGCATTGCATCATAGTTAGGATTCGATGATGCTTGAGCATTGTTGTTGTAGAATTGTTGCTGAGGTCTTGCAAATCCTTGAAACTGTCCTTGAGGTCTAGGTTGATACGCCATGCCTCCTTGATTTGCTTGTGGTGGCGCCAACGGTTGAGGGTTCTGAACATTGCTGTTGTTGGCCCAACGAAAATTAGGGTGATCGTTAAACCTTGGGTTAAAATTCCCAAACTGCTGCCCTCCTTGTTGTTGAGGAAAGCCCAATGCATTAGCCTCCTCAAAATGCTCATCCGCTCCAAGTTGATGACATAAATCAGTTACATGCCCTTCCATTCGGCAAACACCACAAACTTGAGCTTGTTTCGGCTTCATCATTTGTGTCATCATCTGAGTAATTTTCCCCATGTCTTCACGAAGCTCTTTAATAGCACTAGACTCCTCAAATCCGCTAGCCTCATTGACACGCTTAGAAGAAGTAGACCCGAACTGTTGTTGGTTAGTAAAATGCATCTCCAACAAGTTCTTAACCTCCTCTTTGCTCTTCTCCATTAATGACCCTCGAGCAGCTGAATCAAGAAATCGTCTCTCCATAGGGCGCAAACCTTCATAAAAATACTGCAGCAAAAGTCCCTCACATATCCCATGATTAGGACACGTTGCCACCAATGATTTGTACCTATCATAGTACACATCAAAACTCTCGTCTGGCTCCTGTCTAATAGAAGTGATCTCCTTTCTAATCTGTGTCACCCTTGATGAAGGAAAATATTTGGTGAGAAATTCCTTCACCATTGTGTTCCAAGACGTCATCTTCCATGGTGGCATTGCATAGAACCACTCGGCTGCCCTATCCACAAGTGAAAATGGAAATGTCTTCATCCTCACATGCTGCAAATCTGCCCCAGTTGGGCACATTGACTCACATCGAAACTCAAACTTGTGTATATGGCGATTAGGATCCTCTCCACTAAGTCCATAAAACTTCGGCAACTGGTGAATAAATCCACCTTTCAACTCAAACTCTGCTGATTTGCCAGGTGCAACAGCAGGATATGTCACATTACTCGGTCTTGCCACTCCTCCTAGTGGCGCATCAACTTGCCCATTCTCTTCCCTCAATGAAGTCATATTAAATATGGGATCAGGTAAATCAAAGTTCAAATATTGAATTGGTATGGGACTCTGAAGTAGCTCAAACTCTGGTTCTTCGTGAAACAAAGGGTTTAGTTCACACGAAGACTCTGAAGGAAATGGTGATGGTGGTGCAATGAAATTTCTATCAAAAAGTGATGAGGTGGGAGATACAAACTGATGTTCTGGTGATGGTGAACGTGCTTGACCTAGAGTTGCTGGCAATTCTAGATCGTATATCTCTCCAATTCGATACAAACGGCCTCTAATGTCACGTGACCAATTGGACATTCATGTACCTGAAATTATTCGAAAATCAAGTGTTTAGGCAAGGAATTCAAAAAGAAAAACAAAAGTTTTTGTGTAAATGTTATAATAACCAACGAAATATACATATAGATAGCACACAAGAGTTTCAAAATTTCACAAATTTCACAAATTTCACAAGTAACAAACAAACAATTCGGTCCTAGTTTTCCAAGAGTATCGAAAATTGTGTGAGATTGCCGAACCTAGAGTCTATTTCTTTTTATTCACACAACTTTAAAATTCGAGGTACGTGGAGCAGAGGAGATAACAGTGCAATGGACTGATGCAGCCCAAGGTAGTATCATGCTTATTCCGATATACCTCAAAAATTAAAGACGAATTTTGTTTTGAAGAAAAATAGATTCACATATGTTCAAGTTATTTTCTAGCGTCTAAAGTGAGGTGATACTTCGGCACAAGCGGTTGTCTAGGTCGAACATATTTTACTTTTCAAAGGCGGTGTCATTAAAATTCACGGAGAGTAAACTCTCTTTAGGAACCAGGCAGGTCTCAAAGTTGGTAACCACGGAGGACAAGTCTCCTATCGACTCACTCACCGAGAATGAACATCAGTCTGTGGGTCTTGAGAGCCAGTTTTACAAACCTCGAACCAATCAATGAAAATAACTTGCCCTATACTTTGTAAAATAAACTTGGGTCCTAGCGGTCTACAAGTGTTGATTAAAACCGCCCTCAACCTCATAGAAGTAATACTATTGCTGAAATGTCGCTTGTATGCGTGGGGGGGAAGTATCCCGCGTTTCCCAATCTACATAAAACGGATCCAACAAAGCACCATTCGTATGAAGGGTTTTGGTTATGATCAACAAAAGAGGCTTCACCTACATGTTACACTTTAGAAACTACAATAAACTCAAAACATATACAAAAACTATCAACTTCCTAGAAATTTATCTAAGTGTTACAAACATTCACAATATATAAATTATAGCACATAATCGGCAACTCATGCAAAACCAAAAACCAAAAACCGAAAATTTCCTACTTACTATTACAAGTCCGAAAATCCTATTATACATATCCCAAAACTAAGGAAAAATTATACACATAAAAAAAAAATTGATACAAAGTTACAAATTAACACTTCATGAATCAAAACATTTTAATTTCCCCGGCAACGGCGCCAAAAATTGATGGAGCTATTATCCAAGCACAAAGTACCTGCAAAACAACTTCATACACATATTACCCTCTTGTGTCATCGTTAGTATAGGACAAGTAGGGATCGTTCAATCCGGGGAAATCAAGGCGTTCAATCACATAAAGCATTACAAAATCATATGGGGGAGTTTGAGAATTTGTTTCTATATTCTACACGAAATTAAATCCTAAATTACATATATACATATGATCGACATCTTTCACACAATACACATCACCCAAAACTCACATGCACATAACAAACCGATCAAACAACAATACGGCAACAACTTTATTGAATCCGATTTCATGCAATTTAGTTCCAATTATAACTAGAGCCCTTCGTGGTTCATCTAATCATTCAAAACTCCTCAATTATTTAAAATTAGCTTCGTGCATAACCCTAAACATAGTGTTAATCAGTTTAAAGACACTTCGTGTAGAAATTAAACCAAGAAACACACAAGCACAATGAGTTGAATTGGAAACATGAAACAAGTATGGCGTCACCTCACCTTGCTTCAACATGCATATTTTCTGAATTACTCTATCCCTTAGAACCAATACAAGATAAATCAACTTCGTGTATAACTTACCTTATATTTGTGGTTCGGTAACATAAAGAATTAAACCCAAGATCAGCCTAGCTAAAGCTTTTCTTAACCCTAAAACTTGTTGTGCATACGAATTCAGAAAATAAACCAAATAAAATCATCAAATCATCAAACAAAGTTACTGCCCTATTATCATACAATCAATTCGTCATACACATGTTCATCAACTACACAAAAAGAAAACCAAAACACATAACAGAATTTCGGAAATCCAATGTAAAATTAATAAAACCAAATAACAATTCACAAATCATTACAAACTTCATAGACAAAGTTAAGTAATTATACAGAAAATTACAAGCCATGAGAGTTGAGTGAATCACACTTTAAAAGAAACCTTGTAGAGGAATCAGCAAAGAGGATTCGGTGGTGGTGATGAATGGTGGAATTCGGCTTGTAAAAGTGTATGGGATTTGTGGTGCTAGTTGGACAGAGTTTCGGCTAGTGAAAAGTGAGAGAGAAGAAGATGATTTTCTGAATAAAACCCTAGCTATATATAGAGGCACAGCAAGAAAGAGTTCGGCAGCAATGAGAGACCAAAGCCGAATTGGACTTGTACTCCTTCTCTTGCTCGGCAAGGCTATGCAATTTTAATCTTCAATTCTGAACTTGGACTTCAATCAGCCTCATTTGAATAGCATGGACATGTCCAATAAGTCTTTAGGTCCATAATATCTGATCCATGCTTCCAAAAATCCAATGGAGAGTTATCCTGATGCAACCAGGAAAGTTATTGTTTTCCCGGCAGAATGACCTTACTCTAGTAAATCCGGCATAACTTTCTCCTCAGAGCTCCGATTGATGCGATTCTAAGTCCCAGAGAAACTAGACTCATAGAGCTTTCCAACGGCAGATGGCACGTTCTCTGGTTCCAAGCGATGTGTCCCACAGAAATTCCGGAAGTCAGGACACAGTCCCAGGAAAATCCTAGTAGTCCCTGGATTGGTTTGCTCAAACTGCCAAGTTGCAGCCTTGATTTGGGTGACTTCCCGAACTCCGATTGATCTGAAATTTTAACACAATACACTTTAGCTTGCCAATTATATGCATACCAAATTTCATCAAATTTGGAAAAGGATAGATCAGTTTAGCACGAGCCTCAAAATCACGAAAAAGACATATTTTACTTTATTTCCAGATTTCTATACTTGGTCATTTTTCCAAAACTCTACCAACATGACACTAAACTAAATTATGACTCAATCTTACTCTAAATAGACATAACAAAGCATAAATAAGGGATAATACACATTAATAACGTCACACATTGTGCTCTTATCAGAACATGGTCAAGTGGATTGACAAGCGTGCTTCCCAGATCTTCACAGAGTTCAAGAGCAAGTTGAACAAGCTTAGGATTCAGCACCCTGACCAAATCCCTAAAGAGTTCAAAAATAGGCAGCAGGAGTGGTCTTGGCTGGTACGACACTTCGAGAGTGATGACTTCCAGGTATACAATTTGTAGTATTAGTCTGTGCTTTCAAACGTAAACATTCTTAATAAACTGTTTTGTTTAAAATTTAATGATTTGTCCAAAATGTAATGAAACTTCTGCAAAGACGATCGGCCGCCAACACAATCAACCGGGGGAAGAAGACGTTGCACCATCGGTCCAGTTCAAAGCCTTTCATCTATGGGGCGCTCGAGCTGAAGGAAAAGGGTGAAGCATTGGCGCTGGTGAAGAACTATGAGAAGGTTTACCCTCCTGAGCACCCGGAAGCGGCAGAAAATATAGTAAGTTTCCTATTATGTGTAAATTCATCATCTTAAGGTTTTCTTATGTGATTAATGATGTTAATGCATTTCATTTTCAAATGCAGCGAAAGATCAGAGAACAGGTCGATAAGGTGTTGATTACTGTGAGGGAGGAGCACCCTGACGTTCCAGAAGATCAGATGATTCACTACTTCGACGAGCCGACTCAGGCCCGAGTGCTTGTAGACGCACTAGGACCGCAAAACAACGGTGAGATTCAGGGATTAGGAGGAGTCACCTTCGGTGTCACCTCCCAATCATCTCAAAGCTCGAGTTCCACTGGACGCTGTCGGTCTTCAAATGCGGAGCGTATTAGACGGGGGGAGGAGGAGGCCCGAGAGGCTAGAGACCGTATAGCACGGGCAGAGGAGGAGGCCCGAGAGGCTAGAGACCGTATAGCACGGGCAGAGGAGGAGGCCCGGCAGGCTAGAGATCGTATCGCACATCCAGAAGAGGAGGCACGACAGGCCAAGGAGGAGGCACGACAGGCCAATGAACGAATCATCCTACTTCAGGAGGAGGCACAAGAAGGTAAAGATCGTCTTAGTCGGTTAGAGCAACAGTTCTTAGCGTTTCAGTCACGGCGTTAGGTGTTAGGACGTTTGAGTTTTTATGAACAAATCGTTTTTCATTTGTATGAATATTTTTATCTATATATTAATTATATATTCTGCATGAAATTTTTTTTTAAAAAAATAATCTACTTACGCGACGAAAAAGTAAATTTTCGTCGTCTAAGTTCCACACTTAGACGACGAAAATAGTATATTTCGTCGTCTCAGTTTCTCACTTAGACGACGAAATAAAAAATATTCGTAGACGTCGTCTCAGTTTCTCACTTAAAAAATTTCCCCGGACGAAATTTTTTTATTTTCGTCGCCTAAGTGTAGAACTTAGACGACGAAAATATACTTTTTCGTCGTCTAAGTGAGAACACTTAGGCGACGAAAATAAAAAAATTTCGTCGTCTATGATTCTCACTTAGACGACGAAATTAAAAATATTCGTCGTCTACGTGTTCTCACTTACACGACGACAATTTTATTTTTCGTCGCCCATTCTTACTTCTTAGACGACGAAAAAAACTTTCGTCGCCTAAGTGGGAACTTGCCGACGACAATTTTCGTCCCCTAAGAAAATCAATGTCGTCGGGAAGAATCTACGACGACGAAAATTTGTCATCGTCTAAGAAATCACTTAGGCGAGGAAATCTATATGTTTCGTCGGCTAAGTACTTAGACGACCACTTCTAGACGACGAAAATTTGGTCGTCTAAGTTATTTGGCGACGAAAAATACACTTAGACGACGAAAATATTTCGTCGGCTAAGGTAGTCAGTCTGGTAGTGGTTGTCTATGTTGATGACATGAATGTCATCGGTACTTCAAGTGAGATTGAAGAGACAGTTTCATTCTTGAAATCTGAGTTCGAGATGAAGGATCTTGGGAAAACTAAGTTCTGTTTAGGACTTGAGTTAGAGCATAGAACAAAGGGTATTCTGGTTCACCAGTCTGCTTATACGCAGAAGATGCTCAGGCGTTTCAACATGGATACATGTACGCCGTTGTCTACTCCCATGGTTGTTCGTAGTCTGGACATAAACAAGGATCCATTCCGTCCCAAAGAGGATGAAGAAGAGATTCTTGGTGTTGAGTACCCATACTTAAGTGCGATTGGGGCACTTTTGTATTTGGCACAGTGCACTAGACCAGACATTGTTTTCGCTGTGAACTTACTAGCTAGATTTAGCTCAGCGCTTACGCATCGTCATTGGAACGGTATCAAGCATTTGTTTCGTTACTTGAAAGGTTCCATTGACTTGGGATGTTCTATCCCTTCAGCACAAAGAGAGAAAATCCCACCAATCTCCCTCCTCACACCAAAGTTTTCGGCCGCCTCGGCAGTGCCATCCTACGCCGTGGTACTGTTGTTGGCGCCGGGGGCGTGGAGGATGATGATGGCGACGCGTCCGGCCATTCAAATGTGCCATTCTCTGGACGTCTCCCTTACTCAAAGACTCCCAACAACGTGTTAGTTGGTTTTGCAGATGCTGGGTATCTCTCTGACCCCCATCATGCTCGTTCCCAAACTGGTTATGTTTTTACCATGGGAAATACAGCGATATCCTGGAGATCAACCAAGCAAACTTTGGTTGCTACTTCATCGAATCACGCAGAGATCATTGCCCTCCATGAGGCTGTTAGAGAATGTGTCTGGCTAAGGTCAGTTATTCACCACATTCGTGATTCGTCTGGACTAGTGTCTACCACTGATAAACCTACGTATATTTATGAAGATAATGCTGCCTGCATTGAGCAGATAAAGTTGGGTTTTATCAAAGGTGATAACACTAAGCATATATCGCCCAAGTTCTTTTACAATGTGGAACAACAGAAATTCCTGAACATCCAAGTTAATTAAGTGAGTTTAGATGCAAATGTTGTAGATTTGTTTACCAAGTCTTTGGGAAAATCTATGCATGTGAAACATGTGAAGAGCCTAGGCATGCGCCATATATCAGAGCTCTAAGTTTGTTAGACATCAGGGGGAGTCTATATCACATATTATTCACAAGTATAGTGTTGGTGTGTTGTGCTCTTTTCCCTTCGTCCATGCATTTTATTTTTGCCCAAGAGGTTTTTGTTTTACTGGCAAGGTTTTAGTGAGGCAACATGGTAAGCACCATGAACATATTAGACGCTCGACACAAGGGGGAGTGTTGTGGGAAGGTTATTTCCGTAACTTCCTGGATGTGTCTTGACCTAATTAGACTAGATTAGATGATTCTGTAATAGATAGGGAATCTCTGATTTATCGGGATACTTATTGTAATGCCTATATAAAGGCCTCTCTATCAATCAATAAACACACAGTTCTCCCTATTATCTTTTCTCCTTGAACATAGTTAATAAATTAAATTGATGAATGATGTGATTATTTTTTATTCAATAATGATGTGACACGATTTTTTAAAAAAAATTAATATGTCTATATGACAAGACATGACACGTAGGATTAAAGCCTTTCAGGCCTGAATTTTTGAGGTCCTATACCAGTGCTTATATATATTATATTTGATTTAGTCAAATACCTTCTTTGTTAACTTATTTATTTCTTCTCAAGAGAACCATATCTCTTAGGGCACATGTCCGCATCTCTCAAATATGTAGCACCCTTGTGAAGGGTCACAATCAAGGAGTAAAATATCGACGTTTCAAAATATGGATATTTCAAAGGAAATATCGATAAAATATCAATCCATTAGAAATTTTGACAAAAACGATGGAAACTATAAAAAATACATAGAAATTTGTATTGAAACTTTCTAAGGTTGTTTTATGCTATGTTATCGATCATATGTGAGATTAAAATATTGATGAACTCAAATATATATCAATTATTGAAATGTTATATGAATTACTACGTGAATAGAGCTGATATTTATTGAAATATGATTTAATATGTATAATTTATGCTTGAAACCTAAAGGGAGGCTAGACCATCATACCCTTTAACATTATTTGTACATAATATTTCACAAAAATAACTACATGAACTTTTTAAAACCATACAGAAGACCGATGAGGTTTGAAATTCGCATTGCCTTCTTCATCGTCTTGTGTAGAGTCATGGGTGAACTGCGAAGAATATTTATTGAATGATTGTTCTCCTCTAAAATTTAGAGGTTCATAGTATGGACCACAAGTTGCTCCATGATTATCAACATATGAATTAGTTTGTGTCTGTGACCAGGAGCTATCACTGAATGACATACCATAAGGCTAATAATATGATGGATACGGTATTGTAAAGTTCTGTGGAAATACCGGAAGGTAGGTTAGAAATTAAAATTAGGTGTTGAAAATTAGGTAGGCACTACCAGAAAAAAGGCTTTTCCCGACGAAATTAAAAAAAACGGCCGACGAATTAAAATTTTCGTTGGTACTTCCAACGAATAGCCGACGATTTTATTTTTCGTCGGTGGAAAAACAAAATCGTCGGCCATAGTTTAACCATAGCCGACGATACTGTTTTTTCGTTGGTATAAACAAAAAACGTCGGCTGTATTCATATTTCAGTCGACGATTTCGATTTTCGTCGGCCTTTCTCTGAAACATTAGCCGACGAAAACTTTTGAAATTTTGGCCGACGAAATTGACATTTTCGTCGGCTATAAGTCTATATATTTTCAGATCTAGACAACAGCTGCTCATTTAAAAAAAAAAATGAAAAAAAACGGGAGAAAAAGTGAAAAATCTGTGGGTATTGTTGAAATCCGTCCTCTCTTACATTGTGGAGCTATATATAGGTGCGTATATGTGTATATATGTTGATTTTGAGTTTTAGTTGAGTTGATTTTGAGTTTTAGTGATTTTGATTTAGTAAGTGATTTTTTATTTTGTTGTTGTTTTAGTGTTAGAATGTATGTATATATATTGATTAAAAAATAAAAAATGACCAGATTCCATTTTCTATCACTAACGATAAACCATTGCTTCATCCTTGAAACAGAAAAAAGTCGTGAAATAAGATATGACCAAAATGATAAAATATGTTTACGGTTGAAAAATGACAAGATTCCAATAAAATCTGAGTGTCGGAAGATGCGGTCAAAGGTTTTATTTCTTCGTTTCCCTAATGGTAGTGTTACCTTCCGTAAATATTTTGAGGAAAATTTTTATACGATTAGTTGCATCTCATCGATTTGAAACTATTATCTGTTGAAGGTCAGGCAAAAAAACGTCATTTAGACAGTCCAATTACCATTTTTAAGTGTTTAGAGGTTTGACTTACCCGGTTGACCGTTCCGATCGTGCCTTTAACGTTGTCAGCTGAAGTTGGATTTTTTTCCATACATGTATTTAATCTTAACGGTGATATCTGACGGTTGGAATAGATTTTCTAAACTTTTAGATTCAAAATCAGAACATATGCATTAATGTTCCTTAACTTGTTTACTAAGTGTTTAAGTGAATGTATAGTTTCAAATAGTTACTATACGTAGACTCTTCAAATGCAAAAATGTTGTGAAATAAGATATGACCGAAATAATAAAATACGTCTACAGTTGAAAAATGACAAGGTTCTGATAAAATCTGTGTGCCGAATGTTGCGGTTAACTGTTTTTTACTTTCGTTTTCTTATGGGTAGTCTGACGTTCGTTATATCAATTTTCTAAAATTTTTATATGATTAGCTGCGTCTCATTGATTTGAAACTATTATCTGTTGAAGGTGAGGCCAGAAACCGTCGTTTAACTAGATTAATTTCCGTTTTTAAGCCTTTAAAGGTTTGACTTAGTGGTTTGACCTATAGTTTAGCCGACGAAAATTATATTTCGTCAGCTAAACTCTTGCGATCTGCGCCATTTTATTATCCGCCGTTGGATGGCTCAGATCCGACGGCTGTTGATCTTCCAAAGTATAGCCGACGACATTCAAAGAATAGTCGACGAAATCTTTTAAATCGTCGGCTATTCTCTCTGCTATAAAAGCTGAAAGTCGCTTTCAGCCCGACTTTTTCTCTCCTCCTCCGGAAAAACATCTCCGCCGATCTGCGTCTCCAATCCTTCGAATTTCATCGACTTCCTCCTCCTTCTCCGATCTGCAGCGTCCTCCTCCTCCTCCTCCTCAAATCGGCGCCGGCGTCCTCCTCCTCCTCCTTCTCCTCCTCCGCTAGGTAAGTTTTTTTTTTTTTTTTTGCAATTTATTTTAATTGTATAATTTAGGTATATAATTTAGATATTTAAGTTTGTGTTAAATTGTTATATATATTGGTTATATATATAAATTGTTAGATTAATTATATATATAAATTTGTAGATTAATTATATAAATTGTTATATATTTGTGAATATATACACATATTTGTATATATATATATATGTTAATGTATATTTTAATTGTTATTGTTTCTGCCTAAACCCGGGGGTCTAGTAGATACTCGATGAATCCAACTCGATCTCCTGCAATCCTGCTTACTAAGGGGAATACCGGGCGGGCGGGCCGGCCTTCACCTCTCCGATGCCTAAGTTAGTATCGTTGGAATATATATAACTAAGGCACGTAAGTAAGCAGGGAGAGAGACAAGTTACCTCATAAAGTGGGTAGTTGGGGCCCATATATAGGTGGTTGGGAGTAAGGACTGGCCTTACTCTTCGATGTGGGACTGGTTCCCTTCTGTTTATACTTTTTGGTGCCCCCTTAGGCAGGCTGGCGCCCCCGACCCCTGGGTCTCTGGAGGCAGGATAGAGTGCCAGGCCCCGAGGCCGGGTGCTGGTGATCCGGTCCCGACCCTTGGGCCGGGCCCTGGTGCGCTTGCTGCGGGTCTGTGGGCCTGCTGTAGCCTCTCTGCGGCTACTGTCAACAAGTCCCCCAAGTTCCCGGTCAAGTGCAATCTTGAATGGGGACTTAAATCTGTCTTGTTCTTGTCCCGCAGACCCGCAGGGCTACCAACCTACCGGTGCCCAGTCCCCCAAGTCCGCGTTAAAGATTGGGCGTGACCGAGGTGAGTACCTGTTACCGATGGGAAGCAATAGTTTATAAGTACACTTGTAATATAAGCAACAATATGCTCAAGTGCTGTGGTGTTATAAGCATGGAGCCAAGATGATAATGTTGATGCCATGATGTTTATGATGCCATGTAATAGATGTGTGCATGGAATGATAATGAGGCGTTGAAATCCGCCATGCAAGAAACTTGTGCATGGGATGATAATGAGGCGTTGAAATCCGCCATGCAAGGAATGTGCACGGAATTTCGGCCAGGCACTCTGCCCTATCGGTACGAAGCGGAGCTTCACTGGGCCTCAACTGGGCGATCTGCCGAAACGGGATTCACCGAGCCTCTACCGGGCGAACTGTTGAAACGGACGGGGTGAAGTTCATGGGACTTCGACCGGGCGTTCTGCCATATCGAGACGGGTCCCAGGTGAACTTCAGTACTGGACCTCGACCGGGCGTTCTGCCATATCGAGACGAGTCCAGTAGTATGGAAACTCGACCGGGCGTCCTGCCATATCGAGACGAGTTTCCCATTGCTAGGCTGCAGGGAGATTACCCTGGTGTTGCGGCCTGTTTGAAGCACCAGCGAACACTTGCTAGTTCTTCTCAGCTTGTGTTGAATAAGCGTTGAGGTAAGGGGGTGGCATTGAGGTGACAAAGCTCGCCATGCAGCCCCATGTTTGATCGTCTTTCAATGCGATGCAGGGTTTTTATCCTGCTGGACAAGCGTGCATGGGTTAGATGCAAACTCGCCCGGGGTTATAAGCCCGCCGGTCGAAGATTCTCGACAGGTGTCAGCCATGGTGCTGGGCGGAACTCGACCGGGCGTCTTGCCATATCGAGACGAGTCCCCCCCAGTGAGATGCCATGGGCCAGGTGCATTATGTTCCTGGTAGGGGGGTGGCGTTGAGGTGACAAAGCTCGCCGTGCAGTCCCCTTTTGCTGCAGCTAGTGCGATGCAGGGTTTTTATCCTGCTGGACAAGCGTACATGGGTTAGATGCAAACTCGCCCGGGTGTATAAAGCCCAAGCCGGTCGAATGTTCTCATGACCGGGGTCAGCCATGGTACTGGGCGGTACTCGACCGGGCGTCCTGCCATATCGAGTCGAGTCCCCCAGTGAAGTGCCATGGGGCCGGGTGGATCCTATTCCCGGGATATGCTCTCGAGCCGGTCGGATGCGTCGTAACCGGTGGGCGGAACTCGACCGGGCGTCCTGCCATATCGAGACGAGTCCCCCAAGAGAGATGCGACTGGACGAACCTCGACCGGGCGACATGCCATACCGAGACGAGGTCTCCAGTAATATGCGATGAAGAAGCCATGCAGCCGGTTGAATGATCATAACCGCGAACTGCCATGGTGCCGGGTGGCCCTCGACCGGGGGTCAAGCCATATCGAGACGAGGCTTCATACCCGGATGGGTGCTCTCCAAGCGGTTGGACGATCATAACCGCGAGAGAGGTCTTCGAGATATGCAGCGAAGAAGCCATGCAGCCGGTTGAATGATCATAACCGCGAACTGTCATGGTGCCGGGTGGCCCTCGACTGGGCGTCAAGCCATATCGAGACGAGGCTTCATACCCGGATGGGTGCTCTCCAAGCGGTTGGACGATCATAACCGCGAGAGAGGTCTTCGAGATATGCAGCAAAGATTGTCGTGCAAGCGTGGAATCTGGGGAAGTGGGAGGGCCTGACTCCTTGATTCCCGCTCCTACCTTCCTGTCGCCAGCGTGTGGGACAAGTGGCTGACATGCATTTAA
Source organism: Potentilla sterilis (assembly GCA_963682095.1). Classification (NCBI taxonomy): domain Eukaryota; kingdom Viridiplantae; phylum Streptophyta; class Magnoliopsida; order Rosales; family Rosaceae; genus Potentilla; species Potentilla sterilis. The sequence goes on from OY821761.1 coordinate 19,226,893, forward strand.
GGAGGAAGTCCATCAGTCCCGTCAGTTATGATGGCATGGGGAGGTTACCAATGCTGGGACACGTGCCAGCGCGGGGCGGTCTTGAGATGTAGGGCGTGGATTCGCAGGCGTTTGAGTTGCTCTGATTACTTGTTTTGGAGGGATTTCGATTGCCTAGGGCACTGGTCCCCTCTATAAAAAGGCCTCTTCTGCTCTTCTTTCTGTTGTTGCTTCTTGCTTTGGAGAAACTAAGAGAAAGAGAGAAATCCGGCGACCACCCTGAGCCCTTCTTGCCCTGCGAGATCTGTTTTCCTGAACGCTCCCTACCATTGCGCGCTGCTTTCCCAGGGCCGATTGTTCTCGGTTGAGCATACTAATCGGTAAGTTTGTTTGATTTCTTTGCCCCGGTGTTGTTCTTGTTTTTGGCTTTGTTGTTTTGTGGCGGGGGGGAGGGGGATCTCTGCCGCTGACGAAATTGCTTTGCGGCGAACTCTGGGAGAGGCCGTAGAAGGCGTTGTTGTAGCCTGTTGCTGACGAGCGCTAGGGTTTTGTGTTCTTCCCCTAGGTTAAGATGTCATCTTCAGGTTCTGACCGGGCTTCCGAATCGGCTGCCAGAGGTCCCCTCGTGGACGATGCGCAGAGGCTGGACGACTGGCTCAGTTCGGAATCTCCGGAGACCGAAGCCGCTGACTGCTCCGGGAGCAGGGTTTCGACTCCGTCCTCTTCTTCATCTTCCGGGGCTGAATCCTCGGAGACTGAAATACCGCACGGGGTGCGTCTTGCAGATGCTCCGGTTGCGAGCTACACCATCGGCAGCGGGAAGCACGCTGTGGTGTGTGATGAACCGGAGGAGAGCATGACCCCTGAAGAGATTGAGGCGCTGCGGGAAGCGTGGGGCATCCCGGATAGAGTGCTGCTACGGCCCTTGAATCCTGGAGAGTCAGCCTGCAACCCGGAAGAAGGTTGGGTTGCTGCACATCAGGATCAGTTCCGGCATGGACTGTCGTTCCCGCTGCCACATTACGTGCAGTACATGCTCAGTGCGCTGCGAGTGTCACCCGCGCAGCTTCCTGGGCTCCAGTGGAGACGACTACTGAGCCTCGGCTGCCTGTACGAGTTCTCTGGGATGAACATACCAATGGTAAATGAGTTCCGGGCCTTGTACAGGCTGTCGTACTCCAGGAAGCAGGGGTCCCATGGTTGCCTGTCCTTCAACACCCGGAAGCCTCCTCCGATTGTCACCAATATGCCTTCATGGGTAGACAATAGCTGGAGGAAGAAAGTGGTGATGGTGGGCGGGAAGTGGCAGGCGAGGAATAGAATGTACTGTGTTCCTGGCGCCTTCCAACCCATTGGCGACCAGTCGTACGAGCTGTCCGATCTGGAGCGTGAGAGGATCTCGACCATAACCGGATGTTGGGATGACCTGGAACGGAGTTCTTACAACTTCATCCGAAGAGAAGTGCTGGAATACTGCCAGCTTGGGCGGGGTCCCGGTGCGTAGGAAACGCTTGAGCGGTGATACTTTGTGCTAGCTTTGCAAAATTCTAAGTGTTTGCCTTCCTTGCAGGTGCATCTTCCCGGGCGATTATCAAGCCCGAAACCACTCTCTCTATGGACGGGGAAGATCTCCTCAACCAGCTGAAGGAGAAGGCCGAGATCGTCTAGCGGACGTCGGTGAACGACGGGTCCGGCCGACTTACGACTCTTGCGGAGCCGAGGGCCATGGACGTCGATGAGGATGCCTATGTCCTGAGGCGGGTGAAGACCCATCACTCCACAGGCCTGCTGGCGCCTGGCAAGGGCAAGAGCACCGGGGGGGCGGTGAGGATTCCCGGTGGGATGAACAGGGTTCCCAACCGGCCGGTGTCTGTGCCGCACGTGGCCCGTGTCGCCCCCGCAAGCGCACGATCTTCCTCTCCGGAGGGCCGGGGAGAGAAACGGAAGGTCGGGGACGTTCCTTCTTCCGCGCTGGTGACGCTGACCGGTGGGTCGGCACGGGAGAACCTGGCCAAACGGTTCAGGGTTACTAGCGGTGCGCAGACCACCGCTGCTGGGGAGAATGCTGCTGCTGCTGCTCGGCAGAGTAGCCCAGCGCCTGCGGATGCATCAAGGGGAAGCCCGGATGGTGCAATCGCCCGGCAAGTGGCGGCGGACTTGGCCGGCCTTGGTCTGGACAGACCCGGGGTTGCTGGAGCCTTGGCGGGCGGGAATCGTCCAAAATGCAAGGAATCCGTCCTCTGGGTAAATACCGCATGGTACCACTGTACTGCTTGTAACTTGTTTTCTTTTGCTGCTTGACTAACTCTTTGGTGTTGCGCAGTTGCTGTACAGTCTGTACGAACCGGACGCGAGCGAGGGGCTGTCGGAGCTGCAGAGACAGATAACTGCTTTATCCGAGACCCGGCAGCGCCTGGAGGTGGAGAAGTCTCGCTCGGATCGGGAGAAGGCCAGATCGGAGGAGAGGGCCAAGAAGTTGGAGGAGCAGAACCGGACCCTGGAGAAGGAGAGGGCCGAACTGGCGGAGCAGAACCGGCTCCTGGAGAAGGAGAGGGCGGAACTGGAGTCCAAAGTGGACGAGTTCCAAGTGGGAGCTGCTGCTCTGCGCGCCGCCTCTGCTGCTCCGGCCCTGGAAGATGACCCGGAACTCTGCGAGAGGGTCGTTCTCAATTACCGCGAGAGCGATCAGTTCTTGGAGATTCTGGTGAAGGCCAGGGAAGAGGGCATCTCGGATGCGTACACGGAATGGGCGAGGAAGGGATGGGTAGACACTTCCCTGATGTCGATTGCTGCTGAAGGAGATATCCATGAGCAGTCGGACATCCATCAGGAGGCGGTGGAGGAGCAGCCGGGTGAAGCGATTCGCTCGGACTTGGATTCTTTTGCCAACGGTGCCGAGCCTACCCGAGCCGGAGTCAACACCGGAACTAACATCGACGACGTGGGTACCGCAGGAGAGGCTGGCGGACTGCCCGCCAAAGGCGGAATCGTAGCTTCTTAGGATTTTCTTGCCCTTTTCCTTGTAATCTTTCCGGATCGGTTACTGCTTGTATACTTGCTTGAATATGAATATACTGGAACTGGCAGAGCCGGTGAAATTTTCTCAAAAGTAGTTTGCATATATATTTGTTTTTACAGCGGTTGAACCGCGAACTATGCCAAACTAACCGCTCAGACTAGCGGGTTTTACCAAGACTGGTCATATTCCCGGTCGGGGTCTGTCCCTCTTTTCCCCATGTACCGCTGGAGCTGGCCATTATCAATCAAAACCTGCACCGCTTGCCTGAGAGCGTAGCACTTGTTCGTTCGATGAGTAGCCTCATCATGGTAAGAACAGTACTTGCCCGTCTGCGCCGTTGTAAGTTTCCCCTTCGGGAACCTTCTTGGGGGCGGTGGGGTAATGACACTCCCGTTCTCAAGTAGGATATCCTCGTAGGAAGTGGTGAGAGCGGTGAAGACTTCTTGACCGGCCGGTGGTGGTGCTGGCATGATTGCTAGGGGGCGCTCTTGGCGGAACGGCGCCGGCTTGTGCTCATTCTGAGGCTTATCAGAATAGGACCTCTGCTGCCGCGGTGGCCAGTTTCTGTTGTTGGCGTTCCGGCTGGGCCGAGTGGTGCGGTTATCGGTCCGCTGATTGGGCTTGGCTTCCTGGGCGGGCGGGGGGTTCTCTTCCCGGGGATGGTCTTCCTGCTGCTCATCCCGCTTCCTCTTCTGCAGGTGGTGCCCATAGGTCTCATGATCGGCCTGAGCATGCCGGATGGCCATAGCCATCAATTCATCGTACCCCTGCGGGAGTTCTACCCGAACGGCGTAGGAAAACTTGCCCGCTCGGAGCCCTTGTTTAAACGCCATCTCGGTGATGCCCTTGTCCAGGTTCCGAACTCCGGCCGTAGCCGTCTGCCAGCGGTTGACAAAGGTTCTCAGCTCCTCCCCGGGGCTTGTCTGCAATTGAAAAGGATGGTCGACGTCCGGGCTCCCTCGACTCGGAGAATGAAGCGACCTACGAACCGGTCGGCCAACTGCTCGAACGCCTCGATCGAGTTTGCTGGAAGCTCGTAGAACCAGCTGAGTGCTTCTCCGGACAAAGTCTCCTGGAAGATGTTGCAGCAGACTGCATCGGAGTATCCCTTGGCGCAAGTTTGGGACCGGAAGCTGTCCAGATGCTGATACGGGCAGCCGGATCCTGAGTAGGTGAGCTTGAGGGACTTCTGGTTGCCAGATCTTCCCGACTCCATGACCCGGTGCGAAAAGGGGCCCATGCGCTCATTAAACCGGGCGCCCTCCATCGGCCGCGCGGCCCTTCTCTCGTTAGCCTCCATCTGGGCCTTCAAGCTCGACACGGTGTCAGCCAGCACCTGCAGCGCTCGCGCGGTTGGTGTCTCTGCTCCATCCACTGACGAAGCGTCGGGCTGGCGGGAGGTCGTCGCGCTTTTTGGCGGGCCTGCGCCTAATGGCGACTTCTGCCGTACAGGGTCACCGGACTGACCGCCCGAAGATTGCCCTCCATCGGCGTGTTGAGGTGGGTTTGGCGGGAGCGTCGCCTGTGCCTGGGCCATGGCGTCACTGCGCTGCTGTCCCCTCTCCAGGGCAGCCACCAAGGCGGTATTCACCGCCTCCATTTCTTCGTACCGAGCGTTGGACCTAGCTCTGTCCCTGTCGCTCTCCTCTTTCAGACGACTGACCTCTGCGGCCATCGCCCGTAGTTCTCTCGCCATACCGCGATGGCCGGGGCTGTACGTGAGGTCCCGGTCCGGGCTCTCAGATCGATCGCTTGAATCATCTGAGAACGTCAAGGCGAAGCCCCGTCGCTTTGGACTGTCTTCCTCCTCTGCCGGGCCTTTACCTCGCGAGCTGTCGTGGGGGGGATTCGGCATGCCGGATGGTCCCCCATAACTCTCTCCGTCCTGACCATTGCCCCGGTCGCCGCGCGGCTCCCGCGTGACGGCTGGGGTGGAGGTGAGCGTCTTCACTACTGCAAGGCGTCCCTCCTCGGCGGTACCTTTCTCTTGACTCATCTCTGATCTGTCCTTTTTTTTTTTTTTTTCTCTTCCCGATGGAATAAACACAACTAACCGACCTCTGCCCGCTGGCAGAGTAACACAACTTTTCGAACTGCTTCCCACAGACGGCGCCAATTGTTTCTGCCTAAACCCGGGGGTCTAGTAGATACTCGATGAATCCAACTCGATCTCCTGCAATCCTGCTTACTAAGGGGAATACCGGGCGGGCCGGCCTTCACCTCTCCTATGCCTAAGTTAGTATCGTTGGAATATATATAACTAAGGCACGTAAGTAAGCAGGGAGAGAGACAAGTTACCTCATAAAGTGGGTAGTTGGGGCCCATATATAGGTGGTTCGGGGTAAGGACTGGCCTTACTCTTCGATGTGGGACTGGTTCCCTTCTGTTTATACTTTCTGGTGCCCCCTTAGGCAGGCTGGCGCCCCCGACCCCTGGGTCCCTGGAGGCAGGATAGAGTGCCAGGCCCCGAGGCCGGGTGCTGGTGATCCGGTCCCGACCCTTGGGCCGGGCCCTGGTGCGCTTGCTACGGGTCTGTGGGCCTGCTGTAGCCTCTCTGCGGCTACTGTCAACAGTTATATATAAATTGTTAAATTAATTATATATATTAATTGGTGGCCTAATTATATAAATGGTTATATTTATGTTAATATATAAATGATTATATTTATGTTAATGGTTAATATTATTTAAAATTAGTTAAATTATAAATATTAATTTGTTAGTATGTTTTAAAATATGTTAGTATTATTGGTTATTATATTAATTAGAATTTGTTATTTAATGTAATATAATTTAATATTAATTAATGTATTAATTTATTTGTTTCCAGATGGCCGATGCATTTAGACAGCTATTCGGAGGCCGTCGTTCCAGATCTAAGGGTTCTGGAAGTTCTGGCGGATCCGGAGACTCCGAGAGGACCCCTAGCCAGCCTGATAGGACCACCAGCCAGCCTCAGAGGATCGATTCATCCCAGCCGCGGAGGAGTGTGAGCAACCGGCACCAGACCCTTTTATCGGCGCGGCGGCCGTTGAGCAGTTCATGTCCCCCTCTCCGGCCAGATCCTCTGAGTTGTAGTACGCAGCTATTTCAGGACGACATAGCTCTAGACGTTCATCAGGTCCGCATGCTGAATGCGAGAGAATTCGGCGACAGAACTACGCCGGCCAACAAAACTGGTGGTATGCTATGTTCGCGGCACAACAACAAGGCCTTGAACCTCCACCCCCGTTTGAGCCGTTAGATGAACCTCGAATGCCAAGAGCTCCCGAGTTCATTCAGTAGGATGACGAGTATGATGGACAACAGGATGGTGGCCAGGATGGAATAAATTAAATAATTAATGAAAAACGTGTTTCTTGTTAGATTGTCATTGTGAATTGCAGGTTGGTTGGAATGGTAATTTAGAAATTAATTTAATTTTTTTCCCCAAAATGTAAGAACAGCCGACGATATTGACATTATTTCGTCGGCTATCACTACTATAGCCGACGATTTTTACCAAATTTCGTCGGCTATAACTGTTATAACCGACGAAAATGACATTATTTCGTTGGTGGTCTATGTTAAATAGTAACGGTTTCGTCGGCTATAACTAATTAATGCCTCTTAAAATATTAATATATTTCGACGAAATCTGCATGTCGGCTATATTTCAGAACAAATAACCGTCGAAACAGAAGAGATCGTCGGCTATATTTCATAACAAATAACCGAAGAAACAGAAGAGATCGTCGGCTATATTTTACGATATCGTCGGCCATATGTGAAAATATCCGACGAATTTCGTCGGGCATTATGCCAAGGTTTGGTCGACGAAATGTATTTTCGTCGGTGATAACTTTGGAATGGTCGACGATTTCGTTATTGTCGTCGGGTATATTTTTACCGACGCCGTTTTATCGAGGAATAATAGCCGACGAAATTTTCGTCAATAGAAGGAATACCCGACGAAAATTTTGAATAGTAGACGAAATTTTTTTCGTCGGCTATTCTGTCCGATCTGGTAGTGAGGTGATTAGTTCTTGAAAGGTAGGTTAGTCAATTTCGGAAATATCGGCAATTTCATGGAAATATAAGAAATATCGGGAAAGTTCGACGAGAAAATGACAGAAATAAATCAATATATCGATGAGGTGGAAAAACAATAATATCGCCGATATTTCATCTATAATATCGATTTTACATTTCTTGGTCACAACCTAAATCGGGCTCCAATTATAAATTACAGTCCACCGCAAGAGGCAAGACTTTTTGCCCAACTAAAAGTTGATGAGTGCCTAAGCACGTACACAATAATAAACCCTACAATCGTTAGTAGTATAGAAGTAAGTAGGGATCGTTCTAGGCCGGGGATTAAGGGCACCTGAAACATGAGAATGTTAGACAAAAATATATACATATATACATATTCACACGTCACACATGGGGGAAGAATTGGTTCGGCAGCCATAGGGCTGCCCTAAAACTAAGAACACGAAAATTTAAAACCTAAAACTAATATGTATAAGTGATCATCATCTCTCACACCAAATAGTTCACACAAAAGACTCTTTAACAAGTAGACTCGCATGTAAGAAAGTAAGGAACAAGTATTTAGCATGTTTTAAAGTTCACAATAGTTTCGATCCCAATTAGAGCCTACGAGGTCATCTAATTGTTTGATTACTAAAGTTCTTAAGATTAACTACGAGTATAATCCTAAGGTTATGCTAACTGGTTTTGCACGTTAAACATTTAAGCATGTGAATCACAAATCGAAGACATGTAAACAAGCAAGGTTGTCAATCATCTTATTTAACATGCAATTTCTAAGGGTTTTACTCTTGGCGAGAACACAATACAAGACAACTACGAGTATGAATTATCTATGTTCTCTAGTTTGATGAAACCTAACATCTAGATTTACATGCCTCTAGCCAATACTAATGTTTCGGTTTTTAAGTCACATCCTTTAGATTACTAACCAATTTAAATCCTAAACATGCATCTAATACCACTGTCCTAATTATCTAACACACAAAATCAACAAGTTAAAATTACAAAACCTTGAAATAAACTTCAATAAAATCGGTTCATACAAAAGTTTAACAAAAACCAAGAATTGAAACAAGTTCTTACAAACCACACAAACATGAATAAATACATAAGCCATAGAGGGGGATGGATCACACTTTTAGAACCTTGAAGATTCCTCAATCGTGTGGTGAAGAAGGTGCGGCTGCTGCTTTAATTGGTTGTTCGGCAAGAAACAAGAACAAGGCAGAATTTCGGGTGGTGGTGATGGAGGGTTTTGGCTAAGTATTTGGTTTTTGGTACTTGAGAGACTTGGTAGAGCTTTAGGCTAGTATTTTTGCTTGAGATGAGATGATATTTTCTGAGAATTCATTGGCTATTTATAGAGGAAAAACCCTAGGGTTGCCGGCAGCAATAAAGACTGCAAATTCCTTTTCCAAGTTGGTTAAGGTTTCCTTATGGGCAAAGCAATGCATTTCTTGGACTTCTTCTTCTGATCTTGGACTTCAATCGGCTGAAATGGTTCAACATGGATATGTCCAACACGTCTTCAGGTCCATAATATCCGATCCATGCTCCCAAAAGTCCAAATGAGAGTTATCCTAATGAAACCGGGAAAGTTCAGTTTTCTCGGCAGAATGATCATACTTCAGTAAATCCGGTATAACTTCCCCCTCATTACTCCGATTACTACGATTATAAGTCTCAGAGAAACTAGACTCACGGGGCTTTCCAACGGCATATGGCACGTTCTCTGGTTCCAAGCGATACGTCATACAAAAATTTTGAAATTCAGGACACAGTACCAGGAAAAATCCTGATAGTCCCTAGATCGTTTTGCTGAGATTGCCAAGTTACAGCCATCTTTTGGTCAACTTGCCGAACTTCGATTGATCTGAAATTTTGACACAATACACATTCACTTGCTAACTATATGCATATCAAATTTCATCAAATTTGGAAAAGGATAGGTCACATTAGCACGAGTCTCAGAATCACGAAAAAGACGTATTTCACTTTATTTCCTCAGAGTTCTAAACTTAGTCATTTTTCGGATTATTAAGCACACTTTTTCAAAACTCTACCGAATTGACACTAAACTAAATTATGACTCAATCTTAGATAAACATAGGTTAAACAAAGCATAAACGATGGCATAAATATATTCATATCGTCGCACATTGTGCTCCTATCAAATGCCCGATCAGGCGATCAAGCACAACCTCAACTCTTGACATTCGTTCAGCTCGGCCAATATAGCGGGCACATCGTAATTAAATAGCTGAAACTCTTTCATTAACCCACTACATATTTCTCTTTCCACTTTTGACCCTACTATTTATTCTCTCTTTCTTTCTCATTGTCTCTTTTCTGTAAACGATCCTTGCTTCTCAAAACGATCAATTGATTGTTGATGAGATGAACCCATTTTAATTATTATACACATCTTGTTAACGAGTGTAATTAACTTAGGGAGTTTGGAGGCTTCAAAGTTGGTTTAAAATGGTATTTTTTCCGGACTGGTACGCAGACTTCGGGAGGTTGAATGCTGACTTCGGATAACTTATAAAGGAAAAGCACACGTGTTAGGGTCACGCCCGGAGGATTCCGGGCTTTGACCCTCCGACGCTCAAGTTAGAGAGGAATCTCATGTGACAACTGTCCTCTTCCGGAAGACTCCATTTACTGTCCGTGCGTCCATGTAAGCATCCGGACGATCTCTGAGTAGGGAACACTCGCACTCCTACACTGAGCAGGTGGTATGCACCAACATATCTTCATTAACATGAGAAACTTATTGAATAATTAATTTTTTTTGTATATTCTTCATCTATCTCTAATATACCAAAGAAGTAGCAAGAAGATTAGGGACTTTGGAGCAATTCCAAGGAATTGCCCCTAATTTGACCACTTTGAACCCATTTTGATAACCACTTTGACCCAGACCCATGATTAAGATTTTCTCTGGCCAAGATCAAGATCGAGGTCTAGGTCTTGGTCTGTTTTACCAGAAAAGAACTGGAAGAATTATCATATACTACTATAATATCAACCTTATATGCAAATGGATGTGTACAATTAATGAAGCGAAAACAGAGACATCTAGGGAGAAAGCTAACCAGTGTACTTGCATAAAATTTTTGTTACTAACAAGAAGACCAAAGTGGTTGCCAAATATACATTCCGGCAATGAAAGCTAGTTGTTTGGAGCAAGATTTATAGACCACATGAATGAAAGCTAGCATCTTAGTATGGTGTTGCATCAACATTGTGATACATATAGTTAAGAGTTAAGACCGGAACTTCCAACTACTACTGCACGCGTACGTTGCATTATCTAAGAATTGAGATTTTCCCATACCTCAAGTTCCCGAGTGGTTCCACGTTATAGTATAGACAAAGAGACATTGCATCAAATGAGTCGCCCCAGACCTCCAACGCTAAAGTCTCTGATAGCCACCTTGAGATAGACTCATCATGGGCGGGCACACCACAGCATATATATCATGGCCTAGCTGGATCACTAACGAAAATACTTGATAGAAATCAAGAGTCTCGACTCTCATTGAAATATAACAAAACCATATACACCCTCTGAAAAAAGACATTAATTATTATCAAGACCGGAGAAATCAACCTACCTGAAAATCTTTTTTTTTACCTAATTACTGTGAGGACCCGTCCCAAAATTTCCCTCGAAAACTCCAAAACAGGTCCGAAATAGAATCCATTAACCAACTAAACTTCCCTTTGCTCCCAATACCGCAACCACCCACCCACTGGGAACAAAACTGATAAATTCTTTTACTGCTTATTTTGTCGTAAAATCTCTTTTTAGCCCGATTTTACCTTTTTATGAAAGTCAACAGTAAATTTATAAAGTCAAACAGTAATAGTCAAAGTCAGAATTTCTATTTACTATTCACATTTTTACTGTTACTGTTTACCCTTTTACTGTTTACTATATACTGAATTACTGTTTTACAGTTTACTATTTACCTTTTATCATTTTACTTTTTCACCTTTTACCCTTTCTTCTACCTCATGCCGCCGAAACAGTAACGCCGCTGCCAGAACAACAACAACGCCACTGCCGCCTGCAGCTTCGCCCTGGAGGCTAAAAACACCTCCATTCCACTCCAAAACAACCCAAAACTATCGCCACCACCTTAGAACCTTAATCTTATTGCCTCTGCCGCCAAACACCAATGCAACCGCCGCCCAAGGAGGCGAAATCACCCTGTCTTCAATGTCACATCCCGGGACCAGCTCCGCCGTAACACGATATTATCCGCTTTGGGCATTCTCCTCTCTGGCCCTCACAGTTTTGTTTCTGGGAGCTCACGAGCAACTTCCCAGTAGGTCACCCATCCTAGGATTGCTCTGGGTACAACAAGCTTAACTTCGGAGTTCCCATCCCCTCCGAAGCCATTGAGCCCCCAAAAAGTCTCGTGTTAGATGGAGGTGGGCATGTACATATAAGGCACATTACCCCCTCTCTGTTGGCCAATGTGGGATATTACATTCAATCTCTCCCAAAATTCAACAATCAAACCCCAAATTACACTCAATCTACTCCAAACAATGTTCTGAACACGATTCTAGCCTCTAATTACATCAAAAACATCAAAATCACAACCTCCAAGAAAAATCACAAAAACCCTAAAAAATTCAAAATCCTAATTTCTCCTTACCTGGTTCGAAATGTACCAATTCCTTTCATGGGATTGCTACACGAGTTGAGACCTTTAATTCCCCTCATGAATCGCACCGATTGGTAGTTGGAGGAAAGAAGACCAGGTTCGACACAGTTGAACCTTCTCCCACAAAAAACCGACTAAACGGCGGTGATTGAAGCCACACCATCGACACAGAAGAGAAGAGGAGGCTGAGTCGGTTCGAACATGACCGGTGCGGTAGTCCAGCTCGGCCGGACGGCGGAGAAGAGTGGAGGAGAGGAGAGCTCGGGTTCGGCCGATCAGGGAGAGAGAGAGAGCCCAGAGAGAGAGAGAGGAAAGAAAGGAAAAAAAAAAGAAGGGAAAAGAATATTCTTCCCAAAAAGAATATTCCCTCTCGTTTAAAATATTCCACGTTAGAGAAGTTTCCGTTCATTTTCTAGAAATTTCCTTCCCCAAATTTTACGTCATAACTTTTTCACACGAGCTCTAAATCAAACCTGCTACATGTCCACGAACTCGATATAACGCTCTCTATCTCATCAAGAAATAAAATTCTCGGTCAGGTCAACGTATAAAAAGTCAACTGTTGAAATCCCCATATCGTAAAGTAAATTTCTGAAACGTCAAATTAAATCAAAACTTTTAGGGGGTATTTTAAGGTTCGGGTCGTTACAAACTCCCCTCCTTATAAAAATTTTGTCTGTGAAATTTGCGTAATCGCTAAGAATAAAGACGGGGTAAAAGCGTCTCACTGCCCCATGCTTATAAATTTCATGGAATACAACTTGCAAGGATGTCAACTTGAAAGAATTTAGAATTAAAAAAATCGATAATCCCAAACCATACTAGCACAAACAACCAATATTTAATAACTCGTTCAATTTACATTTTTCTCGTCATCTAAAAGTACCCGTGATTATTCACCACATTGTAATGTCATTTGGAAAATTACTATTGCTAGGAGCACAAAGTGCTACGATATTAATATGTTTATGCCCTCGTTTATGCTTCATTTAGCTCTTATTTATCTAAGATCGAGTCATAATATAGATTAGTGTATATTTGGTAGAGTTTCAGAAAATTGTGCTTAATTATCAGAAAAATGACTAAGTATAGAAACCTGAGGAAATAGTGCAAAATATGTCTTTTTCGTGATTTTGAGGCTTATGTTAAACTGACTTATTCTTTTCCAAATTTGATGAAATATGGCACGCTTATATTTGGCAAGCTGAAGTATGTTGTGTCAAAAATTCAAATCAATCGGACTTTGAGAAGTCACCCAAAAGATGGCTGCAACTTGGCCGTTTGAGCAAAACGATCCAGGGACTACCAGGATTTTCTTGGGACTGTGTCCTGACTTCCAGGACATCTGTACAACACATCACTTGGAACTAGAGAATGTTCTTAATATGAATAAGAAAGCTCTATGAGTCTAGTTTTTGCAGGACTTGGAATCGCATCAAAAGCTTTCCTGAAAAGGAAGTTATGCTCAATTGAAGATATAAAGGTCAAATCTGCTGAGAAGATTTCCGCTCGCCAGCCTGCGAATGTCCGCTCGCCAGCAGCTTCCCTCACCAGAAGATCAGCCGCCAGCACTAGTACGCCAACCCATCTTAGCTCCGCTCGCTAGCCTGCCAATGCGCTGGCCTGCCAATGTCCGCTCGCCAACCATCTGCGCATTCTAGTGTACATGTTCGCGCGACCCACTAAGAAGCCTTGCCAGTATCCGATATTAGCAAGGTCTGCACCCGAGAGCAGAGAGGAATTTCCGGTAATGTCTTCAAGTGGCTGCAAGCGTACCAAGTCATTCCTAAGTGCTATGCAACGTCCAAGAAGCTTCCTATGTGTGTCCTAGATATGTGAAGAAACCCTAGGCCGGCCAAGCAAGAGTTTTCTTGTTCAAAAGGGGAGAGAAAAACCTATTCCAACTCAGATTGGAAAACCTTATTGAATGAAGATTTCTATCCCGTTTTGAACAAGGAAAAATTCCAAACTGCACAACTATTTTTCCTATATCTAGAGACCGACACCCATCATAAAAAGGTCGTCACATCCTAAGCCAAATACACAAAATCTAAAGCTTTACCAAATTTTCTACCTTAAGTCCTAGATAAGATTCCTACCGAAACCACTATCACCACCATCCATAAAATTCCTGCCGAACCACCACCATCCTTCATCAAAGATCAACACGAGCTGTTGCCCAAAGGTGTCTAAATGTGTGATCTACTCCTTTCGGCTTGTAATTTTATTATTTTACTAAACTATGTCGATGTAGTTTGTATGTTCTTTTGGTATTTGTTTTTATGTCTATGTAAGAACAATGTGTTTGTTTGGTTTTGCATATTTAATATGAAAGTAAAATTTTGTATCTTGGTTTTATTTGTTAATTCTAAGTGTCGAAATTCGTTGTTCTTAAAAAGATAACATGTAAACGTAACTTATAGAAATCGAAGGTAGGTACTTAGGGAAGCATGTTCACAATTTGATTCTTTTCTTAACTTGGTTTGTTTTTTAAAATCCGTGTGCCTTAAAGATTTGTAGTCTATGCAATTGCAATGTATGGGGTATCGATCTCACCTAGCTAAAATAATTTAGGTTAATTCGAATGTGTCATTGTTTTAACCTGAGTTATTTTAAAGGTTAGAGTGGTTTAAAAGAACTTACTTGGTAATAAGAAGAGTGACGCCTTGCTTGTTAGCTTGTCTCCGACTAAAAAGACTTTGAACTTAATTACTTGGTATGTTTGTTTTCGACTATGTAAGTGTTCTCGAATATATCTAGTATAAATCTTTAGGGTTAGGCTTTAATAGAAAACCTTAAGGTGCTTAAGAAGTCTTAAATTGATTAGTGAAACCTTGTAGGAGCTAATTAGGTCGGAACTAAGTTAAGTCTTGAATATTTTGTTGCATGCTTGTTGTGAGTCTTACTTGTGATTTTCTATGTGTTATGATAGTTTTTGATGAGTGCTTTGTGTGAAAAATGTCGACCAAACTTGTAAATAATAATTTAGTACTTTAATTTCGTGCATTAGTTTAGGGGCAACCTTCTGGTTGCCGAATCTCATCTCTAAAACCCCTATGATTTTCGTGTGTTTATATGTATATAAGTGTGACGTTATGTGCATATGTTTGTGAATAGTTTGTGCTAACATTCTCATGTTTCAGGTACCCTGCTTAATCCCCGGCTAGAACGATCCCTTCTTATTCTATACTACTAACGATTGTAGCGTTTATTATTGTGTGCGTGCTTAGGCCGCCCATCAACTATGGACACCCAAATCGATTTATAGCGATAAAAGAATGAGAAACAAATCAAGTTTCTGATCGTTTATGGCCTCAATTAGCCACTACTCAACATTTAAATACTTGAAATACAAACTTATAGCTTAGTGAGCCTTAACTCAGAAATACTTGATCAATTGACTTTCCGTAGGCTAGAAACGGCAAATTAAATTCCAGGCAAGAAATCAAGAAATCATAAATCATAAAATATAATTATACTACTCTTCAAAACCACAACCTCTCATATTAACCTCACAAATATAATAAATCATAAAATACTTTAGTCAACATAAATATGTTTCACAAACCAACATAATCCACAATTATAAATCAAGAGATATAATCACAAACGGTCCACTCTCAAATATTTTCATAACAACATATCCAACCGCGCTAGTTCGGAAATTTATTAAATAACTGAATGTCTCATAAAATAAAATATTCCCGAAATCAAGTAACCAAATATCACAACCCATCTCATTAGCCATATCATGTCGGATATATCAAGAGAAGGTCAGCACCACCATGTAACAGTAAGCCTCTCAGGCTAAGGGTCAGAGCCTCTCCAAGGCTACTGAAACAGCGTGGACAAATATAATGACCTAAGTCTCTCCCAGGCTAAAGGTCGGAGCCTCCCCAAAGCTACTGAAACCACGCACTACGCACCACGCTACCCCTAGTTAGCAAACATGACGACCTAGCCTCTCAGGCTACGGTCGGAACCTCCCAGGACTACTGAAACAACGTGGACAAATATAACGACCTAAGCCTCACCCAGGTTAAAGGTCGGAGCCTCTCCCAGGCTACTGAAACCACGTTCCACGCTAATGCTAGCTAGCCCATAACGACCCTGATATGGTAAATACAAATCCAAGCTCACGCTTCTCCTAATATATCCATCCAATAGACAAATATCATAACACTATATGAATTATCCAATAGAATATCAGCCTCAAAGAAATATTTGTAACCGACATGTCAAAAGAACATCGAAAATGGTATATAAATATAAAAATTATTTAAAAGATAAATCATATTGTTCCCGGAAATCCCATTTCTGAATAATATTACGTGCCATAAAAATTAGTCGTAATAATGTTTTAAACCAAGTTTTACCTTAATAATTATATCATTCCTCCAAACTCCTTCTCACTTCTCTACTTCTCTTTAATCAACTTCCGGAACCTAATCAACCATAAATGATTCCTCCATTTAGCAAAGAAACCAATAATATATACACAGCTTTACCAAATAACACAAAATTCTTCATATAAATTGTACAAACATGGGAGAATACTACCACAAAATTTCAAATGAAAAGAAGCTCAAATCCAAATCAAATTCAAAGCCAAATTGGCTGCATAGCACAATTAAGAAACAATCTATGATACCGAATATTTAACTTCAAGCATTCACCACCATTCATTTATTTTATCAAAGAACACCAAAATTAAAGTATCAGATTAAAACCACACACATTGAAGTACAATTATACAAATTTCAAATCAATGGACTCCTCAAAAATAATTATATTCGAGCTTAAAACTGCTGTACTCTTCACTTCAGAAAACATCTATAAATCAGCCCCCTTACCAAAGTATATGAAAATTTCCAGATCAATAAACACACACATAAGAGAAGAACTCCACAAAATTTCAGGCAAAACGAAGGCTTAAAACTTAATCAAATCCGAACTGAAAGTTGTTGCTCTGTAAACACAAAATTTGTTTAGTACTGAATACTATAACTTTAGAAAATCTCTAAAAATTAACCCCCTTATCAAAGAACACAAAATTTTCCAGGGCAGTAGTACACACAAGGAAGAGCAACTTTACAAAGTTTAAAACGAAATGGAATTTCCTGCACAGCCTCCTTGGTAAAGTATTAGATGCGAACTATATGTATTCAACTTCATACCTCTTCTGCCCAGTATCGATTCCATTGAGCTTTCACAATGTAATTGGTATGAGAGAAAAAGAACAGATATAGCTTTATGTCCAATTGAAATACTTAATTAATAAATAAATAATGATAAACAAGATCCATTAATGCAAAAGTTCAAGCAGCACTCAAAACAATAATTTAAACAATTACTTTCAGCTGAAAACCTTATTTTCCACACACAGCATCCTTTTATTTAAGGAGTTACTAGCCTTAGACAAGGCCAAGCACACACAACAATATAACAGCTCAACCAAAGCCAAATCATACTAAGTAAACCAACACATCAGGAAGAGATATTAAGAAACAAATAAAGGTTAATTTGCCAAACCAAATATACCAGACTAATATAACTCCGTCCAGTACCAACCAAATCATAAAGTAGGGTTAAGAATGAAATAATTCGAGTTTGGAAACCAAAATAGAACTGAAGCACAAAATACACCACAGCTGCTATTAGTCAACATCAGCACAACCTAAAAACGGAACAAAGAAAACTTGAACTGCTTTGATATCAATGTGGGAAAAGCAAAAGCAAGATTTTCAGCAATATTGGGAAGACTTGGTCACTACCAATTTCAAGGTAGAAAGAATAAGTTGACCACTGAAACCAAAATAAAGCAGAGCACAACAACCACCAGGTATCATCACCAATGAGCCATGTATGGGAAAATAATTTGGTGGTCAATCAACAGATCCGAAGTGCGTATTAATTTCAAATTCTTCTACAATATCAAAGACTTTCTGTTTTTTTTTTATTATTATTATGAAAAGAAACTAACTAACTGAATGTAACACATGAGCAATAACATCATAAGTACTGTGGAACAACACTTGTAGAGATTAACTAACTGTATTGATGCAAAAGGTCAAGCCCTTCATATATTAGTAAACTGGTTTCAACATAACAACTTTGTATATATATAACAAAAAGAAGCAATAACTCTTTATGACCATACCTTTGAAGAACCTCAATGCTGATCATACCAAACCTTACTGCAATTTCTTGATCTCACAAGGTAGACATTGACCGAAATCATAACAAAAGTTACAGGTAAACTGTACTTAATTCCAATAGAAGCCAAGAAGATGACTCCAAAGCAAACGATAATACATAACATACATCCGTAATTCAATAACTTAAATGAGATCACAAACTAATTATACAAAACTAGTATCCTGACCTTGGCAATAATTCAGGATCACTCTTGAAAGTAAGGAAAACAAATTAAAACTCCAGTTCCTAATAATACAAGCAGATTCAAACCTTTCTAATAAAGGTTGGTATTCACTCAATAATAACTCAGAACTTGTGACCAATCCCAATTATCATGAATAGAAATAATGTTATAGAACTAGAGTTAACACAAAACAAAAGCCTATGAAATGCCTGATACAAAGTAGAAACTAACAGATGCTTTCAAAGCAAAGCATAATAATATACATGAGTAGTTTAGTAACTTAATTACAATCATTAACTAACTATAAAGAACTATTATCCTGATCTCAGCAGGAAATCATAAATCACTCTAAGGAAACATGAGAAATTTGACAATGAAACAAATTGAGCAACCAACTTCATAACAAAAACAACTACACATAAACCAATAAGTCAAAACGAGATAAAGACCAATATATTCTTTAGTCAGATGAAAATCATAACACAACCGTGCAGAACTCAAATTCAACTTGCCTACTATAAAAGTCTGCAATAGAGTACTCGAAAATCACTAAGAAACAATAAAAAAAATCATGGTCCGAGGGGTTGAACCTGGCTCTGATACCAATTGTGAGGACCCGTCCCAGAATTTCTCTCTGAAACTCTGAAACAGGTCCGAAATAAAATCCATTAACCAACTAAAATTTCATTTGCTCCAAATACCGCAACTACCCACCCACTGGGAACAAAACCGATAAATTCTTTTACTGGTTATTTTTATTTTGTCGTAAAATCTCTTTTTAGCCCAATTTCACCTTTTTATGAAAGTCAACAGTAAATTTAAAAAGTCAAACAGTAATAGTTAAAGTCAGAATTTCTATTTACTATTCATCTTTTTACTATTACTATTTACTCTTTTACTGTTTACTATCAACTATATACTGAATTACTGTTTTACAGTTTACTATTTACCTTTTACCCTTTCTTCTACCTTATGCCGCCGGAACAACGTACAGCGCCGTGATGGAGATGTTATCCAAGCACAAAGTACCTGCAAAACAACTTCATACACATAATACCCTTCTTTTGTCAATTGTAGTTAGGACAAGTAGGGATCGTTCTATCCTGGGAAATCAAAGGCTTTCAATCACACAAAGTGTTGCACATAAGGGGGTTGTCGATTTTTATGTCTAATTACCTACTGATTTTTACAAAAATTAAAACCTAAATTATTATATACAATTGATCAACATCTTCCACACAATCACAAAACACAAAACTCATTACACATGCAACGAAATTAAAACAAGTAATAGGGGTAGCAAGCAAATATTGAATTCAAGATCAACTAAGTTCCAATTTAATTAGAGCCTTCGCGGTATATCTAATTATTCAAAACATCACAAGTATTTAGAATTAACTTCGCGTATAATCCTAAACATGGTACTAATCGGTTTAACAACACTTCGCGTAGAAATTAAACACAAATAGCACATAAGCACAATATGTCGAATTGGAACATGTTAGCAGGTATGGCGTCACTCATCCCACATCGACATGTAAATTTTCAGAATTACTCTAGCCCTTAGATAAATACACATTAAAACCAACTTCGCGTATGATCCAACATGTATTAAATCGGCAAGTGAATTCAACATCTAGACAACACTCATGGCCTTTCGAATGCATCTAGACATCTCCTTCGGTTGCGCACGAATTAAGGAAATAAACCTAATTAAATCAAGAAAACATGCAAAAGTCTACTGCCCATCATACCATATTCAATTAAATCACAAGCATAATTCGGAAATTAAACCAAAGATAACCAAATAATATAACAAGAATTCGGAAATCCCATGAATAATTTACAAAACCAAAATTGGAACCAAGAATCCATACATAATTCATAGAAAAATTAATGTATAAATACAAAGAAACTAAAGCCATCGAAAATTACAATCCAAGTCACAACCTTATTGAAGAATTCGGCAAGTGGATTGGTGTTGATGATTGGAATGATTTTATGAAAGGTGGTGGAAGATGGTTCGGCTATGTTCTTGGTGAGGATTTTTGGAGAGAATTCGTCAGAGTTTCGGCAAGTTTAAGTGAGGAAGAGAAGATGATTTTCTGTGTAAAAATCGTCCAATATATAGAGGCAAAAAGGGTGGCTGCAACTAGGGTTCACAAAACCTAGTTTTTCTCAAACTTATCCTGCTGGCAGATTTGACCTTTGAGTGAAGATTATGGAATATCTTTTTCTACAAAATAGATATTAAGGTGATTCCAATTGGATTGGAAACTAGACTCCCGTAGCGTTCTATCGATATAAGGCTCGAATTCTGATTCATTGTGAGCTGTCCGGGAGAGTCCGTGGAAGTTGGATGACGTGCACAGGAATTCTGCCGAATTTGATCAGGATTTGTTGCGATTTTCATCCTCCATTTTCTGCCGAAAAATCCCAAGATAATGACTGAATAATGAGAAATATCTCTTTAGGTTTTCCATGAATTAATTCAGCCAAAAATCTTGCACTAAGGATGGAATTCAGTCTACATTCGTAAGCCAAATCCATGTAGAACTCGGTGTTGGTTTTCTTCTTTCGGCAGACTTGACATTCGTGCATTCAAACCGGCATAACTTTTTGCTCAGGAAAGACTTTGCTACGATTCCAAGTCTCAAAGAAACTAGACTCGTAGAGCTTTCAAACGGCGTATGGCGCGTTCTCTGGTTCCAAGCGATGTGTCCCACAGAAATTCCGGAAGTCAGGACACAGTCCCAGGAAAATCCTGGTAGTCCCTGGATTGGTTTGCTCAAACTGCCAAGTTGCAGCCTTCATTTGGGTGACTTCCCGAACTCTGATTGATCTGAAATTTTGACACAATACACTTTAGCTTGCCAATTATATGCATACCAAATTTCATCAAATTTGGAAAAGGATAGATCAGTTTAGCACGAGCCTCAAAATCACGAAAAAGACATATTTTGCTTTATTTACAGATTTCTATACTTAGTCATTTTTCTGATTATTAAGCACACATTCTCCAAAACTCTACTAAAATGACACTAAACTAAATTATGACTCTATATTAGGTAAATAAGGGTTAAACAAAGCATAAATGAGGACATAAACATATTAATATCGTCGCACATTATGCTCCTATCAAATACCCCACACTTAGCTTTTGTTAGTCCCTTAGCAAAACAAAAACAAAAAGACTCAACTACTGCCCCTAAATGATTGTCTCAGGATCTTTAAAACACATAGCTTTCAAGTTAAGCATTTCAATGTAAGCACATAAATCCCGAGCGTCATAGACATGTATCAATGCATAAACAAGTAAGAAACGAAAATCACAATCAATGACATGTTATGTTGATTTCATCCTCCTCACTAGGCATACTCTCTTCTTTTCACTCATGATATGGCAATTCACTCATAGTATATGCAAGAGAACAGATTGTAAGGCAACAAATAGCTCGCATATTTCATCAAATAAAAGCACTTTGTGAATCAATTTTCTAGAAAAACTTCATGTAACAACTATGTGCACCAATGAACCAAAGCTATAAGCTCAACTCTTGACAAAAATCTCCACAAATCAAAGTTCACCCATTTTAAGAATCATGAAAGATCAACAAAAAGGTGATAATGGGGATTGGCATAAGGCATTCACATTTAGGATAATGGTGATAAAATGTCACCAAGACTTAGCAAAATTCAATAAATCCTTATGTCATCACTCCAAAGGCCAAATTTCAACATGTTGCACTACCAGATACGGCCGAATAGCCGACGAAAATTTTTTCGTCGGCCATTCCATTTTTTCGTCGGCTATACCCTCTGCTGACGAAAATTTCGTCGGCCATAAGTCGTCGGTAATACGCCGTCGGTAATACCAATGGCCGACGAAAAAAAAAATTTCGTCGGCTATAGTTAAGTATGGCCGACGAGTCAAAAAATTCGTCGGGCAAACGTGGGTGAAATAGCCGACGAACTTCGTCGGGTATTTCTGAGTATGGCCGACGAAATCCATTAAGTATGGCCGACGATTTAATGAAATTTCGTCGGCTATGGTGTTTTAACTATAGCCGACGATTTAATGAAATTTCGTCGGCTATGATGTTTTAACTATAGCCGACGATTTAATAAAATTTCGTCGGCTATGGTGTTTTAACTATAGCCGACAATTTAATAAAATTTCGTCGGCTATTGTGTTTTAACTATAGCCGACGATTTAATAAAACTTCGTCGGCTATTTCCTCGAAATATATTACTATTTTAATAGGTATTAATTAGTTATAGCCGACGAAATAAGGCAATTTTCGTCGGCTATACAAGTTATAGCCGACGAAAATTGGTAAAATTCGTCGGCTATACTTGTTATAGCCGACGAAATAATGCAAAAATCGTCGGCTATTCTTGTATTTGGGAAAAAAAAATTAAATTATTTTCTAAATTACCATTCCAAGCAAGCTGCAAATCACAAAAACAATTCATGCACCAACAAGAAACACGTCTAAATACCATTTTTATTAAATTCGTTCCAATATACATAAAATATAACCCTAATTATCCCCTAAACTACTAAAGTCTAGGATGTCATCTACAGCATCAGGCGCATCATCCTGCTGACCGAACTCGAGAGGTTCAGGCATTGGAGGCTCCACTAACTGCTGAAACGGGAGCGGGGGTGGACGGCCTTCTTGTTGTGCCGCGAACATCTCATAAACCCACTGTTGCTGGCCGTCGTAGTTGTATTGCCGAATTCTGGCGCACTCAGCATTCCAACGGACCATATCCAACTGATACTGCTGGTACTGCTGTTGTCTGCGGCGCAGCTCCTCTACTGTCTGGGACGAGGTCGCCAATTCTGCGGCCAATCGCTGCACTTCCCCCCTCATATGTTGGGTCTGGCCGCCTCCCTTCTTTTGACCTCCCTTAGTGGTCTTCAGGAGCCCTTGTCCAGAACCTCCCAAACCCCGGCAGTAGTACTCGTTGGACTGCTGTGGGAAGGCTGCGTTGAACATCCTCGCCGCCGTTTGGATATTGGTGCGGTCGACCCGGCGCACGGCTTCTTCCATATCTGCCTCTGAGATGTCCGGTTGTGTCTCCCGAACTATTTGCTGGAGCACCTCTTGTTCGGCCTGGGTCACCCGCTCCTAATTGGACGGGGAAAAAAAATTAATATTCTAACAAATGGATAGTTAAGTAAAATTAATAATTTAAATTTTAAAATCATAATGAACGACTTACGAGATCTTCTGTCGCTTGTGGATAAGCGATCTTGAACGTCTCCACGTAGGGGTTGCAATCAGGATGATCTCTGAGCGCCTCCTCCTGATATTGTGCAAACGGCCTTGAACCGCCGTGATGGAGGATTGTGTTACGGCGGCGGTTCTCCGAGTTTATCCGAGACCGTTCCTTCAAACAAATAATAAAATATTAGAAAAATGCAGCAAAAAATATAACTGAAATAATTATAAAATATTTAAACTAATAATTAAAATTTTAATAAAATAAACATTTATAGTGAAGTTTAGTATTTACCATCATAGCCGGGTTGTCGAAGACTACGGTCTTCAACCAACGCCACTCGTACTCCCTGAACATGAACTCTCTGGGAGTACCCATACGACCACGGTTGCCGTACTCGTTATAGTGGGAACGGAGCTCGTTCTTCCACTCTTTGAACCTACGAAAAAAACAAAAGTGCATTAGAAATATGATTAATATCATAAAATATTTATAATTATTAAATAAGACATTCCCAACGTACCTCGAGCTCTGTTGGGAGTCCGCCCAACCCCGCTTGTGTTCCGCAACCACAAAGTATGTCTGAAAGATAATATTTTATTAGTTTTATAATTATAAAAATACCGAAAATTTTTAAATATTACGATAACTAAATTAAATTTTTTTATTTACTCACCGACGCGGCGTTGTTCAACTCCATCTTGATTTCTTCGGGCACATCAGCCCACCGAGCCCACAACATAGGGACTCTGTCCCTAATGAGTGCACCCACGCAACCCGAGTAGTCGCGTTTCTTTTTCGCCCCAACCTCCTGATTAGGAGCTTCGTCAATCTGGATCCTCCCGCTCCGTTCAACCGTTCTCCTGAGCGTCTCAAAACTGATGACACCTCTGGTATTCCTCTGGGTTGAACTGCTAGCGCCTGTCCCTATCACATAAACGACGATTGGTTAATAAAATTAAATATTAGTGCGTTAATTTTAATAAAATATTTAATTAATAAAATCGAATGTTACCTGAACCCGATGATTCGGTTGCCGTCGACTTTCCTTTTCTCCTCGCCGAAATCAGGAGGTCAGGGCTCTCCCATGGCTGCTGCTGGTATGCCTCCGCAGCACTCACGAACTGAGGCATATCAGGCCACTGGGGCCGACCCTGATAGTCGACCTCGGGTATCGCAGGAATGTTGTAGGGGAGGAAGAGCTGGTTTGGGAGAGTAGGCCCCTCAGTCGAGTCACCAGCAGACTGAGTCGGACTCGGCATCGGCTCCCGATGAACCTCAGGCATACGAACCTGAGGAACGTCGGCAGCTATCTCCTCGTGAAACAGCTGCCGACTAAACCTCGGCGCCACAGAGGGACCGACCTGCGGAAGTGAAGTGCTCGACGGCCGCCCCGCCTGGAGAAGGGTCTGGTGCCGAGCACTCACACTCCGCCGCGGCTGGGCTGCATCCACACTCCTCCGCAGCTGGCTGGTGGTCCTCTCAGGCTGGCTAGCCGTCCTCTCGGAGTCTGGGGAACCGGCGGCATTTCCAGAACCGGCGGCATTTCCAGAACCTCTAGATCTAGAACGACGACCTCCGAACAACTGCCTAAATGCATCGGCCATCTAAAGCCAGACGCATTAATACATTAATTAATATTATATTATATTATATTAAATAACAAATTCTAATTAATATAATACCCAATAATACTAACATATTTTAATATTTACCGATTTATATAATAACCAATTTATACATATAAATTATACAATTACACCTAAATTATACAATTAAAATAAATTTTACAAAAATTACCTAAATTAACATAAAAACCTAAAAATTACATACATTAACATAAAAACCTAAATTATAACTAAATTAACATAAATACATAAATTCTACCTAAATTAACATAAATACATAAATTATAACTAAATTAACATAAATACATAAATTATATCTAAATTAATATAAATACATAAATTATACCTAAATTAACATAAATACATAAATTAACATAAATACATAAATTATACACAAATTAACATATAAATACATAAATTATACCTAAATTAACAATTATATCTAAATTAACAATTATATATAATTTATTAACCATAATTTAATTTATTAACAATTAAATAACAACAAAAAAAAGGGAGGCCAGGTACCGAATCGGGGAGGAGGAGGAGGAGGGGGAGGCGGCCGGAACAGGGAGGAGGAGGGGCGGCCGGAACAGGGAGGAGGAGGAGGAGGGTCGGCCGGGGCTGCCGGAACAGGGAGGAGGAGGAGGAGGAGGGGCGGCGGATCGAACCAAGGAGGAGGAGGAGGAGTCGCCGGCCTGCCGAACCAAGGAGGAGGAGGAGGAGGCGCCGGCCTGCCGGAATAGGGAGGAGGATCGACGGATGAAGGAGGGCCGGATTCGAGGAGGAAGATTGTTTAGGGAAAATCGGGCAAATGGAGGCTAGGGTTCGGCTGCATTTTACTTATACCCGATAGAATAGGCGACGAAATAAAGTAATTTCGTCGGCCATGCTATAGTATAGCCGACGAAATTACATAATTAATTTTTCGTCGGCCATGCTATGGCATAGCCGACGAAATTACATAATTCGTCGGCTATAGTCTTCGTCCCTCAGCATCCGTCCGATCTCCCCCATCCAACGGTGGATAATGGAAAGGCGCGGATCACCAGACTTTAGCCGACGAAATATAACTTCGTCGGCTATACTTTTGGTCAAACTACAAAGTCAAACCTCTAAACGCTTTAAAACGGAAATTGGCCCGTCTAAATTACGTTTTTTGGCCTGACCTTCAACAGAGAATAGTTTCAGATCGATGCGACGCATCTAATCGTATAAAAATTTCCCCCAAAATATTTACCGACCGTCAGGCTACCCATAGGAAAACGGGAGTAAAAAACAGCAAACCGCAACATTCGGCACACAGATTTTGTCGGAATCTTCCCATTTTTCAACCGTAGCCGTATTTCAATATTTCGGTCATATCTTATTTCACGACACATTTGCGTTTGAAGGGTCTACGTATAGTAGGTATTTGAAACTATACATTCACTTAAACACTTAGTAAACTAGTTAAGGAACATTAGTGCATATATTCCGATTTTGAATCTCAAAGTTTGGAAAATCTATTCCAACCGTCAGATATCACCGTTAAAATTAAATACATGTATGAAAAAAAATCCAACTACATCTGACAACGTTGAAGGCTCAATCGGGACAGTCAAACCGCAAAGTCAAACCTCTAAACGCTTTAAAACGGAAATTGGCCCGTCTAAATTACGTTTTTTGGCCTGACCTTCAACAGAGAATAGTTTCAGATCGATGCGACGCATCTAATCGTATAAAAATTTCCCTCCAAATATTTACCGACCGTCAGGCTACACATAGGAAAACGGGAGTAGAAACCGCCTAACCGCAACATTCGGCACACAGCTTTTGTCGGAATCTTCCCATTTTTCAACCGTAGCCGTATTTCAATATTTCGGTCATGTCTTATTTCACGACACATTTGCATTTGAAGGATGAAGCAATGGTTTGTCGATAGTGATAGAAAATGGAAACTGCTCTTTTTTTGTTTTTTTTTTTAATCATAGCCGACGAAATCAAACCTAGTATTCGTCGGCTATTGTTTTGTCGTTTTCTGTTAAAAACTTATGGCTGACGAAATATTTAATGTTCGTCGGCCATTGTTCGTAATATTATTATTTTTTTAAAAACTTATGGCCGACGAAATAGTTATTTTTCGTCGGCCATTGTTCGTAAATAATTATTTTTAAATAACTTATGGCCGACGAAATAATTAGTTTTCGTCGGCCATTGTTCGTAAAATAATTATTTTTAAATAACTTATGGCCGACGAAATAATGCATTTTTCGTCGGCCATTGTCCGTTTAGCCGACGAAATAATGCATTTTTCGTCGGCCATTGTCCGTTTAGCCTTCTCTGAAAAAAAACCAAAAAAATCAGTGGTTTTACACCTCTCCTATTACGATGTCCTGTTCACATATAACCAAAATTGAACATAAAAAATCAGAAACCCAACAGTCAACATATTTCAAATTTTTGTTTAAGGGGTTTGGAACCCAGCCTAGCTGGGAGGCTCATCCCCACGCCCGTTCATTAGAAATGAGTTGATTACAAATGAAAGGATTACATCATTTAAATTACTTAATCCGTCGGATTGTAATCGGAATCATCGGATGAGTCTTCTTCGGTTTCTGAATTGCTCGATAGGGGTAATCTATGTCTTTCCTCACCACTAGAGTCCTCGTTAGTTTCTTCAATTGGATCAACATCAACAAGCAGTGGCTCTTCACGTCGAATTCGCACCGGCGTGTCAAGGCGAATAAAAGAGGAGTCAGGAATACCGTTTGAGTTGGGCTCTTGATACTCGGTGCCCCCTTCCTCGTTCTCTTCAGCCACTCCAAGTGTAGACGCCCGGTAAATGTAGCAATGGTGGATAGTGTTGACTACTTTCCACGGGTCACCCTTGGCGAGATCATCAAGATAAAACACTTGTTTCACCCATGTGGCTAAAACGAACGGGTCGTCCTCATACCATGATGTACTAGTGTTCACAGAACTTACGCCGTATTGATCGGTTTTCATGCTCTGCGGCCGTGTGTCAAACCATCTACACTTGAAAAGGTGCACTTTCATGCCTTCCCCGTAATGCAGTTCCACAACTGAATGGAGAACACCGTAATAGTCAAATCCACCATCCCCACCATGTGCCATAACCCCTGAATTTTGTGTTTTCAGTCTGAGGTCTCTGTCTTCACATCGAAATAACACACCATTCACCTTGCACGTCGCATAAACTTTTGAATAGACCGGCCTCCTCGCTAAAAGTCTGAGTTCGTACGACCAATTTGGGTGATTATCATTTGCAATAAGGTCCATCTGCAACCATCAGAATCAACTATAAATATGAATAAATATACACAATAATATATGAACACGTATAAAATAGTGTTAAAGGTACGTACCCAGCGGCCGAAATACTCTGCGAATGTCTGGTTGTGGTAATCGCGATCACTTGCTACTCCTTCACAGCGTAGATGTATGTCCTTCCAAAACTGAACTTCTGGACAGTTGATTAGTACCCACCAATGTGCAATGGCTACCTCATAATCTTTCAACTTATAGGAAACTGGCATGTTTCCACCGAGTACAACATCGTCGGAGAGTATGGAAAGATTGAACTGTGAAGGTACATCTTCCGGTATGCTTTCCTGTAACGCTCCGAAATACAGCTTCATGTAGGTAACGCACTCGTGCGCAATATATGCTTCAGCTATACATCCTTCAGGTACGGATCTGTTTTGGACAAAACCACCGTATTGTCCAAGTTGCCTATAAATCAAGTTTTTAAAGTGTTATGATAATACATTAACACTATATCACAGATATTGATGAGGAAATTAACATAAGGTGTAAAATACGTACCTTTCCTTCGGATACATCCAAGTGAAGTGCACAGGACCGGTAAGCAACAACTGCCGAGGAAGATGGATCATGAGGTGAGGCATGATGTCGAAAAAATTTGGAGGAAATATCATCTCAAATTTACACATGATATGAACGATGTCTTGTTGCATTTCCTGGAGGTCAGATTTTCTCACTTCCCGTGTGCATACCTTCTGGAAAAATCTTGCCAACGCTACTAACGGCTGCACAACGTGACGGGGAAGGAACGGTCGAATGAAAACAGGGAAGAGACGTTGTAGCAGGATATGATTGTCATGACTTTTCAACCCGTACAGATTGTTGCATTGTCTGTTGACACACTTGGCTATATTTCCAGCAAAGCCTGAAGGATACTTGGCCTCACTTATCCAATGCAAAATTTCTGATTTATGCTCAGGCTTGACGGTGTAAGGAGCTTGAGGTATTTTTCTCTTCCCTTGTTTCAACCATAGTGGTTTTCTGATATTCATGTTTTGCAGATCAGTGCGAGCCTTAGGACCGTCTTTCGTCTTCCCCTCCAAGTTCAGCGTTGTGCCCACCACACTTTCAGAAACATTTTTTTCTATGTGCATAACGTCTAGGAAGTGACGGATCAGCAACTCACACCAGTACGGGAGTTCCCACAATATGCTCCTATGTGTCCAGAATTTGTACTCCTCAGGCCTTTCAGGTATTTCCGCTACAATATCGGGATGATTGCTGAGGGCCCCAAAATCGTACTGATTAAGTCTTGCTAAAATTTCTCTTCCTGTCCATCTTCTGGGAGCACGGCCGTGTTCTTCGGTTCCATCAAATGCGGCGGACTCGTAACGCCAGTGGTGATCCGCCGGAAGGAACACACGATGACCCATTCGGCATATCTTGTTGCAATGAGGGGTGCTCCCATAATCGCTGAGGCACTCTGGACAAGCCTTGTATCCCCTAACAACGCTGCCCGACAATATCCCATAAGCAGGAAAATCACTGATGGTACCAATAACCATGGCATGCATCTGGAACGTCTCCTGCTTGTACTTGTCAAAAGTGGGATGACCAACGTCCCACAATACCTTAAGCTCTTCAATCAATGGTCTCATATACACATCGAGACATTTCCCTGGGTAACCAGGCCCCGGAATCAACAACGTCAACATATTATATTCCTTCTTCATGCACATCCACGGAGGAAGGTTGTAAGGTACCAAAACCACCGGCCATATACTGTATGAAAGACTCATGGTGCCGAAAGGGTTGAACCCGTCGGTTGACAGCCCGAGCCTGACGTTTCTGACATCTGACGCAAAATGAGGAAACTCATTGTTTATATGCTTCCAAGCCGCTCCGTCAGAGATGTGTGTCATGATATCTGCGGTGGTTTCTGACATGTACAACCGCTCAAGCCTATCTCTCAACGGAAAATACCGAAGTACTTTCACAGGTTTCCTATTGCCTGCTCCCGTCAACTTATATCGGTCAGACTGACATATCGGACATGCGTCAAGGCTAGCAAGGTCATTCCCTTCTGCATCTTCACCCCAGAAGAGAACGCAGTCAAATGCGCATGCATGGATCTTAATGTAGGAAAGCCCTAGATCTTTGAGGATACTTCGGACCTGACGGTGATTGGTAGGATTACGATGACCCTCCTCCAACAACGAAGAAGTGTACTGTAGATATTCATCCACTTGCCTGATAGTCGATTTTGTCTCGACTTTAATCCTCATTACCTCCATCACACTTTGAAGAACTGTCTTCTCAGAACTTGAAGACACAGGGGTCTGTTGCAATGCAATCAGTTTGTTGTACTTGTCAAAGGCAGCAGTGTTGACAACTTGTGGGAACGGCTGCACCGGGTCCTGCATATATTGTTCCCCACGTACACCGCTTTCAAAAGGAAACACGTCGTTGACGAATGCCATTGTTGGATCGTTGGATGTACTACTACTACCCGCCTCAAAATACTGCCCATGATCATGCGATCCATCTAATGATGGCTCACCGTGATATATCCAACGTGTGTACTTCGGCCAAAACCCATTACTCTTTAGGTGCTCCCATACTGTCCTAATCGGAAATCGACACATATCACTGCGACACTTACATTTCTTGCACGGGCAATAATGGTACGGTCCTTTTGCATTTTCCTCGACGAACTGCATAAAATCCACAACTCCTGTAGTGTATCGTCGGTCATGCCTTGGAAGCGAAATCCAACTCTTATCTCGATCCATATATAGCCTGATAATAATATATATGTATAACTTTAATTAATAATAAATTAATTAACACATATATATTACAATATATATTATTATCAACATCAACTCATATATATATATACTATTAATTAACAACCATTATTTAAGTTCATTACACTATCAACAACCATTAATTAACATATTTATATATATTTTAACACTAATTAAAATAACATTATTAAATTAAAACACATAATTATACTCTAACTGAAAATCAACTCAACTACAACTCAAAATCAACATATATACATACATTCTAACACTAAAACAACAACAAAACAAAAAATCACTTACTATATCAAAATCACTAAAACTCAAAATCAACATATATATATATATATACACATATATATATATACATACCTATATATAGCTCCACAATGTAAGAGAGGACGGATTTCAATAATACCCACAGATTTTTCACTCTTTCTCCCGTTTTTTTTTTAAATGAGCAGCTTCTGGCCAGATCTGAAAATATAAAGACTTATAGCCGACGAAATTGCCAACTTCGTCGGCCATTCTTCCCAAAGTTATATAGCCAACGAAAACTTTAAATCGTCGGCCATTCTATGTGTATGGCCGACGAAATAATGAATCGTCGGCCATTCTATGTGTATGGCCGACGAAATTTTTTTTTTGGCCGACGATTTTTAATTTTTACCGACGAAATAATTAATTTTTCGTCGGCCATAAATGTAATATTTATTTTAAAAAAACTTATGGCCGACGAAATAATTAATTTTCGTCGGCCATTATTATTATAGCCGACGAAAGGATGCATTGTTCGTCGGCTATTCTATGAAAAAAATAAAAAAATAATGATGATGTTAGTGACACTTCGGCTAGCATAAGTCCTCTTTCTCGTGCTTCGATGAAAGGAAAACAGAATGCCAAGCTCTCTGGAGTTTTTATCAAAACAGAATGATGATCAGAAGGTGATCCAGGCTACTAAAATGTTCAAACCAAAAGATCCTTTTTTCGTAGTTATCTTGTAACCATTCGACTTCATTAACTACTTAATCCTCACCAGATAGCAATTAATGAAGTTGAATGGTTGCAAGATAACTGAGAAAAAAGAATCTTTCGGTATGACCAATTTAGTAGCCTGGAAGACATTCTGATCATCATTCTATTTTGATAAAAGCTCCAGAAACCGTCAGATATTCTGTTTTCCTTTTATCGAAGCACGAGAAAGAGGACTTATGCTAGCCGAAGTGTCACTAATATCATCATTATTTTTTTAACACTAATTAAAATAACATCAAAACCGATTACTCTTTAGGATTAAAATAACATCAAAACATATATTAAAACTCAAAATCAACTCATACAACTAAAACCCAAAATCAACATATATACACATGTACGTATCTATATATAGCTTCACAATGCAAGAGAGGACGGATTTCAACAATATCCACCGAGTTTTCACTCTTTCTCCCGTTTTTTTCAAATGAGCAGCTGTTGTCTAGATCTGAAAATATAAAGACTTATAGCCGACGAAATTGTAAAATTCGTCGGCCATACTCCAAAAGTTGTATAGCCGACGAAAATATAAATTCGTCGGCCATTATTGGAGTATAGCCGACGATTTTTTTTTTTAGCGACGAAAAATCATTTCGTCGGCCGTTTTTTTTTTTTTTCGTCGGCAAAACTCATTTTTCTGGTAGTGTTGGGCCCAAACTTCATTCTTTTCTTCCCCATAACATAGTAAATATGAACAAAGGTCAAGTATAACAATGTTAGACCTTCAAATAATCATACAACTCCAAATTCACCACAAGAACTCATCCAATTTTTTAGTTGCCGAAATCTCAAATTTTTTATTTTTTTTTATTTTCGGCTCAAATTTTCTTTTCATTTTTATGTCCGAAATTTCTTCTTTTTCTTTTAATTTCGGCAACACATCTCTTTTCATGCAATTGGACAAGTTTTACCCCACACTTACTTCCCAACATCACTTCAAATAATAAATTCCAATTAAACTTTACCAAGTCTTGACAACAATGGTTAGGATAAACTGTTCTAAGCTCAAGGAATGTGTATCATGGTGATGAAATAAAATGGCTCAATGTTGGCTCAATGGGGTTAAAACTAAGGAGTCCCACGACAGGCACAAATTAGGCATAAGCTTTATTTGGCATTGGTGGTAATCCTAACATGATCTTTTCAATCCTTTTCAAAATCAAGGCATTTCATGAATAATGTCTTAAAAATTATCAAGAGTGAGTTCTAGCATTCTAGAGTTCATTAAAAGCTATGGCACATAGTCATTGAATAATCAAAGAATAATGAAGTTTTGAAAAATTCTGCCCATTTTTTCTTATATTTATCGCTCATGAAGAAAGTATATGGAATCAAAGCTCACATAGGTTATTATGGAACAAAATCAACACAAACATGCATGCTTATTACACAAATAAATCCAAGTCTCAAATGTTCATACCAATCACAAAGTCCATGAAACTCACAATTAATTCTTATGATTATGCAAAACCATCATCTATGTATTCAAAGATATAATCATCATAGACTATTTAGGGGCACCTAAGACTCAAAAACAAACAAAAACAAACAAAAGCAACGAAATTTTTTTAATTTTTCTGATTTTCTGATTTTGTATTTTCTTTTCTTTTTTATGACTCAAAACAAAGACAAAAACAAAACAAAACAAAAAACATGTGAAACATATATTCCCTACCCCACACTTAGAAAATTACATTGTCCTCAATGTAAACCAAAAATAATGTTGTAATTTCTAAGCATATGATAAAATTCACAAGTTCCACATTTATACAATTCAACCAAAAAGAGTTTAGGGATTTAGAAAATTCTAACTCTCGTTGATGGCTCCTTCACAATTTTGGTTGAAATGGGTTGCCTCCCATGCAGCGCTTAATGTTTATAGTCTACTCAGCCTAGACTCTTCACTTCTTAATCATGTTGTGGGCGACGCCTTTTGGAGTGCGCACTCCAAATTCGTGCCTCCTTACAATGGTTATCATAACTCGATGCATGATTACTCCACTCTTCAACTGCATCGCATCAAGATAAAGAAATTTAGAAGAGTGGAGATGAGAATTCAAAGAATAAGTTAGTAGTGAGTTAGTGAATTAGCTAAAGTTAGAAGTTAGTGTATAGGTATACAATAATTAGCTAAGTAGAATTTAATTGCAAATTATGAACAAAATTTAGAGTGGTGGAACTCGTTTCTTGCAACACTTGTCGTCCTTCCCAAGTCAATGAGAGCTTCAATCAACTGTTTACACTGTAATTCTTCACCTCTTCCTTATGATCTGCAACTAACAATTAAACTCTACAAGAATCATGAGAATCAACATGTATAGATTAGAAAGAATGAGTTAGAATGAGTTAGAGTATAGGTTAGAAATAAGTTAGAAGTAATGTAAAATTTTCAAACTATAAATGTATCATACGAATTCTCTATAAGTATATATTCCACACGATTTATGTAAGTATAAGTTTCATAAAAATTTACAAGTATCACACAATGGATCGGTCCTAGTCTTCTAAGAGTGTTGAAAATAGTATGAGATTGCCGAACCTAGAGTCTATTTCTTTTATTCACACAACTTTAAAATTCGAGGTACGTGGAGCAGAGGAGATAACAGTGCAATGGACTGATGCAGCCCAAGGTAGTTTCATGCTTATTCTGATATACCTCAAAAATTAAAGACGAATTTTGTTTTGAAGAAAATAGATTCACATATGTTCAAGTTATTTTCTAGCGTCTAAAGTGAGGTGATACTTCGGCACAAGCGGTTGTCTAGGTCGAACATATTTTACTTTTCAAAGGCGGTGTCGTTAAAATTCACGGAGAGTAAACTCTCTTTAGGAACCAGGCAGGTCTCAAAGTTGGTAACCACGGAGGACAAGTCCCCTATCGACTCACTCACCGAGAATGAACATCAGTCTGTGGGTCTTGAGAGCCAGTTTTACAAACCTCGAACCAATCAATGAAAATAACTTGCCCTATACTTTGTAAAATAAACTTGGGTCCTAGCGGTCTACAAGTGTTGATTAAAACCGCCCTCAACCTCATAGAAGTAATACTATTGCTGAAATGTCGCTTGTATGCGTGGGGGGGAAGTATCCCGCGTTTCCCAATCTACATAAAACGGATCCAACAAAGCACCATTCGTATGAAGGGTTTTGGTTATGATCAACAAAAGAGGCTTCACCTACATGTTACACTTTAGAAACTACAATAAACTCAAAACATATACAAAAACTATCAACTTCCTAGAAATTTATCTAAGTGTTACAAACATTCACAATATATAAATTATAGCACATAATCGGCAACTCATGCAAAACCAAAAACCAAAAACCGAAAATTTCAAGCGTATTTTACTAACCTATACAAGACTCTAGAGGCGATGCTTCGGCGCAAGCTGTTGTCTAGGGTCGAGCGTATTTTACTTTTCAAAGGCGGTGTCGTTAAAATTCACGGAGAGTAAACTCTCTTTATGAACCAGGCAGGTCTCAAAGTTGGTAACCACGGAGGACAAGTCCCCTATCGACTCACTCACAGAGAATGAACATCAGTCTGTGGGTCTTGAGAACCAGTTTTACAAACCTCGAACCAATCAATGAAAAATAACTTGCCCTATACTTTGTAAAATAAACTCGGGTCCTAGCGGTCTACAAGTGTTGATTAAAACCGCCCTCAACCTCATACAAGTAATACTTTTGCCAAAATGTCGCTTGTATGCGTGTGGGGGAAGTATCCCGCGTTTCCCAATCTACATAAAACGGATCTAACAAAGCATCATTCGTATGAAGGGTTTAGGTTATGATCAACAAAAGAGGCTTCACCTACATGTTACACTTTAGAAACTACAATAAACTTAAGCATACATAAAACTATCAACTTCCTAGAAATTATCTAAGTGTTACAAACATTCACAAATATACATCACATAATTCGGCAATTAGTCAAACAAAAAAAAAAAAAAAAAACTGTTCACGACACTATTACGATTTTACTGTTCACCGTCACTATTCACGATCACTGTTCACAGAAGAAAAAAAAATTCAAGAGATCATACAATGACACACGAAATTTACAAAGTTACAAAGTAACACTTCATGAATCAAAACATTATAATTTCCCCGGCAACGGCGCCAAAAATTGATGGAAATGTTATCCAAGCACAAAGTACCTGCAAAACAACTTCATACACATAATACCCTTCTTTTGTCAATTGTAGTTAAGGCAAGTAGGGATCGTTCTATCCGGGGAAATCAAGGGCTTTCAATCACACAAAGTGTTGCACATAAGGGGGTTGTCGATTTTTATGTCTAATTACCTACTGATTTTTACAAAAATTAAAACCTAAATTATTATATACAATTGATCAACATCTTCCACACAATCACAAAACACAAAACTCATTACACATGCAACGAAATTAAAACAAGTAATAGGGGCAGCAAGCAAATATCGAATTCAAGATCAACTAAGTTCCAATTTAATTAGAGCCTTCGCGGTATATCTAATTATTCAAAACATCACAAGTATTTAGAATTAACTTCGCGTATAATCCTAAACATGGTACTAATCGGTTTAACAACACTTCGCGTAGAAATTAAACACAAATAGCACATAAGCACAATATGTCGAATTGGAACATGTTAGCAGGTATGGCGTCACTCATCCCACATCGACATGTAAATTTTCAGAATTACTCTAGCCCTTAGATAAATACACATTAAAACCAACTTCGCGTATGATCCAACATGTATTAAATCGGCAAGTGAATTCAACATCTAGACAACACTCATGGCCTTTCGAATGCATCTAGACATCTCCTTCGGTTGCGCACGAATTAAGGAAATAAACCTAATTAAATCAAGAAAACATGCAAAAGCCTACTGCCCATCATACCATATTCAATTAAATCACAAGCATAATTCGGAAATTAAACCAAAGATAACCAAATAATATAACAAGAATTCGGAAATCTCATGAATAATTTACAAAACCAAAATTGGAACCAAGAATCCATACATAATTCATAGACAAATTAATGTATAAATACAAAGAAACTAAAGCCATCGAAAATTACAATCCAAGTGACAACCTTATTGAAGAATTCGGCAAGTGGATTGGTGTTGATGATTGGAATGATTTTATGAAAGGTGGTGGAAGATGGTTCGGCTATGTTCTTGGTGAGGATTTTTGGAGAGAATTCGGCAGAGTTTCGGCAAGTTTAAGTGAGGAAGAGAAGATGATTTTCTGTGTAAAAATCGTCCAATATATAGAGGCAAAAAGGGTGGCTGCAAAAAGGGTGGCTGCAACTAGGGTTCACAATACCTAGTTTTTCTCAAACTTATCCTGCTGGCAGATTTGACCTTCGAGTGAAGATTATGGAATATCTTTCTCTACAAAATAGATATTAAGGTGATTCCAGTTGGGTTGGAAACTAGACTCCCATAGCGTTCTATCCATATAAGGCTCGAATTCTGATTCATTGTGAGCTATCCGGGAGAGTCCGTGGAAGTTGGATGACGTGCACAGGAATTCTGCCGAATTTGATCAGGATTTGTTGCGATTTTCTTCCTCTATTTTCTGCCGAAAATTCCCAAGATAATGACTGAATAATTGAGAAATATCTCTTTAGGTTTTCCATGAATTAATTCAGCCAAAAATCTTGCACTAAGGATGGAATTCAGTCTACATTCGTAAGCCAAATCCATGTAGAACTCGGTGTTGGTTTTCTTCTTTCGGCAGACTTGACATTCGTGCATTCAAACCGGCATAACTTTTTGCTCAGGAAAGACTTTGCTACGATTCCAAGTCTCAAAGAAACTAGACTCGTAGAGCTTTCAAACGGCGTATGGCGCGTTCTCTGGTTCCAAGCGATGTGTCCCACAGAAATTCCGGAAGTCAGGACACAGTCCCAGGAAAATCCTGGTAGTCCCTGGATTGGTTTGCTCAAACTGCCAAGTTGCAGCCTTCATTTGGGTGACTTCCCGAACTCTGATTGATCTGAAATTTTGACACAATACACTTTAGCTTGCCGATTATATGCATACCAAATTTCATCAAATTTGGAAAAGGATAGATCAGTTTAGCACGAGCCTCAAAATCACGAAAAAGACATATTTTGCTTTATTTACAGATTTCTATACTTAGTCATTTTTCTGATTATTAAGCACACATTCTCCAAAACTCTACGAAAATGATACTAAACTAAATTATGACTCTATCTTAGATAAATAAGGGTTAAACGAAGCATAAATGAGGGCATAAGCATATTAATATCGTCGCACATTATG
Organism: Potentilla sterilis; assembly: GCA_963682095.1. NCBI lineage: Eukaryota > Viridiplantae > Streptophyta > Magnoliopsida > Rosales > Rosaceae > Potentilla > Potentilla sterilis. Next base: position 19,265,244 of record OY821761.1, read on the forward strand.
CTCCTATCACGCCGCCACCGCCACCGCCGCCGTTGGCAGCTTCGCCCTGTAGGCCAAAAACACCTCCATTACACTCCAAAACAACCCAAAACCATCGCCACCACCTCAGAACCATAATCTCATCGCCTCCGCCGCCAAACACCAATACAGCCGTCGCCTAAGTTACACTCAATCTACTCAAAAGAAGGGAAAAGAATATTCTTCCCAAAAAGAATATTTCCCCTGATTTAAAATATTCCGCGTTATAGAAATTTTTGTTTGTTTTCTAGAAATTTCCTTTCCCGGATTTTTTTACGTCATAAATTTTTCACACAAACTCTAAATCAAACCTGCTACGTGTCCACGAACTCTATATAACGCCCTCTATCTCGTCAAGAAATAAAATTCACGGTCAGGTCAACGTATAAAAAGTTAACTGTTGAAACCCCCAGATCGTAAAGTAAATTTCTGAAACTTCAAAATTAAATCAAAACTTTTAGGGGTTATTTTAAGGTTCGGGTCGTTACAATTACTGTAGTAGCCGTCTGCGACTCTTGGCTCTTTTATGCTTGCCATTGATAATGTTAGTGAGACCCTTGTTTTTACCTCCCTCTCTTTTCTCTCTTCCCTTTTCCCTTTCCCCATCTGTTTGATTTTGTGGAAAAAAAATCGTTTTGTTTCAATGGCTGGCATCTTGGACACTAGGCAGACCTTCTCCTTGGTGACCAGCTAGATGTGGCATCGTTTTCATAAGTGAAACGTTCGCATATCCCCTCGGCTAGCTCTGTAGAGAAACCGGTCACGAAGTATATAATTTCTCAAACTCATTCCAAGTTATAGCTCTCACATTGTAGCTCCTTTAGTGGGATCCTATAATCACCTGCTGCACTAGTAAAGGAGAAAGCAGCAAACTCCACTCTGAAGACCTCCGCAACCTCTAGAAAATCTAGTTGTTTCTTCACTTGTGTGATCCACGCTCTTGACCTAGCAACAATAGTAGTTTCGTCAAACGTAAAAGCCGAGGAATTAAAAGCTGAAAATGCTTCATGTCTAAAATTTTAAATGACTAGTTACTTGGTTCACGCTTGGAGATCAGGATTCTGCTCATCTAACAACCCCTCTTCAGTGTTCAGTATGGAAGCATGTTAATTAAGCCTGAACCTAATTTCCTTAGCTTGGTCATTCCTCTCAAGCACAAGGCTGGAGTCACAGCGCATTATTGCAGAAGCCAAATGAAGCGAAAACTTTTTTTCGTCGTTTCAGCAAGAAAGTCGTCGCTTCAGTATGCAAGAGACAAAAAGTCGTCGTTTCATTCTCTTCGTTTCGATTCGTGGCGACGAGTTTTGCTACAAAAGTCGTCGCTTGGATATTTCAAGCAATGACTTCAAAGTTTGTCGCCATATACTGAAGCGACGAGTTTTGGGTCGTCTCTTCCAATTCGAGGCGACGAAGTTTGAATCGTTGCGTGGTGCTTTTAGCGACCAATTTTGGTCGTCTTTTGCAATTTTGGGCGACGAATTTTGAATCGTTGTTTTATATTTGAAGCGACGAATATTGATCAATATTCGTTGCTTCACTGAGAAGAAAAACTTTGGAAATTAAAATTGAAGCCACGAAACATTGATCAATATTCGTCGCTTCATTCTTTGTTACAGAGAAGGAAAACAGTTTCCTGGTCTAGTTTGAACCAATTTCATTCGCATAAAAATAACACAAAACCTGCGTTCAAATCACATATCACACATATCCAACATAACACAAACACATTACATTTTATAAATACGTAGATTTCATCCAAATCCGAGAATATGTTCCATAACAACAATGTACATGTTCCAATTACAAGAAGAAAAAGGGTCCTAATCAAGGTCTTCCTCGAAATTACCTTGGGAAGCACATGAGGATTTATCGGTGAGTATGGTCGTTGTTGCGGCGACATTGACAGCCGTATTGCCTTGGGCCGAGATGAAATCATTGAGGGTAGCCTCCATCCTTTCCAGGCGTTGTTGCATCTCTTCTTTCTTGAGTCTGCTTCGCTCAGTGACGGCTGCTAGTTGGCTCCTCAATCTCCGAATTGTTGCGGGACACGTGTGCACGCCTCTTGGTTTTGGCGTGCGTCTTAATGCACCCCCTAGCTCTGCAAAAATGGTAAAACAAAAAAAAAAGACAAATTTAAAACCATTTCGTATCTAAAATAAGAAAACACAACATAACACAACACAATATGTAAAAGATGTTTAAAAAAAATATACCTTGGACCCTCGTCCCCGTCTTCCCACCCAACTCCTTCTCAACTACAGCCATCTGCTCCTCGACGGTAACAGTGCCTGTCACATGACTGCAACTCACTTCATCACTCACTCGAGAAGCACAGAGCTCATCCATCTTCCTCTTCACCGCTGCCTGGAAAAAAAAAGTCCATTGATTTGTGTTATTATAATTTTTAATTCTAAAAACCGAAATCGTTAGACCAATAGGGAAGTCACTCACCACTTTCTCCTACGCATTCTGCGATGGTTAATAAACATCGCAGACTGTCTGCAGTATAGGCGTTGTATGTCCTTTCTCCTCATTCGCAGCGACCCGGTAGCTGTAGGGAGTGGTGCTAGAGTGATGGTTGATTGCAGTCCCTTTTTTTTCATTCGCATAAAAATAGGGTTTCGGGCACACATCCTCTGCAAAAAGAAGTACGAATATGAGAATAAGAAGCTATTTTATGAAATACAAAAACCTCTAATTAATTTACATTACCTTATAATCGTCGTCCTCAAAGTGAACTTTCAGATACTCCCACTGCTCAGGTCGGTAGATGAATTCTGGAGGCGTCGCCTTTGATACTTCAACGTAGTGAGTATGGCAGTCATGTTTCCAATCCTTGTAAATCTTTATAGCCGTCTCGTCGATGTATTTCCACATGTCTGTCTCGGTGGGAGGGAGGTCATAGAGCATCTAGTAAAAAACAATTCAAAAATATTATCGGAAAGATCATATTTCAATATAATGTCACTGAAAGTTAGATTTACGAAATTATGAATGAAGCGATGTTTTACCTCCATATAAGTGGTCAATGCATCTTGATGCTCCTCATCTAGCTCAGCAAAGGAAGGCGCAAGCATCGACACTTTGCTCCAGACGGCGCTCTCGATGTCTCGGGACATCAAAGTCCTCCACTTCAATTCTTTGGGACCCTTGTGTTGTTCGGCGTACTCAACCTTCAGAGGCTGGTTGTTGTTCATTGATAGGAGCACAATGTGCAACGATATTAATATGCTTATGCCCTCATTTATGCTTTGTTTAACCCTTATTTATCTAAGATAGAGTCATAATATAGTTAGTGTCAATTTTGGTAGAGCTTTGGTGAAATGTGCTTAATTGTCCGAAAAATGACTAAGTATGAGAAATCTGGAAAATAGCGCAAAATATGTCTTTTTCGTGATTTTGAGATGAGTGAAACTGTAATCTATCCTTGTCCGAATTCTATAAAATTTGGCATGCTTAATATTCATATGCTGAGGAATGTTGTGTTAAAATTTCAGATCAATTGGAGTTCGAGAAGTCACCCAAAAGTTAGCTGCAAAACGGCAGTCCGAGCAATCCAATCCAGGGGCTTCCAGGATTTTCCTGGGACTTTGATCCAACTTCGAAAAATCATTCCCGACGATTCACAAGGAATTTGATCGAGATATATTATGGGGAGATGGCTATATGTGTCTAGTTTATCTGAGACTTGGAATCGCTTCAATCGGAGCTCCACGGAGGGAGATATACCAGATTTACTGGAGCAAGGTCATTCCAGCCGAGTTGCTGCCGGTCTTGTGTTCTTGCGGGTTTGGGGCATTTTTCCATGGACCAAGCTCACCAAATGGAGTTGTCAAGCCTACACAAGAAGTTCATGAAGATATGCAGCCCAATCCAAGGAAGAAAATCAGAAAAAGAAGTTTTCTAGAAGAACCAAGAAAGGAAGGAACCAAAACCTTGTTGCACAAGGATTGCCTTTGCCGATTTGGACTAGGTTTTCTACCTAGGGTTTCTGCCGAATTTGCCTCTATATATAGCCATGTTTTCCTACAGAAAAATCATCTCATCTCAAGCATAAACACAAGGCCTAAACTCTACCAAAATTCCCCAAAGATCCTAGACAAAAACCTAAACCGAAAACCACCTTCACCTCACCTCAACCAAGTTTCTGCTTTGCCGAACCTTGGATTTTCTCCTCCATAACTTACTGCCGACACAACCTACTGCCGTGCAGCCTCACCCCAGCCTCCATACTTCGCCGGATCCACACGACGTGAAGCTCTCAAGGTGTCTCAAAGTGTGATCCACTCCCCTCTTTCGGTTTAGTAATTTTTGTTTAGTTATGTTTAGTTTTGTCTATGAAACATTCATGTATGTTTGGTGTTGGTTTATATGTCTATGTATGAATCGATTTTGGTTTTATAAATTGTATGTTAAAGACTTGTTTGAATCGATGCTTAGATTTATGTTTAGGTTTCGACAAGAACAATGAATTTGGCATGCTAATTTGTAATATGTAACTTGTAAATTCATGTGTTAGATAATTAGGACAGTGGTATTAGAAGCATGTTTAGGATTTAAATTGGTTAGTAATCTAAGGTGAGGGCATGAAAATCGATACTTGGTGTTGTCTTTGAACATGATCTAGGTATTAGGTTTAATCTGCTAGAGTAATTACAAGCTAGATGGACCTAACGGACTCTATGATTTGTGTTATTCACTTAGGGTATAGTACTTTGGATTTCTTACATGTTAAAATAAGATGATTGACAACCTTGCTTGTTTTGCATGTCTCCGATTTAGACTATTGTGATTAATTGTTAAGTCTCAAAAGGATTAACATAACTTTAGGGCCCATAACCAAAAGTTCGGTCTTAAAACTTGAGAAGTCTTACAACTAAGTTGTAGTCGGAACTAATTTTGAATTTAAACATGTTGATACTTGTTCCTTACTTTCTTGCATGTGAGTTTATATGTTAAAGAGTCTTTGGTGCTAAATGTTTTGTGAGAGATGATGATCACTTGTATATAGTAGTTTAGGTTTATTTTCGTGTCCTAGATATAGAGGCAGCCCTTGCTGCCGAACCTCATATCAAATCCCCCATGTTGAACTCATGTGAATATGTATATATATATGTGAATAAATTGTGCTAACATTCTCATATTTCAGGTACCCTTAATCCCCGGCTAGAACGATCCCTACTTATTCTATATTACTAACGATTGTAGGGTTATTATTGTGTGCGAGCTTAGGCTCACATCATTCATCATCTTCAAATACTGCGTCTTTCTGCCCGTTACGATGCCAAGCTTCTCAGGGTTCTGCCCCTTCACCTTCTTCCCCGTTGCCATATCAACCATCTCTTCCATATTAACCAAACCAAATTAAGACTATGCATAGCTAACTAGAACTTGACCAAAATAGGTAATTTGGCATAACAAAAGTGATTCAATATAATCAGTTCAGGGCTGGATCTGTTGACTTTTGTGAGTGTGAGACGACACACCTTAAGCTATATATGCTTAACGAACATAAACTTTTGCCAATCTAAATTATTTTAGAAGTGACATTAGGTACAAGAACGAGTACCCATTAACCAACATGATCACAAGGTAGCAATGAAATAGCGGATAGCTGAAAGATTTTAACTTGGGCCAGCCATCAATGACATTCACATTCCCTACAGTGATTTGACCCATAGAGCAATAAAATGACTAAATATATAACTGAGTTCTGCCATGGTTATTTTTCTTTCTAGGCAGCCTGTGTGTGGAATCAAATATATGAGCTAAACAGTTCATTCCTTTGTACGTTTCTCATTCCATAACCATCAAATTTTGTATTGAGTAGCATTAAACAAGTTGTGAATGTAATCTACCATTATCCTAATTCAGATGCATTGCACAAGGATCAAACATACTAGACAGGAAAAAAAAAGTAAAGAAAAGACATTCCAGCATTGAGTTGTTGTAAGATCACTTAACAGTAACACATTCCAGCAAATTCAGAATTGAAGCCCAAACTCATAGTGACTTATAAAAGGAATTACTTGAAATGCCATGGAAAATAACTGCACACTTCATGTCATACCAAAACAATTTGACGTAGAAATGAAATTATAAGCTAGATTGGTCTTCATGCTATGCCTTAAGCCTTTAGGCATCCTTTAGTTTTTATTTTTTCTGGTAATGCTTTAGGCATCTTCTACTGCTAAAGAAGAATTATTTAAGCAGTTCGCTGAGAAATCTGAGAACAAATCCAAACGCACACCAAACTTTGTAAAGTCACAGAGCATTCATTTTAAAATGAAATAAGCTGAAAATTTTCAGATCAATAATTAACTAATAGCAGAGAAACATATCAAAAACTCGTGACAATTGGAGGTCTGGAAATTGGGTGATGAAAAGGATAAAGTGGGTAGAACAGTAGTTTCTAGGAAATTCAGCAAAACTGTACTTCACTCCAAATGAAAGTTCAATTAACTTCAAGATTTCTTTACTTTCGGCTAACAAACACTTTGTAAGAAAGCTTTCATAAACAATACTTTGATTGGCCACTGATTCAAATGGAATAAACCATATACAAGATGCACAGTTAGTACTCCAGGAATTAAAATGGAAGATATTTATCAAGCAGACTTTATTCTATGCCTTCTGTTTAGAAAGGTCAGAAAGCCCATATATGATGCCTAATTTGAGACCTGAACTCGTATATGACACTTCAGAGCAAACCAATCAACACCATATGCCATGATGCCGCAGTATGAAGTATGAAGCACATAAAAATAATAGGAAATTACATAAACAACAGAACCCTCTCGGTCTGAAATCATTCAGAGCAAATAGAGAAGCAATTACAAAAGCAATTACAAAGAATTACATAGAAATTCTATCAAAGCACTCATCTAACCACAAACAACATGTTCAGGTCTGAAATCGAAAAAACTAAAATTTTCCAGAAATTACCTGACTCCTTAGGACCCCTATTGGTCCTAATACTTATTTGAGGACCGTCATCGCCTTCCACAGCGGCAGCTCCACCGCCCCCGTCACCGCCAGCAGCCCCCAAGCCCGAAGGGTTGGTTTCTTCCAGAGACGGGATTGGTACTAGCGTGTCTGCCTCTGGCGCCGTCTTCACCGACTCCACTGCCGCCGTCATCTCCTCTGCCACCATAGGCAATCTCGCCTCGAGCTCCTTCTTCCTCTTCTGGGCAAGGGTTTGGAATTTTGGGTTTGGGGCTTTTGAATTTAGGGGTGAATTTGTTGAAATGGAAGGACAGAGATTAGGGGGTTTTTGGTGAGAAGGGGTTTGGGTTTCAGGACTGAATCGGCCTGTTATCTTCTAGATTGGGAAATTTCAGGTTTAGGGTTCAAAGGAGCGTCTGGGTTGGAAGAAAGAACAAAGAATGCAAATGAGGAAGAAGAAGGTCGACTCTGGTAATATTTGAATGAAGTGAAGCGACGAACTTAGGCAAAACTCGTCGCTTCATGTGAACTTAAGTTAGCGACGGACATAGGCAAAACTCGTCGCTTCATATAAACTGAAGCGACGAAGTTGAAACTCACAGGGTAACCAAGTGAACTTCAACTTCGTCGCTTCAGTTTATATGAAGAGATGAACTTAGGGAAAAACTTGTCGGTTTATACGTTAAAGCGATGAATATTGTCTAATATTCGTCGCTTCAATTGAACTTAACAGATTAGTTATTTTTAGAATTATATGTTTTTATTTAATTAAAATATTGTAAATATTGTACCATAATTAACTAGTAGTCTTCCTCTTCGTCGTCTCCACCATCATCGTCTTCACGTTCCTCTTCCTCATCGAATTCATCGTCTTCATCTTCCTCTTCCTCACCGTTTGATTCTTCATTCTCTTTTTGTACTTCTAAATCGAGTTGGAGATTAGATGCATCAATATGGTAAAATTGGATCGAACTTAGTATGTCCTCTTAGTAAGGCTTTGTGATTTGATTCCCTGAAGGAGGCCTGTTATCTTCTCTTGCCAGTACTTCCACAGTATACATTTGGGTGCGACATTTCTTGCACCACCTGATAGGAGCACAATGTGCGACGATATTATATGCTTATGCCCTCGTTTATGCTTTGTTTAACCCTTATTTGTCTAAGATAGAGTCATAATGTAGTTAGTGTCAATTTTGGTAGAGTTTTGTGAAAAATGGTTAAGAATCCGAAAAATGACTAAGTTTGAGAAATCTGGAAAATAGTGTAAAATATGTCTTTTTCGTGATTTTGAGATGAATGAAACTATGATCTATCCTTGTCCAAATTCTATGACATTTGGCGTGCTTAATATTCATATGCTGAGGAATGTTGTGTTAAAATTTCAGATCAATTGGTGTTCGGGAAGTCACCCAAAAATTGGCTGCAAAACGGCAGTCCGAGCGTTTCAATCCAGGGACTTCCAGGATTTTCCTGGGACTTTATCCCAACTTCGAAAAATCATTCCCGTCGACTCACAAGGATTTTTATCAAACTGTTTTATGGGGAGATGGCCATATGTGTCTAGTTTATCTGAGACTTAGAATCGCATCAATCGGAGCTCCACGGATGGAGATATGCCGGAATTACTGCAACAAGGTCAAATCTGCCGATTCCAGGAACCTACTGCCCCCTTTTTGTGTTTTCTGTTTTTGATGGACCAAATGGTGTACAAAAGTATATGTGAAGATGGTCCAAGCATATTGAAGGATAGAGGAAGACATAGGGTTCGAGAGATTGAAGAAAGCACAAGAAAAGACGCTTTCCTAGTCAAGCTAGGAAAGGCTGCCGAGAAGACCATAATCTGCCAGTTTTGTGTTCTTGATGAATGGGACATTTTCGATGGATCAAAGTCACCAAATGGAGTTGTCAAGCCTACATGTGAAGTCCATGAAGATGTGCAGCCCAAGCCTTGAAGAAAAATCAGAAAAAGAAAATCAAGAATGCAAATATTTATTCAACAAGGAAACATAAACCTACAAGGAAACCTATTCTTTGTTTCCCCTTCTTGTTGGCCGGCAGCCTCTCTCCCTTTTCCTCTATATATACCACCACTTATGCATTCTAAAAATCATCTCATCTCTTGCAAAGCACTAGCCAAAACTCTACCAAATTTCCTACCAAAGTTCTAACCCGAAACCCTAAATACATAGTCACCGATTCCACCACCACCATACACCACCGAACCATTCCCTGTCCTAGCTGCTGCCGAATCTCAGCCTCACCAAGACGAAGCTCTCCAAGGTTTTTAAAGTGTGATCCATCCCTATGACTTGTATTTTTAATTTCGGTTTAGTCACATATTGTTGTTATAAAAATACTTTGTTTCGTTTGGTTTTGTATGATGAACATGAATTGCAATTTTCATTGAAGTTTATGTGATGACTTGTGCGATTTTTAATGCATGGTTTTTTGTATGTTTAGATAATTAGAGCAGTGGTATTAGAAGCATGTTTAGGATTTAAATTGGTTAGTAATCTAAGGTGAGGGCATGAAAATCGATACTTGGTGTTGTCTTTGAACATAATCTCGGTATTAGGTTTAATCTGCTAGGGTAATTACAAACTAGATGGACCTAACGGACTCTATGATTTGTGTTATTCACTAAGGGCTATTAATCTTAGAACTTGCATGCTAAATAAGATGATTGACAACCTTACTTGTTTACATGTTTTCGATTTAAGACTCTTGTGCGATATATGTTAAGTCTTAACCGGATTAGCATAAATATCTTTAGGGCTAGAGCGAAAGTTTGTCCTAAAAGAACTTAAGGAAGTCTAGTAACTAGGAACAGAGCGAGAGCTCTAGTTGCGGTCGAAACGAATTTGAATTTTGAACATGCTAAATACTTGTTTCTTACTTTCTTGCATGCAAATCTTTGTGTTAAATTGTGTTTTGTGCTATGTGATGCGTGAGAGATGATGATCAAACTTGTATATAGTAGACCTAGGATTTTATTTTCTGTTTTTTATGCCGTACTTAGTATAAGGCAGCATTGCTGCTGATTCATTACTCCCCCATTGTGACGTTTTCTTGTATATATGTGAATGTGTTTTCGTCTAACAATATCATATCTCAGGTACCCTTAATCCCCGGCCTAGAACGATCCCTACTTGCTTATACTACTAACGATCTTTTGTAGGGTTTATTATTGCATGCGAGCTTCGGCTCACGTTCACCACCTTCCAAGTACCACCCGCCGCAGGATCGTCCAAGTAGAACACTTGTTTTGCCTTGATAACAAGACAAAATGGTGAATTCTCATAGTAACTAATGTTTGTATCCACTTATATCAGACCATGATCTACCTTGACGATGTCAATTTCTTCGGCATCCAGATTGTCAGTGGTGTTGTACCATATAACTTTCAACAACACGACCGCCAAATTATCTGGATAACATACCTCGACTACATAGTCAAGATGGCTATAGTAGTGTTGGCACAGGTTTCCAACGTTCGTGCTTAACATCACCCCGCTATTTTGAGTCACAAGCCTTTGATCTCTATCAAATGAGACATACTTGATACCGTTCACATAGCACGCCTTATAAATCCGGGTGAATTGCGGACCTCGAGCCAATGACCATATTGCCCTGTTAAAATTAGGGTCTTCAACATCATTTCTTCTCTTGGCCTGAAAAATATATGGTGTTAGTTTAATACTATTTAAGGTTTAGGATCTTTGTACAAGAACAAAAAATTCAATTTTCATACAAATTTTAAGAACCATCGATGGAAACTCCTCCTCATGGGGCGCTCGTCGTAATCGTCACCATGTTTCGCTATGTACATCTGCAAATGAGCGTCCATGTAATATTGAGTTTCTTTTGTATCCGTTAAAATTTACCAGTGAGCCTCAGCCATATCCTCCTCTGTTAACCTGATATTTCCGGTGGTATCCATAATACACGGCTGAATCAACTGAGAAAGACAACTAATATTCCATATTGGGGGATTGGGCTCTTCATGTTTTTCCAATTGCAGATACGACTTACCGTACGCCACCGACTCCCATGATATGTACCTTTATGCAATACTCACCTCTCATTGACTATTTATAATCACCTAATTGCTTATAAAATGATGAATATGATTAGTGCATATATAAAGTTAGTGTAAATTCAATTTTAACAAAAAAAAACATATTTGATTAGTACATATACCTTTCTGTCGGATACATCCATGTAAAATGTACTGGGCCTGTAACCATAACTTGTTCGGGAAGGTGAACCATGAGATGAACCATAGAGGTGAATAAATGTGGAGGAAAAATCAACTCCAAATTGCAGAGAATGATCACTATCTCATCTTTCATCTGTTGGACATATGCTCAACTCCCTAGCACATAATTTCTGAAACCAATTTATGGCTTTACGACGTTATTAGACAAAAATCCTCGGATAAACACTGGAAGAAGACGTTAAAGCAGGACATGGCAATTTTGCATCTTCATTCCATAGAACTTTTTCTCTGTTAGTTTCACTTTATTTCTCAAACTTCCCGCATAGCCAAGTGGATACCTAACACCGCGAAACCATTCGAATACTTCTTTACGACGATCCTCTTGAACTAAAAAGGGTGCATGAGGAACATTTCCCGTCCTCTTTTCAACTTCCTAACACCATTGACTTTTGCATATTCCCCTCTTCTCCAAAGCTTCGCGAGCCTTTGGACCATCCTTGGTCTTCCCTGCAATTGCAAGAATGGTGGCCAGGATATTGTCACCCACGTTCTTTTCAATGTGCATGACATCTAAACAGTACCTGTGTAACAACGATGACTAATAGGGAAGTATCCAGAATACGCTCTCGTGGGTCCAACATTGTCTGTTGTGTGCTGAGTATGGGACATTAAAATCTGGATGGTGGCTAAGAGTAGCGTAGCTGTGTGACCTAATTTCCTCTAAAATTTCATCTCTGTTCTTATGAGCTGGTCTTTTTCCCCACTCTGGCTTCCCATTAAATGCCAAACTGGATCGTATCGAGTGATTATCGTCGAGCCATTTCTGATGCCCTTCATAAACAATTCTCCCACAAATATGCTCCGCTGTCAGATCATCTAGACAAATTGGACATGTCTTGTACGCTTTCACCGTTGAGCCCGCAAGCATCCCTAAACCAAGAAAGTCACTTATAGTACATATCACCGCTACATTCATCGTGAATACATAATTGTCCACTCTGTCAAACGTAGAGACTCCATTTTCCCACAAATCTTTGAGCTCGTCGATCAATGGATGAATGAGGACACTAAGGCACTTTCTTGGAGATTTAGGGCCAGGAATCAACACGGCCAGCATATTATATTCCTTCCTCATACACATATTAGGGGGTAGATTAAATGGCATCACAACCACGGGCCATATACTATGCTGGGTTGTCATTGTTCCAAATGGACTAAAACTATCAGTTACCACTCCAAGCAGCACATTTCTTCCCTTAATGTCGTCGAAACTTGGAAATTAACTGTTAAAATGCTGCCATGTTTCTCCATTAGATGGATGTCGGAGGGTACTTTCATCTGGTCGCCTCTCCTTATGCCATCGCATATGCATGCTTTGCTGTGTGTGAGGACATAAATAGGCGTTTCAACCTTGGAGTGATAGAGAAATACCATATTACCTTTTTTGGAATGTCATCCGTATCTGGCTTATATTTTTCAGCACCACATATTGGACAAGTGCTGCGAATTTTATTTTGAGCCCCCGTGAGGAGGTAACAGTTGAAATCACAAACATCAATTTTTTCATATCCAAGGGAAAGATCCTTGAGGATTTTTGTAATTCTCAAATAACTCACAGGGAAATTATGCCTTTTAAAAAACTTATGCACCCATTTACATAATTTATCAATACTTGTATTTGACCATCTATTTTCAACTTTAATTTCCATTGTATGTAATATGACACTTAATACAGTTTCTTCACTCACTTCATACAATGGGGTTTGTGACTCCCTTAGAACCCTTTCATACTTCGCATAATCATCATCTACCATGTCATTGAAGTGAACTTCAGCATTTTCTTCAACAACATTATGTTGTGCATCTCCATGGTATCCAGTATGGTATGGAAATACATCTTGTATAATCTCCACAGGCGGGATCACTGAAGGACCGGCAACACTGGAAGCCTCGACTCTGCCTTGAAGCCACTACCTCGTCGACGGATCATTGTAGGTTGACTAGAAACTTCCCCGTGTATGTGCGAAACTGTGTAAGTCGGATCCAAACTGTAATATCCCGATTTTTAAAGTTCGTCAAATTTTATTTTTCTTTTGAGAAATGGAAAGTAGAGGCCTGGGATCGGCGTCCACCGACGCCGGGACCAGGGCGTGTCCCAAACTACAGTGCATGCAGTGATAATAAATATCTAAGAGTTCCTTATAATAAGGACCATTTTTGCAAATTGTGCACGGACAAGGGAGATACATGGTTTCAATACTGTGAATCTTCACAAAATTGATAAAATTTACTACGCCTGTTCTGTAGTCAGGGTGTGTATAATAATGATTCATAAAAGATTTGTCGTGGACATCATTCATGTTTCCTGTCATAACAAACAGACAATATGCATAAGGTTGGTTAGCACACAACATTTATGATACAATCAAAAGTTGTCCCAACACTTATTCTCCTTATTCCTCTAGGTTGGGTCCTATCCCCTTCAGGCAAACATGAATTTGTTGATCTTTTTGCTATTCACGTGGTTTCTGCTACAGTTTTGGCAAATTTTGGCAGCATCTCCTGTAGTAGCCCCGATTTTATAAATCAATTTCTTGTAAATCTCTCGAGATTATTGGAAGGGCTTCCGAGTATTAAAATCCGAAAAACGTTTATTTTTGAAGGATTAAAGTTGACTTTCTGATCCGTCGTGATTTTCAAAAAGTTTCCTTCACAAAAGTCGTAGAGCTTGACGATACAAGTTCGTAGACACGCGGCACGCGGTAAAAGTTTCCTTCACATTAGGATCGTATGAAAAAGTTACGACTTGTCGAAGTTATTTCCTATTCAGGAAATTTACTATAAAGCCTGAAATTGTTGGGATGTGACAGTTGATATCAGAGCGTAAGGTTACATATTTGGTGATAATTAGTACTTTCGAGAGATGGCCCGTCTGCAGCAGATAACCTTCATGCTCGCTTGTACTAATATGTCATCGGGTATGTAGGGGGTAGAAGTCCTAGTATAGAGCGTTGTCTTTGTATTAAAATTTTAAGATCCTCGTGCATCCTGTTGGCATTATGGTGTTGGTTAATACATGTCGTGTCTAACTTACGCTTCGGTTTAAGTTTATGCAAGTATTAATCAAGTGTTGCCTTGCTTCATAGAATGGATCGTCGTAGAGGTAGAGCTAGGGGCCGAGGTAGGGCCAGGCGGGGTGGAGGCAGAGTCCGCCCTGTAGAGGAGTTCTTTGAGGAGGAGGAGGAGGAGGTGCCATTGGTTGAGCAGCATGTTCCTCATGTGGTTGTGCCTGATGATTGCCACGTGCTGAGGTTGATCTGGGAGATTGGAAGGGTGGGAGCACCCATGTTCCATGGTGGACTGGATCACCTGGTGGCCGATCATTGGATCTAGGAGATGGAGAAGCATTTCGATCTGATTGTTTGCTCTGAGATTGAGAAGAGGAAGATAGCCATATTCTTCCTCAAGGATGATGCTCTGGACTGGTGGAGGGGTACTCAGAGAGTGAGAGAAGTGACTGCTCTCACGTGGGAGGGTTTTGTGGAACTCTTCCAGGAGAAGTATTTTCCAGCCACCATGAGGGAGCAGTTGGAGCTAGAGTTCATTGCTTTGACACAGGGGGGTATGAGTGTTAGAGAGTATGAGACTCGGTTCTCTCAGTTGTATCGGTTTGTCAGACCGATGGACGAGGTGTCATTAGCTCAGAAGTTCCTCCGGGGGCTGAGGCATGAGATCAGGACGATCATATCTGCCCTTTGCCTATCTTCCAACGAAGGATGTATGAGAGTGTTGTGCGTCTAGAGCAGGAGTTCAAGCTTCATGCTAGTGAGGTTGCTTTGAGAGATCCCCAGGGGAAGGGGAAGGTTGTTGCAATGAGCGGTGGTTCAGATCACGATGGGGAACATTGGAAGAAACAACTGACCGCTCAGCAGGCTCAAGCTAGGGTGGCGGATGCACCCATCAGAGCAGCACCTATAGGGCAGGTTGCGCCTCTGTAATGCTTCAGATGTGGCGAGTTGGGTCATATGTCTCCAGCATGCCCACAGTCGAGGTTCAAAGTTTGCTTCACTTGCAAGCAGGCCGGGAATATTGCCAGAGTGCGCCCTCGAGCCCAGCCTGAGGGGCAGGAGGATCAGCAGAGGCAGTTGCCAGTAGGGCATGCCAGAGTGCAGGCATTTGGCTAGCGAGGCTCAAGGGTGGAAGGTACGTACTTTATCTGTTTTAAATTACCTTGCTAGAGTATTTTTGATTCGGGAGCATCTCATTCTTTGGTTGTTCCTCTTGTTGAGTCCTTGTGTGTCGTATCACCTCTGGGTGTTCCTCTTGAGCTTGGTTTGGTTTGTGAAAGCTTGAGTGATGAGTACCTAAGCACACACACAATAATAACCCTACAAAATATTGTTAGTAGTATAAGCAAGTAGGGATCATTCTAAGCCGGGGACTAAGGGTACCTGAAACATGAGAATGTTAGAACAAATATATACATATATACACGTCACATATGGGGGGTATTTTGAATGAGGTTCGGCAGCCATAGGGCTGCCCCTAACTCTAGGAACGAAAATAAAATGCAGGAAATTAAACTGTAAACTACTATATACAAGTTTGGTCAACATCTTTCACACAAAGTACTCATCAAAAACTATCATAACATATAGAAAATCACAAGTAAGACTAACAGAAAGCATGCAACAAAATATTCTAGACTCAACTTAGTCCCAACCTAATTAGCTCCTCCAAGGTTTCACTAATCGATTTTAGACTTCTCAAGCACTTTAAGATTTTCTATTAAAGCCTAACCCTAAAGATTTATACTAGGCAAATTCAAAAGAACACTTACAAAGTCGAAAACAAACATGCCAAGTAACTAAGTTCAAAGTCTTTTTAGTTGGAAACGTATTAACATGTATGGCGTCACTCATCATGCATAGACACGCAAGTTTCAATGAAATACTCTACTCCTAATGCAACAACAAAAACCAAGACAATGACACATTCGACTTGACTCAAGTTATTACGAGAGATGAGACCTAGACCTAGAAAAACATCATGACCGTGACTATGCCTAACCCTAAATCTCATGTGCACACGAAATCATGAAACTAACCAAGTACGAGAAAAGAATAAAATTGTGAACATGCTTCCCAAAAGACTACCTATGATTTCTACATGTTAAGTTTACATGTTTTTATCTTTTTAACAACAACAAATTTCGACACTTAGAATTAATAACTAAAAACAAGATACGAAATTTTACTTTCATGTTAAAGTTGCAAAACCAAACAAACAAATTGTTCTTACATCGACATAAAAACAAATACCCAGAGAACATACAAACTACATAGACATAGTTTAGTAAAACGATAAAATTACAAACCGAAGGGAGTAGATCACACATTTAGACACCTTAGGGCAGCAGCTCGGTTGATCTTGATGGAGGATGATGGTGGTTTCGGCAGGAATTTAGGATGGTGGTGGTATAGGTTTCGGCAAGAATTTTATCTAGGACTTGAGGTAAAAAATTTGGCACAGCTTTGGACTTGTGTTTTGGCTTAGGATGTCACCAGTTTTCTGTGGAAAAATGACCTCTATATATATGAGAGAGGCCGGCAAAACCCTAAGAGGAATCCTAGTTGCAGTCGGCAAACAAAACCTTGTAGAATAAGGTTTTGATTCATTCCTTTCTTGGCTCTTCTAGGATTTCTTTTTTTGAATTTTTCTTCATGGTTTGGGCTTTAACACTTTTGTGGACTTCCTTCGTGGTCTTAGCATCCTTCTTTTGCTGGATCAAGGTCCAAAGACTCGGCTGCAGCTCTCCTAGCCTCCCCGGGTTCACCAATCCTTGTCTCGGAGGGATTTCTTGCTTCTCTAGGTCTTCATGCAACTGCAGGTTTTTTTCTTAGTCTTTAGATGCTTTGAATGCTTCCTAGTAGTCCTAGGATGAGATGCGTACGCCTGCAGCCACCAGAAAGGGAGAAAAACAACTCGGAAATTGGGTGGAAGCAATATCGGCAGAAGGTGCAATTCCTGTCAGGCGTGCAAGCTTGAGCGCGGGGGCTTCTTCTCGGCAGGGTGCGCGGATGGCATATGCCAGTATCGGATACGAGGTGCCCGTATCCGATACGGCACATTGAAGGCACAAATTTTATCGGATACGTCTTGGATACGTGCTCGGATACGCCATCTTTGATCTTGGATACGCGTCGGACACGAGATGCCAGTGTCCGATACATCTTGGTGGCGTGGGTGTCTTCTTGCACGCGATGCGTCGTGGCAGAGGTAGTGCTCTCGGCATTCGGCAATTGCAGCATCCTGTTTGGCACTTCCTTGATTCTGTTTAGAAACTTCCTTTTCTTTCTTGCTCGAACTGCTTAATTGCAGCCATCTTTTGGGTGACTTCCCGAACTCCGATTGATCTGAAATTTTGAAAAGAATAGTTCAGTTTTCCACTCGTCTCAGAATCACGAAAAAGACAACTTTTGCATTACTTTCCAGATTTCTTAAACTTAGTCATTTTTCGGATTATTAACCAACTTTTGCCAAAACTCTACCAAAATGACACTAAACTAAATTATGACTCAATCTTAGATAAATAAGGGTTAAACAAAGCATAAACGAGGGCGTACACACATTAATAACGTCGCACATTGTGCTCCTATCATTGAGTCATTCGACGATTTTGTCAACTTTATTTCTTTAATGTCTAGCCTCGTGGTACTCTCACTCAAGTCTTTGCTGATTTGATGTGGAGACAGATAAGTTTGTGGTTGGCGACCCTATTTTATTGGTGGTCCCGTGTCTGTTGTGTTCTAGTATGTTGTGGTTTGGAGGGAGGTTGTTGCATTTGTTGTTGAGGTTCTACTTGCTTGCGATGAAGTTCTACAACAACATGGTTGTGAGGAATTGAGTCGCTGAACTCCTTGCGAAGGTTTTCCTGATAAGGGAACCCTGTTGGGGGAAGGTGATCCTGCTTTTGGGAGGGAGTTTTTAACTCTTGGTGCTTTAGTGTGCTTGAATTTCGGGGTGAAATTCCTTTAAGGAGGGTAGAATGTAGTAACCCTGATTTTATAAATCAATTTCTTATAAATCTCTCGAGATTATTAGAAGGGCTTCCGAGTATTAAAATCCGAAAAACGTTTATTTTTGAGAGATTAAAGTTGATTTTCTGATCCGTCGTGAGTTTTGAAAAGTTTCCTTCACAAAGGTCGTAGAGCTCGACGATACGAGTTCGTAGACATGAGCCACGCGTGAATCAGATGTCGTATGAAAAAGTTACGACTTGTCGAAGTTATTTCCTATTCAGGAAATTTACTATAAAGCCTGAAATTTTCGGGATGTGACATCTCCTTACAGTTCCTCAAGTGCACAAAAATCTAAACAACCTAATTTGCACTCGAGGAACATTGTAGAGAGACACTGTCGAAACTATATCCCAAAGTTGAAACTGAAACCACATGAATAGTAAAAGGATCAACAAAGTCATGTTCGCCTAAAGTGTCCAAAAATGGGACAATTCGAGCATCAACAACTCATCTCAATCTCAAACAGGAGTTCTAAGCTGATAAACACCACAATTATATATAGGACAAAATACTGGTCACTCCTTATACTTTTAGAGTTTCGACAGTTTAGTTCTCGTGCTTTCAATTTCAACTGGTCACTCCTTATACTTTTAGAGTTTCGACAGTTTAGTTCTCGTGCTTTCAATTTCAACTGGTCACTCCTCGTAGTCTCAATTTTCAACCAATTGGTCCAATATGTCCAAAATGGTTGTTAATTATTTTCTAATTTCCTCAAATGCCCTTAGGTGTTGTTTTATTATTTTTCTTCTTAATTTCCTTTCCTTTTTCTTCAAAACTAAAACCAAAGAATACACAACCCACTATGAAAGGCTGTGTAGTCAAATTAAGTTTGAGCCTTATTGGCAAAAAAAAATAAAAAAATAAATTAAGCATAGTGTAATAGTGTTGTTTGTAAGCTTAACTATATGAAATTATAGTTATTTATATAGTTTTATTTATGGGAGCTGTTAATGCTAAAGATGATGATGAGAATTTTTTTTAATCTCATTTTGGTTTAAATTGATATGATGGAGATTTGATAGAATTTTATTTTATAGTGATGGTGATGTTATTTGATTTTGTTAGCCAATATGTATCAAATCAATTTGTATTTTTTTTTTCTGATTAAAATCAGTTTGCAATTATAAAATTCTTGGATTGAAGATCAACAATCATAAACCAATATATTCTGAAGCTTCTATTGGTTTTGGTTTTGAAGAAGAGAAAGTAAAAAGATAAGAAAAATAACCTAAGGGCATTTTAGGAAGTTGAAAAATGGCAAACAATTATTTTGGATGAAATGGACTAATTAGTAGAAAATTGAGACTATAAGGAGTGATCAGTTGAAATTGAAAGTATAAGGACTAAACTGTCGACATAGTACAAGTATAAGGAGTGACCAGTAATTTATTCTTATATATAATATGAAACCATATATTTACACACGGCACCACACTCCCTCACTAAGTCACTCGCATGTTTCAGAAACCCTAACTACCACAATCCACACATATCACAAACAGATTACATAATTAATTAATAATTTCAACCTAATCTACCATAAAATTCTAATTTCACACAATTTCACTGTATCACAAAATTTCATTTTCACTAAATTTCCCAATTTCACTAAATTTCTAAATTTCAAAATTTCACTAAATTACACTAAAATTCAATTTCAGTAAATTTCACAATTTCACAAACTAACCTAGCTAATCTCAATTTCACTAAATTTAACCAAAATTCTAACATTTTCAATAAACCCATTCCATGCTTTATCACAATTTCCATATTCTAACACTAAAACAACAACAAATTACAAAATTCAATACCCTAAATCCAACTTCCATTAATCAACATAAACAACCATTTCTCATGAATTAATACATAATATGCTCACAAAAAGAGATAAATAGAAGGAAATTGTACTAACCTTACTTAATAATCAAATAATTAGCAACACAAGTCCAACAATGTACACTTTCTTCTAATTTCTCCCTCTACACCTTCTTCTCCTCCAAGAATAGATGCAGAAACCTGAAATGTGGCTTTCCCAAATTTTTTTACCTATATATACAGCTGTCATTTAAGAGGAAGTACAATGATTGATGAAAAAAAAAAACGACGAATATTGACCAAAATTCGTCGCTTCATTTATAGTACAGCGACAAAGCACTACAACATTGAAAATCTTAGGCGACGAAAAAATTTCGTCCCCTAAGAGAGATTTCCGTCGCCTAAGAACTTGGGTGACGAAAATTTTGTCGCCTAAGTTTCGTCGTCTAAAGTTTGTGGTCTAAGTAAGTAGGCGACGAAAACATATGAATTTCTTCGCCTAAGATAATTCTTAGACGACAAAAAACTTTCGTCGTCTAAGAAAAATGGTGACGAAAAAACCCTTAGAGGACGATTTTTTTCGTTGGCTGATGACTAGCTTAGACGACGAAAAAAGGAGTTCGTGGTCTAAGATTATTACTTAGGCCACGAAACTTAATATTTTTGTGGCCTAAGTAATACTCCTCTCCCCCTACGATATTGTTCGGTTTAATATTAACTATTAAATATTTTTATTTAAATGAACAAATGTATGAATAAATTTATTAATATTCAGTATTTAATTTGTATAAATAATTTTTTTAATTTATATGAATATTCATTATTAAATTTTTAATTTTTTTTTTTAAATTTAATATTTAAGTGACGAAGAAGAAATTTTGCTCTTCTAAGTGATATACTTAGGCGACGAATAAATTTTATTTCGTGGATTAAGATCAATACTTAGGAGACGAAAAAAAGGAGTTCGTGGTCTAAGATAATTACTTAGGCCACGAAATATAATTCTTTCGTGGCCTAAAAGTATTACTTAATATTTTCGTGGCCTATTCGTGGCCTAAGTAATTATCTTAGACCACGAAAACAATAGATTTCTTCCAATAAGTAACTATCTTAGACCACAAAATTAATTTTTTCGTGTTTCTAAAAATGCGGAACTCTTCCTCCAACCGATTAAGACGGTCTTCATTATGTTGGTACTTCTCAGTGGCCAGTCGTGTCTGCTCCTCAAGTGTGGGGATACGCTCTCTAGCCTCTCGGGCCTTCTCAGTGGCCAGTCGTACCTACTCCTCTGCACGTGCGATACGCTCTCGGGCCTCCTCCTCCAGTCGTCTCATACGCTCTGCATTTGACGACCGATTGCGTGCAGTGGAATTTTCCCCTTGAGATGATTGAGAGTTGACACCGAAAGTTACTCCTCCTAACCCCTAGTTCTCACCGCTGTTTCGCGGTCCCAGTGCGTTTACAAGTACTTGGGCTTAAGTCGGCTCGTCAAAATAGTGAATGATCTGATCTTCCGGAATGTCGGAGTGATCATTCCTCACACTGGCCATCACCTTGTCGACCTCAACATTGATACGGCGCTGCATTTGAAAATGAAGTGCATTAGTGCATTAACATAATTAATCACATTAAAAATAAATAACAAATGATGAATTTAAACATAATAGGAAACTTACTATATTTTCTGCCATTTCCGGGTACTGAGGAGGGTACACCATCTCATAATTCTTCACCAACGCCAATGGTTCACTCTTTTCCTTCAACTCGAGCACCCCATAGATGAAAGGCTTTGAACCGGACCGATGGTGCAATGTCTTCTTCCCCCGGTTGATTGTTTTGGCGGTCGATCATCTCTGTAGAAGTATAATTAAATTTGAGACAAATAGTTAGCTTTGAAACAAAACTAAAATGAAAAATGTTTACATTTTAAAGCACAGACTAATATTAAAAAATTGTATACCTGGAACTCATTGCTCTCGAAGTGTTGAACCAGCCAAGATCACTCCTCCTTCCTATCTTTGAACTCTTTCGGGATTTTGCCAGGATTGTTAATCCTAAGCCTGTTGAGCTTGCTCTTGAAGGCTGTGAAGATCTTGGCGACATGTTTGTGAACCCACTTTCCCATCTTCTTATCATCCCAAGGGATGTCATAAACAAGCTATTACAAAAAAATTGAAATTAATATAAAAGCTGATAGATAATTAAAATATTAAAAATTGTAGTTAACTTACGTCGAGTTCATATTTGAACTTGTTATGATCATCCTCCTCCACGTCCCACCAACTGGCAGCAGTCATGGGAATGTTGTTCTGAATGATATGGCCGATATCATGAGTCAGCCAACTGTTCAGTGTACTGGTCTTCGGTCCGTGCAAGAACTCATCATCCATGACGATCTTCACCTTCTCTCCGTGCTGCAGCTAAGACGTATAGGCCTTTAAGCCTTTGACCAACCCTCGTTTGTGTTTGGGAGGAGGTGCTGCCAAAACAATAACAGTTTAATTAGAGAGTAATAACACTCATTTATAACTAAAATAACTTAATTAAAAGTGTTGGATTATGTTTACCTCCATCAGGCCGATGACGAAATGTGCGCCGACAACTGATCTCTTCACCATCGCTGTCTTCGGTTTCAGGTGTGGTTTATGCTACTGGAGGGGCTGCAGTATCTTCCACCGGCAACGGGGGGGGGGGGGGGGCTGATACGTTCGCAGACGCTTCTGTAAGTGGCTGCGACGAACTCCCTTCAGAGGCATTTGACATGTAGAAACGGTCAAATGTCTCATGCCTCTTCTTCAGCTTCCCATGAGTCGGCGGCATATTTTTCCTATTAAGAAATACAAATTATATCACAAAAAAAGCATATTGGAATTCATATATCAACATTATATATAAACATCATATATCACATAAAACTAATAACCATACATGTACAGGCCCAAACTCAAAATCATAACATAATGAAAATCACAACAACGTACCGCAAAAACAGAACTAGGCAAAACAGCTCATATATACTCTCATAAAAGGGCAGACTGAAGTCATTGAACTAATCTCTAGTTCTCTACTACTTCTAAAGACTTATGTAAATCTGCACACAAATATAACTGAACAGAGATGGACTAACAGCATATGATAGCAGGTATTCACTGCTCAGAGTATATACAGAATCACACTGGTGGAAGAACAGCTATTAGTGGACTCTTTGCAAGCTCTCTCTTCTTATACTGAAAGACTTTTTGGAGGTAATTACTTTCAAAATATACATCCCAAGGCTGTAATGAACCTTATTTGTCTTCCCTTTTTATTTTTTTTGGGTTCTGGTGATTGTATTATGGACAAAATGAGGATAGAGGTTATTTATTGCCTATTGCAAAAGAAGAAATCCATAAGTAATATATCATCAGCTAGTTAAAATCAAGCTGAGGGCACTACATACACAATTATGCCATGTGTGATCAACAAAAAGAATATCTGAAAAGAGAAAATTATATTTTTAGCATTATCATGATTTCCTTAAAAAATCTATCTCATCCAAACAATCAAGTACTTGTCAACTTCTATGCAAGTGTCCCAGTCTAGAGAAAACTCATCACCAATGTTAAACTCTTGCAATTAAACTAACTACCATGTTCCAAATATATCCAACTTGAATTCTACGACACTCTACATCCCCTTTATGGTCCTACAAGAAGTAGTCCCCATAAGCTATACTGCTTAGCGAACAAATCCACGAATCAACATATGGGAAAGGCACATAGTCGAAATTCTGTTAACAGGAGGTGAGTTGAGCCATGAAAGGGGAACACGTTTGACAATAGACAGGGGAGGACAAGACCCATATTATCCACTAGTCTGCTACAAAATTGCAACTTCCTAATAAAGTACAGCCGCTCGAGGAATCTCGATAGGTTGGAAAATACAGCTTCCTTCATTTGTAGGTCCCTAATTTGTATAGCAATGCATATGACAGCCCTTATAGCATACTATTGATAGTAATGCAAAATGAGGATAGATGGTCGAGATATATAGAAAAACTAACATCTCAATTCACAATTTATTCAAACATTATAGCATTATTGATAGAATAGCCAGGAAATAAGCTAATAACACTTTTGGACTTTATATTGAACTATATATTGATGGTATATACAGAATTTTTTGTTACTGAGCACAAGCTTGGATATTTATATATACAGAACTAGCAATTTCAGATTTTAAAGAGAAAACCACATAAGAAAGTAAGAAAGAGGGAGACCTCGCGAGAGAGAGAGAGAGGCTGGGCCAAAGATGGAGGCGGAGGCGGGGGCGGTGATAACCGAGGCGGAGGTTGGGGCGGGGTCCAGATGGCGGAGGCGGAGCCTGTGTCTAGATCTGGGACTTAGGTGGAGGTTCTGTTTGGGACTGAAGAGGAGGGTGGGGCGGCGATTGGGACGGTGGCGGTAGCGGGAGGAAGATATGGAGGATTAGAGGGAGAGGGTAGAGATGGCATTTTGTGAAAATGGGTAAAACCCATGGGTAATTACCCACCTATACATAAAACTGGGTAATACCCATTGGGTAAATACCCATTAGATTAGTTATTGGGTATGGGTACTACCCAGCCATTTCTAAATGGGTAAACCCACTACCCACCCAATTACCCATTTTTATTTTTTCAGTTTATTATTTGTTTTTCAGTTTTTATTCTTTCACTTAATTATTTTTTGTACAGTTTTTATTTTTTCACTTTATTTTTTTTTTCAGTTTTTATTTTTTCAAAATACTACTGTATTTTACTTGGTGTTAACATGATAATATGACCTTTAATAAAAATTAAAAAAAATCCTTTTTGATGACAACAGTTGTTACTATATTTTCTTTGTTATGATATTTTTTTTTTAAATCGGAAGACAACTCTTTATTAATATATGAAAATTACACAGTAGTGAAATCAGCTGCTATAGCAGCTTGTAAAAATGAAGGGGTAGAGAAATAAAATTCTTCCGGCTTCAAAGAGCATGCATATGCTGCCAAAGTATGAGCAACTTTGTTGCCATTTCTTCCTGCTCCATTTCTTTGTTATGATATTACTACATTTGTTCGAACAACGATTTAAATAATTAAAATCACTTTAAATAAATAACTTTTTAATATAACGTCAAATTATATCACAAAATGAGAGTTTAAATGAATGAATACAATATACTAAAACAAAGGGGAAGAGTGTGCTCTTCCAATATCACCAGGTATCCCCTGAAATGGAGTAAAATCAGCTTCACTACCAAGGCTAGTCTCCTCATCAACATCAACATCATCCTCTAATGTGCTAGGATCATCTCGTAACTGACTCCTCAACCAATCCCGACCACACATTAATGCTTCCAATGTGTTTGAGTGAAGTCGATTTCGATGTGGGCTCACAATCCGTCCACTAGTACTAAATGCGGACTCTGAAGCAACTGTAGATACAGGAATGGCTAAGATATCTCGAGCAACCTTGCACAAAGTTGGATACTTCATCCCACTAGTCTTCCACCAGTACAAGATATCGAAATCCTTATCACTCATCCTGGGTAAAACAGCCTCATCCAAATACCTCTCTAAGTCAGACTTGTCATTGTCCTTACTAGAGCCATAAACATAAGCATCAAAGGCATCCATGTCATCATCCTCCAAATCAACATCACTCGTCCTTGAACTTTCAAACAAAGATGAGTTGTCAGCTACATGTGATACAGTACTTGACCTATATTCCTTAACCAAGTCAAAGGCAAGCTTCTTAACTCTCTCAACTTCTAATATAGCTCTACGAGGATAAATCTGCCTGAAATAGAACTCAATCAACTTCAGCTTATACCGAGGATCTAGAATAGTAGCAACAGCTATAGTCTCAATCACTCCCCAATACTTCTCTAATTTCTCCTCCATCTTCTTTGTCATTTCCTTCACTTCCAAGATTTCAGAATCAAGCCACTTAGATATAGCCAACTTAATCTGACAAATCTTTGGGAATAACAAGTTGGCTGTGGGATACTTTGTACCAGATAACAATTCAGTCACCTTATAAAACAACTGTAACTTTTCAGCTATCTCCTTCACGAGATTCCAATCGTTTTCACTTGGCACATCTTTATATCCTCTAGTCTTTAGAGCCGGAAACACTGCCTTATATTGTTGTGCTGACTGCAACATCAAGAAAGTGGAGTTCCATCTCGTCCTACAATCAAGAATCAACTTCCTACTGCATCCAACATCCATTTGTCTAGCCATTTTAGCAAATCTTTCTTCTCTTTTTGGGCCACCCGTCCAATAAGCAACACTAGACCTAATTATCTCAATACTCTCTCGAATGACATCCAAACCATCCTTAACAATCAAGTTCAAAATATGGGCAATACACCGCATATGCAATAACTTTCCACCAACCAACAATGAACTACATCTCAAAGTCACAAGAAGTAAATCAATCATAGCATCATTAGTGGTGCAATTATCCACAGTTAATGTCGATAAATTGTGATGAATATTCCAACTATATAGACACTCCATCAACACCCTATGAAGCGTATCGGCATCATGTGGGCATGGAACATATACAAACCTATATAACAATAAGTTCAATCAGACCAAGTAATTTAATCTACATACTGCATAACTATATATACAAACTTTAGTTTTTATGCGGTGCTTTGTTATATATAATTATAATCTACAAGTACTTCATATTCATGCAAAGTAAAAGTACATGTTACTTGCTGTACATTATGTATTACTCTAACTATTCAAAAATCTTAAGTCACAGCTATATCAAACAAACATAAGAAATCCTAATAAAATTAATATAACAATTGGTTCAATGTATGTACCTCAAAAGACGACTCTGCAAGTTCCAGGAATCATCAATGAAATGTGATGTTATGGCCATAAATCCCTTCCTTTGATTACTTGCAGTCCACATGTCCGTAGTAATTGCAATCCTACTTGTATTCAATTGTAACAACTTCATTGTCTTTTCTTTCTCAAGTTCATAAATCTTCATTATCTCCTTCTTAATTGTGTTTCTACATGGAACCTTAAATGAAGGTTGTAATGCATTAGAATACCTCTTGAACCCAAAATGCTCAACCATCGACAACGGATACTCATGCATGATGATCATATTTGCAAGCTCATTTCTTGCAATAGTCTCCTGAGTCTTATCAAAATGACTCGATCTAGATGTCCCCTCACTCCTTGTTGGTTGGGGTTGTAGTCCTTTACATGATTTAACATGTAAATGCAAGTGATTAGTTCCATTTCCCACCTTTGCACTAAGGAATCTACCGTAATGCTTGCATATTGCTTTCTCTTGTCCTCTGATAACTCTTACATCAAAATAATCCCATACTGGTGCTTTCCTCTTTCTTGTACGAGGAACACTTTGTTCCACATCCTCATTCATAATTTCATTATCAGCACAACTATACTCTTCCATACTGCAAGAAACAAACACATATAAGAACACATGTAAAATGAACGAACATTACTGCTTACAATTGAGGTTTATAGAGACAACAAAAATATATGTGCTCCCTCCCAAAATTAGACAAATCATTGTCTAAAACAATTGAGGTTTTCTGTGTCAAATATATTTGATTCATCATTAGGGGCATACAGAAGACATAAAATTGATTCAAATACAGTAACATATGCATACACTGTAAGTTCACATAAAGAAGCCTCTTCAGTTCATATCCCAATCTAAGACATCAGAGTTTGGACAAGAAACATTTAGAGAAGATTGAGATGAAACTGCCTGCCAAAATACATATAGTCACAGTAAATTCTCTAATCCACTTCAAAATAATCACCCAAATCCATTGGTTTTCAGAATTGATGTATTGCTAAAAACCTATCAGAATTTGAAAACCAGTCAGATTTCATATTCCGATTACGTTCTAATTGAAAGGCAATAACCAAACAGGACCACAACCCACAATTTCACAAAACAAAACAAGCTAAGGGAAAGATATACCGAGAAATCAAACTTGCATTACTTCAATATAAAGGTGCTAATTACATGAACAGAAAACTAAACCACAGAATATTCATGAAACCCAGATCTAAACCCAAATCATAAACTAATACCCAACAAAGAAACTCAAGTTCATAAAACTTTTACTTGGGTTTAGAATTTTCCTCACAAATGACATAGCCACGCATTTTCAGGAGCTAAAGCCTAAAACTTTTATTTCCCACAATAAAGTTGCAAAAATCACCCCTTGACTTGCGTGAAGACAACATTGCTCATTTTTCGGGAAAAAAATATATCTATAATGATATTTTAACCAATATTTGAAACAGAGAACTTTGTGCCATCCAAAACATAAAATGGGATTGACATGGTCTGGAGAGTTACAAGACGGCCAAATTAAAGTATAAGAAAGCAGATCAAAGAAAGACTATGTTGTTACACCAACTAGCTAGTCAGAATCAGTTCTTTCTCAGCTTGACATACAAAGACTAAACAAGCACCTAAATCTTTTGCAGTGAAGAACAGAATGATTTGAGGTAGAACAAATCCAATTACAGATGCAAAGTAGAGAACTTCAATTAAACCCTAATAGAGAAACAGTAGAGAGCACAGATCACAAGGAGCGAAGGATAAAGAAGTAGAGATTAGAGACGGAGAGGTTCTTACCGATAGGGACGAAGCGCGAGAGAGAAGAAAGAGAGGCGATGCGGAGTGAGAGTGAGGGATCTAGGGTTTATGTACTGAGAGGGGAAAACGAATTGAAAGTTGATTTTGGGAACCCAAAAATCGGAAGGGAGCACATGGGAAGGGGATTAGGGGACTGATTTTGGGTATTTGGGTTTAAATTTTACCCGTGGGTATTACCCACACCCATAAAATTTTACCCGTGGGTATTTTCTAATACCCATTACCCACCCATGGGTATTTTTTAACTACCCATTACCCAAAAAAAAAACCCAACACAATATTTACCCATGGGTATCCATACCCATGGGTTTTAATGCCAACGTGAGGAGAGGGACATGAATGAATCAAGGATTTGGGAATGAGAACAGAATGAGATTAAGGCAAAAGTGGATTGATCGAGTATATCATAAGTTACTTAGGCGACCAGAAAGCTATTTCGTCTCCTAAGTCAAATACTTAGGCGACGAAAAAAAAAAGTTTCATCTCCTAAGTGTAATATTCAAGGCGACGAAATAATTTTTCGTTCCTTAAGTATTTATCCTTAGACGACGAAACCAATATTCGTCTCTTAAGCTAATTTCGAATTTTGGCAAAATTTATTGGCGGAAAATTAAGCCGCCAATTTGAAAAAATCATTTTACTTAGACGACGAAAAATATATTTTCATCGCCTAAGTGTATTCATAGTCGACGAAAATGTATTATTCGTGGCCTAAGTAAAAACTTAGGCCACGAAAATATATTTTTCGTCGTCTAAGTAGAAATGATTTTTTGAATTGGCGGTTTAATTTTAATTTTAGGTTTAGAACGTTTATATACTAAGCCCAACAGGAAACTATAACCCAGCGAGATCCTCGAATGGCTGGTTTAAGGCATATATTAACAGTCGAAGTAAGTACGCACGTACACACTATTTTATAATTGTAATTATACATCACAAACAAATTTATTGAATTTAAAAACATAATTTAAATCTGATCATGGTTCTCCATCATGATCGTCATCATTTGTATTAGGGGTGGACGTTTGAAGCCGAAAACCGAAAAAAACCGAGCCAAATTCCGAACCGAAGTCGAAAAAAACTGAACCGAAAAAAAACCGAACCGAAGTAAGAAAACCAAACCGGACCGATTCTGTTCGGTTTAGTTTTCGGTTTCAGTTCGCTGGAAACCGAACCGAACCGAAGAACTGAAGTCAACGGTCTGGGTGTTAAAACGACGTCGTTTTGACGTTTTATTAATTTTTTTTTTTTTAAAAAAAACAAAACCTAAAAACCCTACACTTCAGAAATCAAAAGTCTGAACTCTGAAGCCTCTTTCTCCAGTTCCGCCGTTTCACGTTTTCTGCCTCTCCAGCTCCGTCAAGACCGCCGCACCGCGCCGCGCCCATTGCCGCCTAGTCGCGTCGCGCCCTCTACCGCGCCGCGCCCATTGCCGCCTAGTCGCGTCGCGCCCTCTACCGCGCCGCGCCATCCGCCCCCTTTCCCGAACCCACTACTGTTTGAAGAAGAAGAAGGTGAATACTGAATACAACTATACATTATTTAATGATTTTTTTAATTGTTAGAAATGATATAGTTTGATTTTAGAATTGCTAGAGGTTTGATTCTTTTTGGTGTAATGATTTTTTGATCTGGATGTGTTGGTGTGTTTTTGGTGTGTTGATCTGGATGTGTTTGACTTTAGAATTTCTTAGAAATGAAGAGGACAAGGGGAGGGCAGATAGTGAAGCCGAAGCGGGGTTCTTTATCTACTCCGACTATTCGGGGTTCATCCTCATTTACTCAGGTAGTCAATTTAAACTTAATAAGAATAGAGTGAATTTACACTTATGGATTATATCTAATGATTAATTATGTTCGCAATTTGTTTATGATTTTATGCAGATGCACGGAGATAGTGTTGGTGTTGGTGAATCGGCAACACCGACATCAGTTCCGAGTGTTGGTGGATCACAAGCAAGTTCAGCTCCAACACCAGAAGGGGAATCGGCTGAGGCTACACAAGAACAACTTGAGGAAGAATATTTGCAGTCCTTGAAGAACAAAGAAGGTTCAGATGTTTAGCCTTATTTTACTAGGAAAATTGTGGATGGTAGATTTAAGGGTGTGTGTAAATATTGTGGAAAATCATACTGCGCTGATCCAGGCATAAATAGAACAAGCAATCTTACGAAACATATTGATAAATGCCAAAAATATCCCCCTAACATTGAGATCATGAAAGCTAAGAGCCAACAATTTTTGTCTTTTAAAAGAGGAAAAGGGACCAAGGAGTGTTGACAATCCTGAGTGTAATGGAGAAGAACTCGATTTGCTTTGTGTGGAGATGATTATTTTAGATGAGTTACCCTTTAGTCATGTTGAAGGAATAGGCTGTAAGCGTCTCAAGAAGAGAGCAACTCCTTTTTGGAAGATTCCCTCTAGGAAGAAAATAGCAAAGGATGTGCTTAAGTTGTATGGAGGGGAAAAAAAGAAATTGTACAGTTCCTGACTCATGTTTACCGTACATTTTGTTGATGATGATTGAGTGTTGCATAAGAGAGTCTTTAAGTTTTGTGTCATTGAAGATCATAAAGGAGAGTCCATAGCCAAACTTTTTGGAGGATTGTATGTTAGAGTGGGGGATAGAGAAGATTCTAACAGTCACTGTTGATAATGCTATATCAAATGATGTAGCATTGAGGGAGTTAATTAAGAAATTATGTGATTGGAGATGCCCTAGGGTGGTTTTACATGGGGGAAAAAATTTGCATGTTCGGTGTGTTGCTCATATTCTTAATTTGATTGTGAAAGATGGGTTGAATGTGATGAATATTTTGGGCTGATGCTCGATCTGTAAGTGACTATAAGCTTTTTGGAGATGTGCTTTGTTTTGATATGACATACAGAAAAAATGAATATGGTAGACCCTTTGCACCTTTTGTTGGAGTTAATCATCATAAGCAAACAACGTTGTTTGGCGCAGCTTTGTTATATGATGAAACAATAGAATCTTTCACTTGGTTATTTGAGACTTTCCTTTCTACGATGTCTGGTAAGCAACCATTAACCATTCTTACTGATCAGTCTGTTGCCATGGCTAAAGTGATAAAATATGTTTTTCCACAAACTACACATCGCTTATGTGTTTGGCATCTTTACCAAAATGCTGCTAAAAACCTGAATCATGTCTTTCATGGATCTTTTGAATTTGTTGGTGATTTTGGTAATTATATGTATGAGTATGAGTTTGAGCAGGAATGGCTTTTAGCATGGAATGCTATGCTTAAGAAATATAGCCTAAAAGAAAAAAAGTGGTTGATTGCTTTATTTGAATTGCGA
This sequence comes from Potentilla sterilis, assembly GCA_963682095.1. Taxonomy (NCBI): domain Eukaryota; kingdom Viridiplantae; phylum Streptophyta; class Magnoliopsida; order Rosales; family Rosaceae; genus Potentilla; species Potentilla sterilis. The sequence continues at coordinate 19,297,327 of OY821761.1, forward strand.
GAAAAGTGGGCATTGGTGTTTGGGTGAGATACTTTCACTGCTGATATGAAAAGCACACAGCGTAGTGAAGGCATGAATAATGTGCTTAAGAAATATTTGAAGCCAGAGCATAATCTTTTGCATTTTTTTGAACATTATGAAAGAGTTTTGGCTGATCGAAGATATGTAGAGTTGATTGCTAATTACAAGATGAATGATACAACTCCTGTGTTAGCGGTAAGTGCACATATGCTAGAACATGGAGCAGAGGTATATACCCCTGAAGCTTTCGTACTCTTTCAGAAAGAGTTTGTGAGAATTCACAATTATAGTTGTTTCTGCACAAACTCGTAGGCCTGACAGAAGCACAATAATAAAGGTAGAACATGAACACAATGATATATAGTGGTTCACCGTGCCATCGGAGGGCACGGCTACGTCCACTTGGAATATACTATAGCCGACTAATAAGCCATCGGTGGTGGTTACATGCCAAGAGTAGCAAGTATCCAAGATCTCTAACTCTAAGGGGGAAGCCTTCTATTTATAAGGAAGGAGGCTTCCCACCTCTACTACTTCTCCAATGTGGGATGTAAACACACTATTACATATTTCCCTATTCTGGAGGCTACTTCAGGTGCCCAGTGGCATGCCCTCCGGGTGCGGCACCGGTGATCTCTGACATTGGGAATGTAGCCGGGGTGGCGGTCTACCCGCTAGATGCCGGAAGTAGGACCTATGACGCCGGTTGCACGGTCCACGAGGTCGCAGAACATGCTTGGCGGTGTACCATATATACCTCCAACAAGTCCCCCAAGTTCCCGAGTAAGAGTGCAATCTTACTTGGGGAGTTAATCATCATGTGCCGCCAAGCGTAGGTGGTGACCGAGTCACCCCTATTACCACCAGTCCCCCAAGTCCCTAAGCGAGATTGGGCTCTTACCGGGCGTTCGAATGCCGAGTCCCACCCCTCCGCTCGAGTGTTACTGATGTGCTCCCAGTAGTAGTCCTCCAAGTCCGTGTTTTGTCTTGCTTGGGGGTGTACTGAGGTGCTGGGTTCTGATCCTCATCATCTGTGTCGGGTTCTGGAGCGGCGGTGGGTACCCAGGGAGGATCCTGGTTTGACCGGTCCTGACTCGTTGAAGCTTGATCGGGCAGAGCCGCTGCTGAACAGAGCCGGGCCTGTTGAATCTGGGGTGACCCGCTGGCCGAGGTGATTCCTGGACAGGACCGGGCCTGCTGAATCTGGGGTGACCCGCTGGCTGAGGTGAACCGCTGAACAAGACCGGGCCGGAGGGTGAGCGGAAAGACTGAGCAGCCAAGCTCACGAGGCCGGAGGTGAGGTGCTAGCGTGAGCTGTGGTGCAGGGGTCGAGGCTCTGGCGTAGTGGTGCGGAACCGGGGTGCCCATGCAATAAATGAGATGACAATGCGGGGACTCAACCGGTGGACTGCCATGTCGGAACGAGTCCCCCAGTAAAATTGCTGCCAACGGTGAGGCAGGCCGGGGAGTAGCCCGGTGGTTCGGCCCAGCTTGTGCAGGAATAAGCGTGGGGTAATGTGCAGGGTTTCTAGCCTGCGGGGAGACTTGTTCTGTGTTAGAGAAACAATCTGCCCCGTGGGGTGGCGTGGAGATAACAAGTCTCGCCATGGATCCTCATATTTACCATAGTTCAATGTGATGCAGGGTTTTTAGCCTGTTGGAAGAGTTTGCATGTGTTAGATGTAAATTCTCCCGGGTTTATAAAGCCCATGTGTTTGAAGCCCTGAGTTGTTACTGGCTTGTCCTTGTCCGCAGGGGGCGAAAGACAGTGACTAAATCGGTGGAATGCCATGGAGCCGGTTGAATGGTAACTAACCGGTGAGATGCCATGGCGCCGGTTTGAACACTATATAACCGGTGAGATGCCATGGAGCCGGTTTGAACCCTAATTGGTGAGATGCCATGGAGCCGGTTGAATGGTACCTAACCGGTGAGATACCATGGAGCCGGTTTGAACCCTAACCGGTGAGATGCTGTGGATCCGGTTTGAACCCTAACCGGTGAGATGCCATGGAGCCGGTTGAATGGTACCTAACCGGTGAGATGCCATGGAGCCGGTTGAATGGTACCTAACCGGTGGAATGCCTGGAGCCGGTTGAATGCTACCTGACCGGTGGAATGCCATGGAGCCGGTTGAATGCTACCTGACCGGTGGAATGCCATGGAGCCGGTTGAATGCTACATAACCGGTGAGATGCCATGGAGCCGGTTCAAACACTACATAACCGGTGAGATGCCATGGAGCCGGTTGAATGGTACCTAACCGGTGGAATGCCATGGAGCCGGTTGAATGCTACATAACCGGTGGGATGGTGTTACCGTAATGCGATGCATACTTATGCACGCACTGAGATGCGATGCATACTGATATGCGATGCATACTGATATGCGATGCATTGTAATGCCATGCACTGAAATGCGTGCACTGTAGTGCGATGCATTGTAATGCCATGCATACTGATATGCGATGCATTGTAATGTCATGCACTGAAATGCGTGCACCGTAGTGCGATGCATTGTAATGCCATGCATATTGATATACGATGCTTTGTAATGCCATGCACTGAAATGCGTGCACGGTAGTGCGATGCATTGTAATGCCATGCATACTGATATGCGATGCATTGTAATGCCATGCTCGTGCTTTTATCACATGTCTAATTATCAATATTCCCCAAACAGATTATGCACAGGTGAGACATTCATTCGAGTAATAATAAACGAGTTAGAATACTTAGCTTTGTTAGAAGTGCTCAATTGTTGGTTCGCTGCTGGAAGCGGGTGTCCAAAGGAGATTTTTGGGTGCCAAGAGAAGATTGGCTCCTGGTGAAACTGCTGGAGCTTGACCCGGCCCAGCCCAATATGCTGAATCTGGGGTTGTTGACCGGGCGGGGGTTGACTTCCCCACTTTTTTTGTTCTTTCCCTTTCCCGCCCTTTCCTTCTTTCTGCTTCTCTTTCTCTCTTTGCTTTTCTTTCTTTTCTTTCTTTCTGCTCTCTCCCACTGCCTGCCTTTTGGTTTCTCTATTTCTTTCTCTTTCTTTCGTACCGGAGAGGAGGGCGACCGAGGCGGAGAGACGACCGGAGAGAGGGAGAGGAGACCCTAACCCGGCCCGGTCGGAGCCCACTACATGGACCCAGGCGCTTCGGGTTCGATCCGCACCATGGCCTCTGGTAGTGTTGAGGTACTTTGTCCGGCGATCGGGACAGCACCCGGTGGAGTTGACATCGGTGCCAGAGTGGAGCTGGGGCAGTGGGAGGGAGGTTGCGTGACCCGGCTAGGGCTGAGGTCCGGGGCCTCTACATGGCGCGAGCCTGAGAACCGGGGGCTCTACATGACCGCCGTGAGGGGCGCCGCTCTGCCTGGGTAACCGATTTAGGGTTTAGGGTTTAGCCATCGGTTCCGGAGAGTGCAGTCATACTTGCAGGGGCGCTGGTGCAGGGGCGAGGATTTGGGGTGCCCAAAGAGTATATCCGGGTGGCCTGAGCAAAGGCCCGGAGAGGAAGACGAACCGGAGACGGGGAGGATCGGGGAAGGAGATGACGGCGCCCGGAGAGGAAAGTCACTGGGACTCGCACCCGGGGAGGAGGGGCTCCAGTACCCGGAGAGGAAGACGACCGGAGAGAAGCCGCCGGTTCCTCATGTGTCGGAGCCATTGGAGGCTTAGCTCCATGCTGCTCTCAGCAGCTTGATGACTTCGTCATTCCTGCCGCACACTACATCCGTAAGAGGCGCGCTACCCCATCAGTCGTGGAGGTGGACGTCGGCATCGCGACGGAGAAGTTGGACGATGTCAGTGAAGCCCTGGCAGACGGTCACAAGGGGAGTCTTCCAGTCGGTGGGTTGGGTGCCGAATTGCCGAACGGATCGAGCCTCGCCATAATCGGACAGAACTTCGCGAGCTGCCGGATCGAACCTCATGCTTCTGGCCACTTTGACAGACCCGACCGGGACGGTCGGTGACGCCTGTGCTTGGCTAGGGTCACCGGGAGGTGAGTTCGAGCTGCAGGAGTCTGGAAACACCACGTGAGCACCGGAGGCCCGCAGGACCAGAGACGGCCGCTCTGCTGACTTGGACTGGGCTATTGGGCCTGCTGACTATTTGGCCCGCTGACTATTTTGACTGGAGGCTGGGCTGCTGACCTGGGCTGCTTGCTGGCCAGGATGAAAACTGCTGGCCTGGGTGGAATAAAGGGTGGCCATTGAGCACCATTCGCCAGATGATTATTCGGACCTGCTGCTCGGGTAACACAACCAGTAGAGCACTATGAAATTTTAGAACCGTTCGCACAGACGGCACCAATTGTTTCTGCAGAAACCCGTAGGCCTGACAGAAGCACAATAATAAAGGTAGAACATGAACACAATGATATATAGTGGTTCACCGTGCCATCGGAGGGCACGGCTACGTCCACTTGGAATATACTATAGCCGGCTAATAAGCCATCGGTGGAGGTTACATGCCAAGAGTAGCAAGTATCCAAGATCTCTAACTCTAAGGGGGAAGCCTTCTATTTATAAGGAAGGAGGCTTCCCTCCTCTACTACTTCTCCAATGTGGGATGCAAACACACTATTACATATTTTCCTATTCTGGAGGCTACTTCAGGTGCCCGGTGGCATGCCCTCCAGGTGCGGCACCGGTGATCTCTGACATTGGGAATGTAGCTGGGGTGGCGGTCTACCCGCTGGATGCCGGAAGTAGGACCTATGACGCTGATTGTACGGTCCACGAGGTCGCCGAACATGCTTGGTGGTGTACGATATATACCTCCAACAATAGTACTACCAAAGTTGGCAAGCGTGGGATGAGATCAGAGTATATAGTATCATATAGTCTTGAACATAATGAGCACTTGGTCAAATATGAAGCTCCAGCACACAATGTCCATTGTAGTTGTATGAAGTTTAATTTTGTTGGGATTTTATGTGCTCATGCACTAAAAGTGCTTGACAAGAAGAATGTCAAGAAAATTCCACCTCAATACATTTTAAAGCGATGGACAAGAGAAGTAAAAGTTGTGAGTATTAATAGTTATCATGGAAATGAGATTTCTGATAATCCTAAGGAGTCGATTGGGAAACGATATGGCTATTTGTGCCGCACTTCTCGTGATATTTTAACTGTTGCAGCTGATGATGAAGAGTTAACCAAGTATGCACATGAATGTTTGGTTGAGATGCTGAAAGGCTTACAGTTAATAAACAAAAATCGAAATGAGAAAGAAGGGAGAAGTTCTTGTCATAGCCCTTTGGTGAAAACAATTGCTGGAGAAAGTGAAGCGGTTGAGGGAATAGTACACTCTAATGCTTGTGAAATATCAATTGTGAGAGGAGTTAAAAGGAAACCTACAGTTGGCCGCCCACGAGCTAGATTCAAAGATCCGGCTGAACAAAAAAAGAGTAAAGTAGCAGACAAAAGCAAAAGAGTTCCCACAAGAAGAAAAATACTCATGCAGGTGCAGTTCTAACCATTCTAAATTATATAAGTCTATCTAGTTTATTATACATGTTGATGAAGTTTTCTATTATCAAAACATATACAAGAATTTGAATGCATAGGAGTCAGTTCAGAAACACAACCAAATGATATTTTGGCTCAAGTAAGTTCTTGTGGCTTTTGAATTAGTAAGTTGATTTGTTACATGTTGATACAGAGCATGCCTCATCATGGTGATATGGGGGAATTCAGTAGGCTACATGGTGATATGGCTATGGGGGATTTGGACGGGCTACATGGAGATATTTCATTCACTCAATTACTTCAGATTAGTAATGAGTACATAGGATTGCATTTCCTATGATTTTTTCTTGATCATATACATGTACTGGATTCCTACGTTGTTAACACAAACACATGTATGTATGGATGAAATTGGAGTCTTAACATTATTTGGTTTCTTGATCATTGTGAATGGTGCTCTGTTTTTCAACTTTTGAAATTGAACATGCATCTCTGTATTAGCATAGCTCATAGCACAACCTGCCAAGTACCAAATTTGGTGTTGATTCCTAATCATTTACTATAACTTCATAGTCATATGAATATTAAATTTTCTTGTAAATATCGCAGTTCATATTGTACCAACCGATCTGATCATATTATTGGGTATATTTTAGGGACACGACATAATAGCATAAGCTCAAATTCTATTCCTTGTTGTAGCATATATGTAATGCATATTTTCATTGAATTGGTATTTTATAGGAACCATTGAAACAATTCAGTGCACTTTCACAAGAGGAAGAACACATAACGCAACTGGGAGATTGAGCTCAAGATCATTTTACAGATATACAATGCCCCAGCTATGGTATTTGCAGATCTTTTTGAACATTGAAAAATAGAGATTCAATGTTATTTTGTTGTTTGATTTTGTAAAAGATGAGATTTTGTAACTTCTCACTTAGAAATGGGTAGAATTGGCAAGGCCATTATTTGTTCAATGGAAAACATAAGTCTATGAAAGAAGCAATTTTTTCTTTGTTGGATACAACTACGTTTTTTTTTTCCAAGTTTTTTGACAAATGAAGATTTGCCTCTTCTCAGTATGATGAAAGAATGCTGGAAAAAAATGTTGGAATAATTTAGTTTCAATAAAGAATGCTGGAGTGTCTTTTCGTCTCATACCAAGCTTTGAATATCCTCCCTTCTTCATTGCAAATTAAACAGAAATGCCACAGTAACTAGAGCCTTGTTCTTTATAGCCCTCCTCCTCTGCTCTACTATAGCCTCTACAGCTATATACCAGAACCAGCTTTTTCAGCAGTAAGAACTAATCCTCTGCTTCTCTTCTGTGCACGGAGGAAGCCCAACGCACTGAGCAAGGATTTAGTCTCAGTGAAGGTTTTGGTTTGGAATTGCGACAATACAATATTGAGATTTTTCTGGGTATAGAAGACTTGATTGGAAGAGAGAGAGATTGTAATTTTTCAATGGAAATGGAGCGATAGAAGAGGAATTTGGGAAACGGAAATAACTTCTCTCCGTCTCTCTTCCGTTTGCTGCTACAAAATAAAATATTATAAATTACCACATGTTAGCATATGATTGGCTGGTGTCTGTTCAGGCTGACCAACATGGGTCAGCCAAGTTTTTTCCTTTGTTAAATTGGTGGAGAATGAATGGGGAGTCTAAATACCATACATTAGCTCGCATTGCAAAGGACATTTTTGCTATTCCGGTGTCAAGTATATCATAAGAATCTTCTTTTAGCACAAGTGGGAGAATCATTAATCCACATCGTGTCTCTTTAAGTCCTAAGATGGTGGAAGCCTTAATATGTACCCAAAGTTGGCTTAAGGGTTAATATATTGCTTTGAACCATGCTTCATCGGTTGAAGAGATCGAGTTATGCGAAGAAGATGAGGAAAAAGGTAATGTTTTTGTTTTGTTATTTGATATTTTCATTATGATTAAATATTGTTCTATTCTAAGTTTTATTCTTTTTCTAATTGTATATAGATGAATTGTAGAGCATGGCATGCAAGGAAAATGTCGCCAGGGTGTAACTACTACAGTACTATCTTACCTCCAAGAGTAATCTCATGATATCATCTATAGGAGTTTGAGAATTGAGATGATGTTGCTCACATTTTTCTTTTTTGTTCTCTATTTGTGATGTTATAAACTTTGAATTTTAAACTTTAGAGAGTTGGAGTTTATGGACTTTAAAAACTATGGACTATATTTTTTATTTTTGAGTTGAACTTTGAACTATGAAATATTCGAATTCTGAAGTATGAACTTTGAGATTGGACTTCATATTTTGGACTTTATTGTTACTATTCAAAGTATTGAACCATAAATTTTTTGAATTTTTATTCAATTATACATAACAGATTTACAAAAAAAAAACCGAAAAAAACCGAACCAAATCGAACCGATCGGTTCAGTTCGGTTTTCGGTTCAATCCCATAAAAATCAAAGAACCGAACCAAACCGAACCGAATGTTGAGTTTGGTTTTCGGTTTTCGGTCAAAACCGAACAGATTTGAATCGATTCCACCCCTAGTTTGTATCATCTACATCTTCAATCATATCAGTGAAGTCATCATTGGAATCGTCATCATCGTTTGATTCCTCATCATTCTCGTCATTAATGAAGTCGTCATTAGCTCTGTTTTGAGATGTAGATGCATTTGAGACTGCAATGAATTCATCAGAAGTGACGAAATGTAAGCGGTTGTTGTCGCGAATAGCCTCTACATTTGGGATTTTAGAAGCCGAATGCTCTTGATATGGTTCATCAGTGTCGCCGTCAACTTCATCATCATGTTCTTAACCCTTTTCAATTATAGATGCACTCCATATATTCCTATGTGACATATGGTTAACCACTTTCCAAAATCCACCGGCCTTAGGATCATCAAGATAAAACACCTGTTTTGCCATGCTGGCAAGGATGAAACGCTCATTTTCATACCAACTTGTGTTTGTATTCACCGATAACATGCCGTAATCTATCTTTGTACTCCTAGGAACACTTTGATTAGTGTTAAACCATCTACACTTGAACAAGACAACGGGCATATTTCCATATACTAGTTCGACAACGGCGAGTAGCACTCCATAGTAGGTTAAGTCGTCACCATCTACCATGACCCCGCAATTTTGCATTATGCGGTTTACATCTCGTTGAAGTGTCACAAACTTGACACCGTTGACAAAACACATCGCTCGCACCCTGTGGGAAATCGGCGTTCTAGCCAAATGGTGCAATTCTGGCGAGTACCAATCACTGTTATGTTTTTCGAGATTTTCCACCTGTCACGTTGTGATAAGTTATTATTTAAATTGAACTGACCAGAATACTAATATTGAAATGGAGATATTGTAATATAAAAAATATTGTGACGTACCCATTTGCGAAAGTAATCAGGAAATGTTCTTTTGTGCATCTCTTTCGACCTTCAGTCTAGACGATCCTTCAATCAGCTTCAAATGCTCACGCATGAAATATTGTGCTTCGTCACAGTATTGTAGTACGCACCAATGAGCTTCAATTAGCCCATCATCTGTCAGTCTTTCTGAACTTGGTAAATTACCAAACGGACGTACAACACTTCAAAGGACTGAAAGTTTGAACTCTAGTACTGTAGAGGCTACTGTAGAAGATTCTGCTTCGTCACTGTTACGGAGATATAAGTTACAGTATGTTACACATTCATGTGCAATGTACGACTTCGCTATCAATCCTTCAGGGTTACTCTTGCTTTTACATAATTGTTTGTATTGAAACAGTTGTCTGAAATTACACGTACAGTTATTACTGAAGTATATATACAAGACAATATTACAATGAATGGGAAAATACTAATAATAAATAGTACCTTTCTTGAGGATACATCCAGGTGCAATGAACTAGACCAGTAAGTAGTGCTTGATCTGGAAGATGGATCATCAGATGAATCATACTAACAAAGAAAGCAAGGGGGAAAATCCTTTCCAATTTGCACAAAATGTAGATGATGTCTTCTTTGAGAATGAGAACATCTGACTTCTTCAGCTTTTTAGCGCATAACTTCTGAAAGAACATACATAACTGATGAGTCGCCTAAGCGAGCATCAAGCAATAATAACCCTACAATCGTTAGTAGTATAGACATAAGTAGGGATCGTTCTAAGCCGGGGATTAAGGGTACCTGAAACATGAGATTGTTAAACAAATATATTCACAAATACATATTAAAATTGTCATAAACGGGGGATATGTTGGCATCGGCAGCTAGGGCTGCCTCTAATGTCCTAGGCACGAAATAAAAGCACAAAAATAAATTCTAAACTACTATTTACAAGGTTGGTCGACATTCTTCCACAAAGCACTAGCACGAATGCAATCAAAACACATAACAAACAAGCAAACAAGACTCACGGAAAGGTATTAAAGTGTTCTAGACTCAACTTAACTCCAACCTAGTTAGCTCCCTATAGGTATTACTAACCGATAGACTTCATAAGTATTCAAGATTAACTTTACGTCTAACCCTAAAATTGTACTAAACATATTTGAGAACTCCTATAGATGAAAACAAACATGCATAGTAATTGAGCAAGAAATCTTTTTGAGTCGGAAACAAGTTAAAATAAGCAAGGCGTCAATCTTCTTATTAACAAGTATGTTCTTTAAACCACTATAACCCTTGTGAAAACAACACAAATCAAATAACCCTAAAGATTACTTAATCTATATTCTTTTCGGCTAATGAGATCAATATTCCACGCATTGTAATTACATAGACTACCAATCTTTAAGCACACGAATTCAAAGAACAAGTCAAGAAAACCCTAAAACCAAATTTACACATGTTTGCCGATTATCCTACTTACTAATTCATTACATATTTTCCTTACTCTTTAACATGCAATCCGTATTCTTACATCCAAACACCAATTAAAGATAAAGAAAACGAATTGAACATACAAATCATAAAACCGAACTTCAATCCAAACAATACATAGACATACTATTTGAAACCAAGAATTCATGCTAACTTCATAGACAAAGTTTAACATAACTATATAAAAATTACAAAACCGAAAGAGGGGAGTGGATCACACTTTTGTAGACACCTTGATGACTTCGACTCTTGTGGATCCGATAGATGGTGGAGAATATGGCTGCTCGGCAATGGTGTTGTGTCGGCAGGATTTTAAGGGTGAGATGCTGGTGATTTTCGGCTAGGGTTTTATGTAGGACTCTTGGGAAATTTCGGTAGAGCTTTTGGCTAGATTTTTACTTTGGAATGTGACACTTTTCTTCATGGTGCCGGCCTCTATTTATAGGAGAAGGGAAAGGCTGATTTGGGAGAGTTTTCCTTGCTCAAAATGGGATAGAAATCCTCTTGTAATAATGTTTCCCAATTTGACATGGTTTCGGTTATTCTATCCCATTTCAAATAAGGAATTCCATGCTTAGCCAACCTAGGGTTTACTCCTCACATGCTTAACACTTTTTCTTCTTCTTTGAAGCCCTAAGACACGGCTGAGGCACTTGTAGCCCACTCGGGTACAGTCCTTGCTAGTATTGGATACTGGCGAGGCTAATCTTGGTGGCGAGTCTGGTGTTGGTGAGGCTATCGGATGGCGAGCAGTGGCGAGGCAAGCGAGGCTGATCTGCTGGCAAGTATACTGGCGAGGCGAGTTAGGCTTCTGGCGAGTATAGGCTTCTAGCGAGTATAGGTTAAGCTGATTTTCTTCCTTCTTCTCAGCAGATCTGACCTTTGCGTGCTCGTTCCTCGGATTGGTTTGCTCTAACTGCTGATTTGCAGCCATCTTTTGGGTGACTTTTCAAACTCCGATTGATCTGTATTTTTGACACAAGACCCATTAGCAAGCCAATAGCATGCATACCAAATTTCAGCAAATTTGGAAAAGGATAAGTCACAATTCTATTCATCTCAGAATCACGAAAAAATCATATTTTTCACTATTTTTCAGACTCTAAAGCATATATTTCCAAAACTCTACCAAAATGACACTAAACTATATTATGACTCTATCTTAGATAAATAAGGGTTAAACGAAGCATAAATGAGGGCGTAAACACATTAATATCGTCGCACATTATGCTCCTATCAACTACCCCACACTTATCATTTGCTAGTCCCTTAGCAAACTAAATTAAAACTAAGACTCAAAAACAAACTATTGCCCCTAACAATTTGTCTTAGCCTCGTATGTACACATAGCTTTCAAGTTAATGAATGAGAATGCTAAGCACGAAAATTCCAAGTTTCATGAACATGTAACATCAATAAAAACATATAAGAACAAAACGTAAGTATGTAGACATGTAAAGCTAATTCAATCCTCCTCACAAGGCATACTCTCTTCTTTTCTCTCGAAGCATGGTTATTCACACATAAGTATATGCAAGTGAAAGATAATGAATTACGAAGAGTAACTTGCATATGTCAAAGAAACAAAAGTACTTTTGTGCAATTTAATGGAAAAACCTCATATAACAACTATGTGCACCAATGAACCAAAACCATATGCTTACTCTTGAGATAATCTCTACAAATCAAATTTGACCATCTTAAGAATCATGAAAAGATCAACAAATGGGAATATAATAGGGCTTGGCTAAGAGGTATTCGAAATTTTAGGAAATAAGTGGTGCTAAAGACGTCTCTTTAACATAGCAAAGCTCGACTCTCCTATTGTCTCCTCAAAAAGGGTTGGATTTCATCTTGTTGCACTCATTCTTCATTCTTAACTCCCCAAAGACATTGTAAAAACGAACAAAGGTCGAAATTTACAATAATATACCTTCACATACTTGCATACTCCAAATTCACAATACTTTACAAGACTAGACTAAGCAATTTTATCAAAACAAGCCGTGCCTACACTTTATTATTAATTTTTTTCTCGGACTTGATTTTTCTTTTTCTGTCCGAATTCAATTTTTTCTGTTTTTCTTTTGCTAGGCACGGCACATACAATTTTTCATATACTTTTCTAGCTAAGTCTACCCCACACTTGTTCTTCTTCATCACTTCACGCGAAAACTCCTTCAAAAATCAAGCTTTGCCAAAACTTTGAGATAAGGTAAAGGCATCACTATACTAAGTTCATGGAAAGTGTTTAAGGGTGATGAACGAAAAGGCTAATCGTAGGCTCAAAGGGTTTACTAAGGTGTCCCACGACGGGCACAAATAGGCACATGCTTTATTTGGCAGTGGTGGTAAACCTAAAAGATTTTTTCAATCACTTTCAAAATCAAGGTATTTTATGACATAAAACGTTTTGAAAATCAACAAGAGTAAGTTCTAGCATTGTAGAGTTCATTAAAAATCTATGACACATAATCATTGAATATGCAAAGAATAATGAGGTTCATGCTTCCTATATGTCTATCGAATTTTATCTTTTTAAACACTCAAGAAGAAATCAATTTGGCTCTAAAGTGCACATAGGTTATTATGGAAACAAACTAGCTAAAACATGCATGCTTCGTTAATCAAAAAGTCCTACATGCTCCTACCAATGCACATAATCCATGAAACTCACTATTTTAGTTGTATGCACAACCATCATCTATGTATGTAAAGAGGAGAAAAACATCATTGACATATTAGGGGCATCCTAAGACTCGAAACAAACAATTTAAACACTCTATTTTTGTGGAACATTTTTCTGAATTTTCTTTTCTAAACTAAGCACACGAAAACATAAACGGAATACGTTATCCCACCCCACACTTAGAAAATTACATTGCCCTCAATGTAAGCACAAATCTATATCAACGAATTTCCTAAGCATGCAATAGTCTAACACATTCCAACATATCATCACAAAAAAAAAAAAGAGAAGGGTTAAGAAATTGCAAACTCTCAGTGATGGCTCCTTCACTTTTCTTTGATCGACTTGGGTTGCCTCCCAATTAGCGCTTTGTGTTTATAGTCCATTGCTTAGACTTATCACCGTTGTGTCTTGCATGTGTTCATCTTGAGCCAAAATAGCTCAAATCAGCAAGGAGTAGCTCAACGAGGTGCTCGTTGCACCATGTGTGTGTTTCGGCAGCTAGGATGGCTGTATCGGCAACAAACTGGGGAGTATCCGGGTGTACAATGCACCCTTCAATCGGAAAAATGTCTCCGTACATGCTTCCGTCCACTCGAACGTCACCTCCTTTTGTAACAAGTTGCTTAATGGCTTTGCAATTGAAGAGAAGTCTTTGATAAATGTTCGATAAAACCCCGCATGTCCAAGAAAACTCTTCACGTCTCGCACACTCTTAGGGCTAGGCAAGGCTTGGATGAGCTCCACCTTGGCTTTGTCAACTTCTAACCATTTTGCCGAAATTATATGCCCTAGGACGATTCCTTGTGTGACCATGAAGTGACACTTCTCCCAATTGAGCACAAGATTAGTCTCTACACACCTCTCAAGTATCTTCTCCAAGTTCCCCAAACAAGTATCGAAGTTGCTCCCATAAACACTAAAGTCATCCATAAAAACTTCGATAATGTCTTCAATAAAATCCGAGAAGATAGCATACATACATCGTTGAAAAGTTCCGGGTGCGTTGCATAGGCCGAATGGCATTCGTCGATAAGAAAAGGTGCCAAATGGACAAGTCAAAGTGGTATTCTCTTGATCATCCGGGTGTATCATGATTTGATTGTATCCACTATAACCATCGAGAAAGCAATAAAAAGCTGGCCAGCTAACCTTTCTAGCATTTGATCCATAAACGGCAAAGGCATGTGATCCTTCCTTGTTGTAGCGTTGAGCTTCCTATAGTCGATGCACATCCGATGACCGGTTACAAGTCTTTGTGGTACAAGCTCATTCTTCTCATTCTTGACAACCGTTACACCACTCTTCTTTGGCACTACTTGCACGGGAGATATCCACTTACTATCCGAAATAGAGTAAATCACCCCACAATCAAGCAACTTGATGATTTCATCTTTTACTACCTTCATCATTGGTGGGTGAAGTCGACATTGAGCCTCCTTGGTTGGCTTTGCTCCTTCCTCTAGCAATATACGATGAACACATGTAGTAGGGCTTATTCCCTTGATATCCGCTAAGGTCCAACCTATAGCGGTGTTGTACTTCTTTAGCACACTTATTAAATCACATTCTTGCTTCTCACTAAGCTTTGAAGACACAATAACCGGTAGAGTATCTTCCTCTCCAAGAAAAGCATGTTTCAAGTGACTAGGGAGTTCTTCTAGTTCTAACTTTGGGGCCTCTTCCACACTTGGACAAAATTTGGTTGTGGTACTTGGAATTGACAAGAATGAATAAAAAATTATAGCATAAGGCCGAGCCTCTAACTCGGCACAAACTTCTCTTAGGCTCGGCAAGAATTCCTCCTCTTGCTCGTTCGCGACTCGCTCTCCCGTCTTGTCAAATCTGACCCCTTGCTCGATCGCTAGTTGCTATGCGTCAAGCGAGGTCGACATAACTTGCTCGACCTCGTCCAAGACATCACCAACGTGGCACTCCTTTAAATCGACGATGGGATATTTCATGGCATCAAAAACATTGAAATTGATCACCTCACCATCAAACTCCATTGTCAAATTGCCCTTGACAACATCTATCTTTGTGCATGCCGTCCTCATGAATGGTCGGCCAAGTAGCAATTGAGTGCTATTAACCGGTGAGTCCTCCATCTCTACAACATAGAAATCGGCGGGAAATATGAGTTGGTTCACTTGCACAAGCACATCTTCTACATAGCCTTCCGGATACTTGCTTGAGTGATCCGCAAGTTGAATAATGACATTGTCCTTCTTGAGTGGCTCTATACTCAACGTTTGGTACACATTGAGCGGCATAACATTGATCGATGCTCCCAAGTCTAACATCACATCCTCAAAACGAGTGTTGCCAATCACACAAGGCACATTGAAGCTTCCCGGATCTTTCATCTTTGGTGGTAGCTTCCTTTGAATAACGGCCGACACCGTTTCGCTCATAGTCACCACACGAGTCTCCCTTGTATGCCTCCTTATCGTGCATAGCTCTTTAAGAAACTTAGCATACTTAGGCAGTTGCTTAATGCATTCCAACAAAGGGATGTTGACTTGCACCTTCTGGAAAATCTCCAACACTTCCTCGTCGGATTTGTCTTTCTTCGATCTAGCAAAGCGAGAAGGGAATGAAATGTTTGAGTGTGGCACCCCTCCCTTATTCACTTGGCTCGGCAATAACTCATTCTTCTATGTAGCAGGATCACGCTCAAGCTCGTTGCACAACCCCTCTTGCTCGGCAACCTTCTTCTTCTCGGTTTTTTTCCTTCTCGGCTGCAGTCCTGCCGGCAGCTCCTCTCTCGGCAGCTCCACTGGCAGCACTCTCAGTAGCAACCTTGCTTGGCTCGGCTGCTCTTGGCGCGTCACCATTGTTGCCGGCAATGACAGGTCCGGCAGCTTCTTCCTCCTCCTCGATCACGTCGAGCGATATAGTTTTCTTCTTAGGGCTCTTCGGCGGTAACAACTCCCTTCCACTTCGAGTTTGAATCACCTTTGCATGCCCGTTCCTCGGATTGGGAATTGTATTGCTTGGCAACTTCCGTTGCTCATTGAATCTTCCCATGAAATCCACAACTTGCCCCATTTGAGTCTTTAGCTCACCAATATCCTTTTGTTGATTTTGTTGCCCCGCAAGCAACGCTTGAGTAGCACTTGAAAGAGATTGGAGTAAAGCATCATAGTTTGGATTACTCGCTCCACCTTGCACTTGGTTAGGCACGGCTTGGTTTGGCTGCATTGCTTGGTACTGCCCTTGCTTTGGCTGAAACTGTGGTCGAGGTACAAATGGAGCTCTCGGTGCATAGGGTGCGGCAACCCCTTGATTTGGTTGCATAGGTGCCCTAAGCACATTGTCATTGTTTGCCCACCGGAAGTTCGGATGATCATTGAACCTCAGATTGAAGTTCCCATATCGTTTCCCTCCTTGAAAACCAATAGCATTGCATTCCTCTATTCCCTCACTTGCTCCAATTTGAGGGCATTGTTCGGTCTCATGGCTCTCGGTGCAAATGCCACACACAATGGCACGCTGATAGGAGCACAATGTGCGACGATATTATATGCTTATGCCCTCATTTATGCTTTGTTTAACCCTTATTTGTCTAAGATAGAGTCATAATTTAGTTTAGTGTCAATTTGGTAGAGTTTGGCGAAAAATGGTTAAGAATCCGAAAAATGACTAAGTTTGAGAAATCTGGAATATAATGCAAAATATGTCTTTTTCATGATTTTGAGATGAGTAAAAGTGCGATCTATCCTCTTGTCCGAATTTAATGAAATTTGGTGTGCTTATTATTCATATACTGAGGAATATTGTGTTAAAATTTCAGATCAATCGGAGTTCGGGAAGTCACCAACACGTTGGCTGCAAAACGGCAGTCCGAGCAAACCAATCCAGGGGCTTCCAGGATTTTCCTGGGACTTTGTCCCAACTTCGAAAAGTCATTCCCGACGACTCACAAGGAATTTGATCGAGATATTTTATGGGGAGATGGCTATATGTGTCTAGTTTATCTGAGACTTGGAATCGCATCAATTGGAGCTCCGAGAAGGGAGATATGTCGGATTTACTGGAGCAAGGTCATTCCAGCCGAGTTGCTGCCAGTCTTGTGTTCTTGCGGGTTTGGGGCATTTTTCCATGGACCAAGCTCACCAAATGGAGTTGTCAAGCCTACACAAGAGGTTCATGAAGATATGCAGCCCAATCCAAGGAAGAAAATCAGAAAAAGAAGTTTCCTAGAAGAACCAAGAAAGGAAGGAACCAAAACCTCGTTGCACAAGGATTGCCTTTGCCGATTTGGACTAGGTTTTCTACCTAGGGTTTCTGCCGAATTTGCCTCTATATATAGCCATGTTTTCCTACAGAAAAATCATCTCATCTCAAGCTAAAACACAAGGCCTAAACTCTACCAAAATTCCCCAAAGATCCTAGACAAAAACCTTAACCGAAAACCACCTTCACCTCACCTCAACCAAGTTTCTGCTTTGCCGAACCTTGGATTTTCTACCTCCATAACCTACTGCCGACGTGACCTATTGCCGTGCAGCCTCACCCCAGCCTCCATACTTCGCCGGATCCACACGACGTGAAGCTCTCAAGGTGTCTCAAAGTGTGATCCACTCCCCTCTTTCGGTTTTGTAATTTTTGTTTAGTTATGTTTAGTTTTGTCTATGAAACACTCATGTATGTTAGGTGTTGGTTTATATGTCTATGTATGAATCGATTTTGGTTTTATAAATTGTATGTTAAAGACTTGTTTGAATCGATGCTTAGATTTAAGTTTAGGTTTCGACAAGAACAATGATTTTGCATGCTAATTTGTAATATGTAACTTGTGGATTTTTGTATGTTTAGATAATTAGGGCAGTGGTATTAAAAGCATGTTTAGGATTTAAATTGGTTAGTGGGTTAAGGATGTTCCTTATAAACCGAAACATTAGTTGTGCTTAAGCATTTGTTGTTTGCATGTAAATCTAGGTGTTAGGTTTCATCTAACCTGAGTAGAATGAATAAAACTATAGGCCTAGCGGTTGTTTTGATTTGTTGTGCTCACCTAGGGTATACAACCTTAGCTAAAACTTGCATGTTAAATAAGATGATTGACAACCTTGCTTATTTGCATGTTTTCGATTTAAGACTCTTGTGCGTTATATGTTAAGTCTTAACCGGATTAGCATAAAAATCTTTAGGGCTAGAGCGAAAGTTTGTCCTAAAAGAACTAGAGGAAGTCTAGTAACTAGGTACAGAGCAAAAGCTCTAGTTGCGGTCGAAACGAATTTGAATTTTGAACATGCTAAATACTTGTCTCTTACCTTCTTGCATGCGAATCTACTTGTTAAAGAGTCTTTGGTGCTAAATGTTTTGTGAGAGATGATGATCACTTGTATATAGTAGTTTAGATTTAATTTCATGTCTTAAATTCATGTCTAGGAATTTAGAGGCAGCTTTGCTGCCAAGCCTTTTATCCCCCATAGTTTCGTGTGTGAATATGTATATATGTATATAAGTGTGACAATTATGTGCATATGTGTTTGTGAATATTTGTGTTAACATTCTCATGTTTCAGGTACCCTTAATCCCCGGCTAGAACGATCCCTACTTATTCAATACTACTAACGATTGTAGGGTTATTATTGCTCGATGCTCGCTTCGGCGACTCGTCAATTTTTGGCGCCGTTGCCGGGGATTATAAAATCTTATTTTATGTGAATGTTAAAGTGTGTTAATATTTGTGATGTAAAGTTTGTTAACAATCTGTGTCTCTAACTCTAACGTATATTTATATATCCTAACTCTCTAACATGACGTTCTAACTCTTGTATTGTCTTTCTCTAACCTTGAAAAATTATTTGAAACCGTCGCTTGTATGAATCTGTATATCCTTGCATTTTAGTTTATTAGTTTTGTTCATTTTGATGTGTCTTGTGCGTGTGCAGATTGAATTGAAAAGAAAAAGTGCAGGAAATTCCAAACTTCTGCCCAAATCAGAATCCGGGCAGTGCAGTCCTTCAACTTTGGATGGCTGCCGTTTTCTGCTCACAAAACCTAGGAAAGTGAGCCATACACCGTTGGAAAGATCTCTGAGTCTAGTTTCCGTAGGATTTTACAGAAGTGGATTTGGAGTTTCGAGCTGTTCCCAGTTTCAATTTGAGTGCACGAAGGTCAATCTGGCAGAACAGAGAACTGGGCAGATCAATAGGTCTGACAAAAGGCCAAAGAAAGAGTACTTCTGATGGTACGATTGAGACGAATTTTATACCGATGGAAAGCTCTGTGTGTCCACTACAACATTTATTCAGAACACTTTTGCATTAGGATAGTGGAACACACCCAAAATCAGGCCTCAAGAGAAGCAGACACGTCTGCCGAGAGAAGCTTGCCTGCCAAGAAAATCCTACTGCCGGGAAGGACTGCTGCCCCCAAGCTGCTGAGCATCAACAATGGATGAACACACACACAAAAAACGGTGAAAAGTCTAAGCAATGGACTATAAACACAAAGCGTTAATTGGGAGGCAACCCAAGTCGATCAAAGAAAAGTGAAGGAGCCATCACCGAGAGTTTGAAATTTCTTAACTCTTCTCTTTTTCTTTGATTTGTGATGATATGTTGGTATATGTTAGACTATTGCATGCTTAGGAAATTCGTTGATATAGATTTGTGCTTACATTGAGGAAAATGTAATTTTCTAAGTGTGGGGTGGGATAACGTATTCCGTTTATGTTTTGGTGTGCTTAGTTTAGAAAAGAAAATTCAGAAAATTGTTCTACAAAAATAGAGTGTTTAAATTTGTTTCGAGTCTTAGGATGCCCCTAATATGTCAATGATGTTTTTCTCCTCTTTGCATACATAGATGATGGTTATGCATACAATTAAAATTGTGAGTTTCATGGATTATGTGCATTGGTAGGAGCATGTAGGACTTGTTGATTAACGAAGCATGCATGTTTTAGCTAGTTTGTTTCCATAATAACCTATGTGAGCTTTAGAGCCAACTTGCTTTCTTCATGAGTGCTAAAATTCTGAAAATTTTGAGCTTGATATTATATGAACCTCATTATTCTTTGATTATTCAATGATTATGTGCCATAGCTTTTTAATGAACTCTAGAATGCTAGAACTTACTCTTGTTGATTTTCAAAACATTTTTAATCATAAACTACCTTGATTTTGAATGTGATTGAATAAAGATCATTTAGGTTTACCACCATTGCCAAATAAAGCATGAGCCCTATTGGAGCCCGTCGTGGGACACCTTAGTAAACCCCATTTGAGCCTACGATTAGCCTTTTCTTTCATCACCCTTAAACACTTTCCATGAACTTAGTATAGTGATGTCTTGACCATTGTGTGTCGGCAAAGCTTGATTTTTGAAGGAGTTTTTGCGTGAAGTGATGAAGAAGAACAAGTGTGGGGTAGACTTAGCCATGAATTTATGAAAAGTGTATATGTATGCCGTGCCTTAGAAAAAGAAAGAATGAAAAATTTTGAAACATTTTTGCTTGGACCAAAAGAAAAAGAAAAAGATACCGAGAGCAAGAAAAGAAAGATGTAAGGCACGGCTTGAAAAAGAAAAGAAAAAATTTTGTGCATGGTTATTGTCTTGATTATTGTTGTAATGTTATGGGAGGAAAAAAATGAAGTATGGGTCCAACAAGATGAAATTTGACCCTTGGCGAGAAGACATAAGGAGATTTGAGCTTTGCCAAAGGCCACGGTGACGTTTTTAAGCCTCCTTATCCAAATATCGAATACCTCTTAGCCTAGCCCCATTACAACCCTGTTATTGATCTTTTTCATGATTCTTAAGATGGTTAAACTTGATTTGTGGAGATTATCTCAAGAGTAAGCATATGGTTTTGGTTCATTGGTGCATATAGTTATCATATGAGGTTTTTCCATAAAAATTCACAAAGTGCTTTCGTTTCTTTGATATATGCAAGTCACTCTTTGTAATTCATTATCTTTCGCTTGCATATACTTATGAGTGAATTACCATGCTTCGAGAGAAAAGAAGAGAGTATGCCTAGTGAGGAGGATTGAATTAGCTTAACATGTCTACATGCTTACTTTTGTTCTTATATGTTCTTATTGATGTTACATGTTCATGAAGCTTGGAATTTTCATGCTTAGCATTCTCATGCATTAACTTGAAAGCTATGTGTACATACGAGCCTGAGACAAATTGTTAGGGGCAATAGTTTGTTTAGAGCTTAGTTTAATTTAGTTTGCTAAGGGACTAGCAAAGGATAAGTGTGGGGTAGTTGATAGGAGCACAATGTGCGACGATATTATATGCTTATGCCCTCATTTATGCTTTGTTTAACCCTTATTTTTCTAAGATAGAGTCATAATTTAGTTTAGTGTCAATTTGGTAGAGTTTGGCGAAAAATGGTTAAGAATCCGAAAAATGACAAAGTTTGAGAAATCTGGAAAATAATGCAAAATATGTCTTTTTCATGATTTTGAGATGAGTAAAAGTGCGATCTATCCTTGTCCGAATTTAATGAAATTTGGTGTGCTTATTATTCATATACTGAGGAATATTGTGTTAAAATTTCAGATCAATCGGAGTTCGGGAAGTCACCAACACGTTGGCTGCAAAACGGCAGTCCGAGCAAACCAATCCAGGGGCTTCCAGGATTTTCCTGGGACTTTGTCCCAACTTCGAAAAGTCATTCCCGACGACTCACAAGGAATTTGATCGAGATATTTTATGGGGAGATGGCTATATGTGTCTAGTTTATCTGAGACTTGGAATCGCATCAATTGGAGCTCCGAGAAGGGAGATATGTCGGATTTACTGGAGCAAGGTCATTCCAGCCGAGTTGCTGCCAGTCTTGTGTTCTTGCGGGTTTGGGGCATTTTTCCATGGACCAAGCTCACCAAATGGAGTTGTCAAGCCTACACAAGAGGTTCATGAAGATATGCAGCCCAATCCAAGGAAGAAAATCAGAAAAAGAAGTTTCCTAGAAGAACCAAGAAAGGAAGGAACCAAAACCTCGTTGCACAAGGATTGCCTTTGCCGATTTGGACTAGGTTTTCTACCTAGGGTTTCTGCCGAATTTGCCTCTATATATAGCCATGTTTTCCTACAGAAAAATCATCTCATCTCAAGCTAAAACACAAGGCCTAAACTCTACCAAAATTCCCCAAAGATCCTAGACAAAAACCTTAACCGAAAACCACCTTCACCTCACCTCAACCAAGTTTCTGCTTTGCCGAACCTTGGATTTTCTACCTCCATAACCTACTGCCGACGTGACCTATTGCCGTGCAGCCTCACCCCAGCCTCCATACTTCGCCGGATCCACACGACGTGAAGCTCTCAAGGTGTCTCAAAGTGTGATCCACTCCCCTCTTTCGGTTTTGTAATTTTTGTTTAGTTATGTTTAGTTTTGTCTATGAAACACTCATGTATGTTAGGTGTTGGTTTATATGTCTATGTATGAATCGATTTTGGTTTTATAAATTGTATGTTAAAGACTTGTTTGAATCGATGCTTAGATTTAAGTTTAGGTTTCGACAAGAACAATGATTTTGCATGCTAATTTGTAATATGTAACTTGTGGATTTTTGTATGTTTAGATAATTAGGGCAGTGGTATTAAAAGCATGTTTAGGATTTAAATTGGTTAGTGGGTTAAGGATGTTCCTTATAAACCGAAACATTAGTTGTGCTTAAGCATTTGTTGTTTGCATGTAAATCTAGGTGTTAGGTTTCATCTAACCTGAGTAGAATGAATAAAACTATAGGCCTAGCGGTTGTTTTGATTTGTTGTGCTCACCTAGGGTATACAACCTTAGCTAAAACTTGCATGTTAAATAAGATGATTGACAACCTTGCTTATTTGCATGTTTTCGATTTAAGACTCTTGTGCGTTATATGTTAAGTCTTAACCGGATTAGCATAAAAATCTTTAGGGCTAGAGCGAAAGTTTGTCCTAAAAGAACTAGAGGAAGTCTAGTAACTAGGTACAGAGCAAAAGCTCTAGTTGCGGTCGAAACGAATTTGAATTTTGAACATGCTAAATACTTGTCTCTTACCTTCTTGCATGCGAATCTACTTGTTAAAGAGTCTTTGGTGCTAAATGTTTTGTGAGAGATGATGATCACTTGTATATAGTAGTTTAGATTTAATTTCATGTCTTAAATTCATGTCTAGGAATTTAGAGGCAGCTTTGCTGCCAAGCCTTTTATCCCCCATAGTTTCGTGTGTGAATATGTATATATGTATATAAGTGTGACAATTATGTGCATATGTGTTTGTGAATATTTGTGTTAACATTCTCATGTTTCAGGTACCCTTAATCCCCGGCTAGAACGATCCCTACTTATTCAATACTACTAACGATTGTAGGGTTATTATTGCTCGATGCTCGCTTCGGCGACTCGTCAATTTTTGGCGCCGTTGCCGGGGATTATAAAATCTTATTTTATGTGAATGTTAAAGTGTGTTAATATTTGTGATGTAAAGTTTGTTAACAATCTGTGTCTCTAACTCTAACGTATATTTATATATCCTAACTCTCTAACATGACGTTCTAACTCTTGTATTGTCTTTCTCTAACCTTGAAAAATTATTTGAAACCGTCGCTTGTATGAATCTGTATATCCTTGCATTTTAGTTTATTAGTTTTGTTCATTTTGATGTGTCTTGTGCGTGTGCAGATTGAATTGAAAAGAAAAAGTGCAGGAAATTCCAAACTTCTGCCCAAATCAGAATCCGGGCAGTGCAGTCCTTCAACTTTGGATGGCTGCCGTTTTCTGCTCACAAAACCTAGGAAAGTGAGCCATACACCGTTGGAAAGATCTCTGAGTCTAGTTTCCGTAGGATTTTACAGAAGTGGATTTGGAGTTTCGAGCTGTTCCCAGTTTCAATTTGAGTGCACGAAGGTCAATCTGGCAGAACAGAGAACTGGGCAGATCAATAGGTCTGACAAAAGGCCAAAGAAAGAGTACTTCTGATGGTACGATTGAGACGAATTTTATACCGATGGAAAGCTCTGTGTGTCCACTACAACATTTATTCAGAACACTTTTGCATTAGGATAGTGGAACACACCCAAAATCAGGCCTCAAGAGAAGCAGACACGTCTGCCGAGAGAAGCTTGCCTGCCAAGAAAATCCTACTGCCGGGAAGGACTGCTGCCCCCAAGCTGCTGAGCATCAACAATGGATGAACACACACACAAAAAACGGTGAAAAGTCTAAGCAATGGACTATAAACACAAAGCGTTAATTGGGAGGCAACCCAAGTCGATCAAAGAAAAGTGAAGGAGCCATCACCGAGAGTTTGAAATTTCTTAACTCTTCTCTTTTTCTTTGATTTGTGATGATATGTTGGTATATGTTAGACTATTGCATGCTTAGGAAATTCGTTGATATAGATTTGTGCTTACATTGAGGAAAATGTAATTTTCTAAGTGTGGGGTGGGATAACGTATTCCGTTTATGTTTTGGTGTGCTTAGTTTAGAAAAGAAAATTCAGAAAATTGTTCTACAAAAATAGAGTGTTTAAATTTGTTTCGAGTCTTAGGATGCCCCTAATATGTCAATGATGTTTTTCTCCTCTTTGCATACATAGATGATGGTTATGCATACAATTAAAATTGTGAGTTTCATGGATTATGTGCATTGGTAGGAGCATGTAGGACTTGTTGATTAACGAAGCATGCATGTTTTAGCTAGTTTGTTTCCATAATAACCTATGTGAGCTTTAGAGCCAACTTGCTTTCTTCATGAGTGCTAAAATTCTGAAAATTTTGAGCTTGATATTATATGAACCTCATTATTCTTTGATTATTCAATGATTATGTGCCATAGCTTTTTAATGAACTCTAGAATGCTAGAACTTACTCTTGTTGATTTTCAAAACATTTTTAATCATAAACTACCTTGATTTTGAATGTGATTGAATAAAGATCATTTAGGTTTACCACCATTGCCAAATAAAGCATGAGCCCTATTGGAGCCCGTCGTGGGACACCTTAGTAAACCCCATTTGAGCCTACGATTAGCCTTTTCTTTCATCACCCTTAAACACTTTCCATGAACTTAGTATAGTGATGTCTTGACCATTGTGTGTCGGCAAAGCTTGATTTTTGAAGGAGTTTTTGCGTGAAGTGATGAAGAAGAACAAGTGTGGGGTAGACTTAGCCATGAATTTATGAAAAGTGTATATGTATGCCGTGCCTTAGAAAAAGAAAGAATGAAAAATTTTGAAACATTTTTGCTTGGACCAAAAGAAAAAGAAAAAGATACCGAGAGCAAGAAAAGAAAGATGTAAGGCACGGCTTGAAAAAGAAAAGAAAAAATTTTGTGCATGGTTATTGTCTTGATTATTGTTGTAATGTTATGGGAGGAAAAAAATGAAGTATGGGTCCAACAAGATGAAATTTGACCCTTGGCGAGAAGACATAAGGAGATTTGAGCTTTGCCAAAGGCCACGGTGACGTTTTTAAGCCTCCTTATCCAAATATCGAATACCTCTTAGCCTAGCCCCATTACAACCCTGTTATTGATCTTTTTCATGATTCTTAAGATGGTTAAACTTGATTTGTGGAGATTATCTCAAGAGTAAGCATATGGTTTTGGTTCATTGGTGCATATAGTTATCATATGAGGTTTTTCCATAAAAATTCACAAAGTGCTTTCGTTTCTTTGATATATGCAAGTCACTCTTTGTAATTCATTATCTTTCGCTTGCATATACTTATGAGTGAATTACCATGCTTCGAGAGAAAAGAAGAGAGTATGCCTAGTGAGGAGGATTGAATTAGCTTAACATGTCTACATGCTTACTTTTGTTCTTATATGTTCTTATTGATGTTACATGTTCATGAAGCTTGGAATTTTCATGCTTAGCATTCTCATGCATTAACTTGAAAGCTATGTGTACATACGAGCCTGAGACAAATTGTTAGGGGCAATAGTTTGTTTAGAGCTTAGTTTAATTTAGTTTGCTAAGGGACTAGCAAAGGATAAGTGTGGGGTAGTTGATAGGAGCACAATGTGCGACGATATTATATGCTTATGCCCTCATTTATGCTTTGTTTAACCCTTATTTTTCTAAGATAGAGTCATAATTTAGTTTAGTGTCAATTTGGTAGAGTTTGGCGAAAAATGGTTAAGAATCCGAAAAATGACAAAGTTTGAGAAATCTGGAAAATAATGCAAAATATGTCTTTTTCATGATTTTGAGATGAGTAAAAGTGCGATCTATCCTTGTCCGAATTTAATGAAATTTGGTGTGCTTATTATTCATATACTGAGGAATATTGTGTTAAAATTTCAGATCAATCGGAGTTCGGGAAGTCACCAACACATTGGCTGCAAAACGGCAGTCCGAGCAAACCAATCCAGGGGCTTCCAGGATTTTCCTGGGACTTTGTCCCAACTTCGAAAAGTCATTCCCGACGACTCACAAGGAATTTGATCGAGATATTTTATGGGGAGATGGCTATATGTGTCTAGTTTATCTGAGACTTGGAATCGCATCAATTGGAGCTCCGAGAAGGGAGATATGTCGGATTTACTGGAGCAAGGTCATTCCAGCCGAGTTGCTGCCAGTCTTGTGTTCTTGCGGGTTTGGGGCATTTTTCCATGGACCAAGCTCACCAAATGGAGTTGTCAAGCCTACACAAGAGGTTCATGAAGATATGCAGCCCAATCCAAGGAAGAAAATCAGAAAAAGAAGTTTCCTAGAAGAACCAAGAAAGGAAGGAACCAAAACCTCGTTGCACAAGGATTGCCTTTGCCGATTTGGACTAGGTTTTCTACCTAGGGTTTCTGCCGAATTTGCCTCTATATATAGCCATGTTTTCCTACAGAAAAATCATCTCATCTCAAGCTAAAACACAAGGCCTAAACTCTACCAAAATTCCCCAAAGATCCTAGACAAAAACCTTAACCGAAAACCACCTTCACCTCACCTCAACCAAGTTTCTGCTTTGCCGAACCTTGGATTTTCTACCTCCATAACCTACTGCCGACGTGACCTATTGCCGTGCAGCCTCACCCCAGCCTCCATACTTCGCCAGATCCACACGACGTGAAGCTCTCAAGGTGTCTCAAAGTGTGATCCACTCCCCTCTTTCGGTTTTGTAATTTTTGTTTAGTTATGTTTAGTTTTGTCTATGAAACACTCATGTATGTTAGGTGTTGGTTTATATGTCTATGTATGAATCGATTTTGGTTTTATAAATTGTATGTTAAAGACTTGTTTGAATCGATGCTTAGATTTAAGTTTAGGTTTCGACAAGAACAATGATTTTGCATGCTAATTTGTAATATGTAACTTGTGGATTTTTGTATGTTTAGATAATTAGGGCAGTGGTATTAAAAGCATGTTTAGGATTTAAATTGGTTAGTGGGTTAAGGATGTTCCTTATAAACCGAAACATTAGTTGTGCTTAAGCATTTGTTGTTTGCATGTAAATCTAGGTGTTAGGTTTCATCTAACCTGAGTAGAATGAATAAAACTATAGGCCTAGCGGTTGTTTTGATTTGTTGTGCTCACCTAGGGTATAAAACCTTAGCTAAAACTTGCATGTTAAATAAGATGATTGACAACCTTGCTTATTTGCATGTTTTCGATTTAAGACTCTTGTGCATTATATGTTAAGTCTTAACCGGATTAGCATAAAAATCTTTAGGGCTAGAGCGAAAGTTTGTCCTAAAAGAACTAGAGGAAGTCTAGTAACTAGGTACAGAGCGAAAGCTCTAGTTGCGGTCGAAACGAATTTGAATTTTGAACATGCTAAATACTTGTCTCTTACCTTCTTGCATGCGAATCTACTTGTTAAAGAGTCTTTGGTGCTAAATGTTTTGTGAGAGATGATGATCACTTGTATATAGTAGTTTAGATTTAATTTCATGTCTTAAATTCATGTCTAGGAATTTAGAGGCAGCTTTGCTGCCAAGCCTTTTATCCCCCATAGTTTCGTGTGTGAATATGTATATATGTATATAAGTGTGACAATTATGTGCATATGTGTTTGTGAATATTTGTGTTAACATTCTCATGTTTCAGGTACCCTTAATCCCCGGCTAGAACGATCCCTACTTATTCTATACTACTAACGATTGTAGGGTTATTATTGCTTGATGCTCGCTTCGGCGACTCGTCACACGCTTTCCCTTCATCATGCTACTCACCAAGTCAGCAAGCTTATCAACTTTCTCCTCCAACTTCGAGCTTGAAGTTGTCTCATGAACCTTCTCATTCCTTGGCACATTGTTTCGTGCCATGCCAAACTGTTGGTTGTTCAAAGCACGAACTTCCAACAAATTCCTTACCGGTCCGGCATTCAACTCCAAGAAAATTCTTCCTGCGGCCGAATCAAGAAACTCCCTCTCCATTACGCGCAATCCCTCGTAAAAATATTGTAACAAGAGTCCATCACTAATGCCATGTGCAGGACATAAAGAGACAAGGGACTTGAACCTCTTGTAGTAGTCGAAGAAAGTCTCATCTCCGGCTTACTTCACACTTGTTATTTGCTTCCTCAAGTCAGTGATACGTGAAGCGGGAAAGTACTTGAGCAAAAACTCATCCACCATGGTGTTCCATGAATTGATTCGGCCACTAGGCACATCAAACAACCACTCCTTTACCTGATCTTCTAATGAGAACGGAAAAGTCTTCATCTTGAAGTGTTGCAAGTCGTCCCTCTTGGACACATACTCTCCGCAGTAAAATTAAACCATTGTAGATGCTTGTTGGGATCCTCACTTGGCATACCATAAAATGACTTTAACTTATGAAGGAAACCACTCTTCAATTCAATCTTACCAGTCTTGCCGGTCTCCAATGGGGGGTAAGTAATATTAGATGGTGCAGCTCCTCCTCCTTCGGCGACATGACCATATTGAGCTCTTATCGAAGTCATTATCACTTGCTCAACAATAGGTTCGGCGAAGGACTCAAACTCGGAACCTTGAAGATCACACGACGACGATACGACGGAAGGAGAGCTCGGCAAAGGGACAGCCGATCCTTGTGGTGACAGTGGTGGAGAAGAAACTGTGCTCGGATTACTTGGTTCGGATGGAGGCAGCGGTACAAACAAAGTGATGGCGAGCTCTTGGTTTAAACATTGCAATCGACCTCTATGATCTCGTTTTCAAATATTAGATTCGGACATGCACTATTCTGAAATTTTACAACATTTAAACAAGTTAGAACATAGAAAAGAAATAAAAAGCAAGAATATATATCATTACAAGCCACGGCATTGGCAATTACAAAACAATTTTCAATCAATGGCACACATATACATGGATCGGCAAAGAAGAGATACAATCGGCAAAGAGAGAGAAATTCGAAAATAATTTGTGTACATGTACTCTCTAAGTCTAATCTCTTTTAAGATTTGTTCTAACTCTCAAGGTACGTGGAGCAGAGGAGATAACGGTGCAATGGACTGATGTAGCCCCCGGTAGTATCATGCTTTACCCGATATACCTCAAGAGTTCGAACCACACAAATTGTTTTGTTTTGGAGAAAATAGATCACATATGTCAAGTTATCTTCTAGCGTCTAAAGTGAGGTGATGCTTCGGCCCAAGTCATCGACTAGTTCGAGCGTGTTTTACTTTTCAAAGTGAGGTGTTGTTATGATTCACGGAGGGCGAACCCCCTACAGGAACCAGGCAGGACTCGTTGTTGGTCACCACGGGGAGCGAACTCCCTATCGACTCACTCACCGAGAATGAACATCAGTCTGTGGGCCTTGAGATCCAGTTAAACAAACCTGAGAACCATATCAATGAAACTAACTTGCCTCATACTTTGTAAGACAAACTCGGGTCACTAGCGGTCTACAAGTGTTGATCAAAGCCGTCCTCAACCTCATAAAAATGGGTCTGCCAAGTTATCGCTCGTATGCGTGGGGGGAGACGTATCCCACGTTTTCCAGTCTACATAAAAGACGGATCTAACATGGCATCATTCTTATGAAGGGTTAAGGCTAAGACCAACAAAAGCGGCTTCTCCCTACTTGGATTGGTTTGCTCGAACTGCTGATTTGCAGCCATCTTTTAGGTGACTTTCCGAACTCCGATTGATCTGTATTTTTGACACAATACGCATTAGCAAGCCAATAGCATGTATACCAAATTTCAGCAAATTTGGAAAAGGATAAATCACAATTCTATTCATCTCAGAATCACGAAAAAGACATATTTTTCACTATTTTCCAGAATTCTTAAACTTAGTCATTTTTCGGACTCTAAAGCATATATTTCCAAAACTCTACCAAAATGACACTAAACTATATTATGACTCTATCTTCGATAAATAAGGGTTAAACGAAGCATAAATGAGGGTGTAAACACATTAATATCGTCGCACATTGTGCTCCTATCAATAACGCTATTATAGGTTCCACCACATATGGATGCAAATAGGGTCAGATAACCACTGGAATAAGACGCTGCAACAATATAAGACAGTCATGGCTCTTTAATCCGTTAAACGTATTAAGCCCCAAGTTAATAAACCGAGATATATTTCCTGCATACCCATGAGGATACTGTACTCCTTTAAACCATATGAAAACTTACTTCTTGAAAGCCGGTTTAATTGTGTAAGGTGCAACAGGTATGAAAGTCCCTGACGCCGTCTTCACTGGCCACAAGTGTTCTCGTATTTCCTTTAACTGCAGATCCTCACATGCTTTCACAGTGTCCTTACTCTTTCCTTTAATATGAAAAACTATTCCCACAATGTTGTCACTTACATTCTTTTCTATGTGCATGACATCTAGAGTGTGCCTAAGAATCAATTTCGGCCAGTAAGGCAAACTATAGAATGTACTCTTATGTGTAAAACACTTGTACTCGTCAGGGCGTTCCGGAACTGGTATTGTGGTATCACCGCTCAACACGCCGAAATCGAAAGAGTTCAGATTCTCTAAAATTTCATCACCGTTCCAGGGACGGGGTTTAGGACGAAGCTCTATTGTTTTATCAAATGCTAGATCATGATATCGCCACGGGTGGTTAGCTGGAAGCCATCTACGGTGACCCAAGTAACACACCTTCCCAGCGCACCAAACAGAATGGACTTCGTTCAAGCAAACAAGACAAGCTTTGAAACCTTTAGTGGCATGAGACGACAACATCCCGTAACCAGGAAAATCACTTATGGTAAATATCAACATTGCTCTCATCACAAATGATCTTCCACTGTACGTGTCAAAAGTAAGAGCTCTATTTTCCCATAAGTCTAACAGCTCGTCGATCAAAGGTTGCAGATACACATCCAGACACTTTCCTGGAGACTTTGGACCGGGAATTAATAGAGGCATCATACTAAATTCCTTCTTCATACACATCCAAGGAGGCAGGTTGTACGGCACGAGAATAACAGGCCATGTACTATGACTCAAACTTATATTTCCATGGGGATTGAATCCATCTGAGGCAAGCCCAAGTCTTACATTTCTAACATCTCTTGCAAAATGTGGGAATGATCTGTCAAAGGACTTCCACGCCTCACCATCTGCAGGGTGTTTGAGAGTATCATCATTTGTCCTTCACTCTCTATGTCATCTCATTTCTTTTGCTGTGTGTAAAGACATGTAAAGACACTTCAATCTAGGAATTATAGGGAAATGACGAAGCACCTTCACATGAACACTGTTTTCCTTAATTATGCCTTGCTCCCACCTAGACGCGTGGCATATGAGACATTCATCAAGTTTGGCTTTCTCTTTGTAAAACAGAACACAATTATTCTTGCAGGCGTGGATTTTGTTATAACTAAGACCGAGATCCCAATATCTTATGTACCTTGTAATAACTATTAGGTAGATAGTTAGGTTGTGAAAGAGTTTCCTTACACTGTTTTAGCAGACTATCAAAAGAGTCATTTGTCCACCTACTCTTGACTTTCAACTGCATCTGTGAGATAATGGTCTCTAAAACAGTGTGAGGACTACCCTCGAGTAATGGGATCTGCGCTTGAGCAAAGAGTCTGGTATACTTATCATAATCAGCACTGTCAACAAGAGGAATTGTGCCATCCTCAAAAACTACCTCTTGAAATTCCACTTCCTCGCGTACTGGAGCAAATGTAGGAAAAATGCCATGTAGAATGTTCATAGTCGGGTCTTTATAAGGCTCGAAACCACCACTAGCTGTTCGGTCATGGTATCCAGCTTGGATTTCGACAACCGTAGGTTCATAATCTACTGCTTCACCGTGTTTACTCCATGTTGTATAATTCTGCATAATACCTCTGTTACACACGTGATCGTAGATTCGGCAGATCGTCTTGCACTTAATATTCATACAACTTAAGAAGGGACACCTGTGTGTTTTCTTTCCTCCACCATGTTCATGTACAAAATTTATAAAACTTCCTACTCCTTCATGGTATTCTTTGCTCTGTCTTGGGTACTGCATCCAACTACTGTCTTTATCCATCGATCACCTGTTATATATATTAATTAATATAAGACAAACAATAAATAATCACAAATTAACAAATAAACAATTTATATGCATGTTTTTTCTCGACCTTATGCCTCCGGTTAGGGTCTTAATCCCATTCGGGAGCACAAAACTTTGTTTCATAGTTTGTAGATCTTGTGTATTCGTTTTCAGTCGTGGGAAAATTTCGACAGTATCTCCCCACAGTTCCTCAAGTGCACGAATATCTATACACCTAGTATGCACTCGAAGAACAGTGATGGGAGACCTCGTCGAAATATATACCCACGACCGCAAACGAATACAAACTGTGAAACAATGTCTTCTGCCCCCAAACTGTCCAAAAATGGGACAATTCAAGAATCTCTCCATGATTCTCGAACGGGATTTCTAAGGATATATATAAATGCATGTACATCAGTGAATAAAAGAATGATTTATTCTTTTATTCACCGCTAATTATAAATCCTATAACAATGATTTTCGTAAAATAATTATAATTATTAATTAAATTAATTAAAGCATTATCAAAATAAATAATTAATATATATAATTCAATAATTTCACAAAAACCAATAATTTAATTGAGTATATATATATATGTATGGATCAACAAAAACAATATACTATTACCTCACAATATATATATATATATACGTACACACACAACAATATATATTTATATAATTCTCTACCTCAAAAATGAAATATTTTAATGGAAAAAATTGAAATTATTATTGAAAAAGATGAACAAAGTGATCATACCAAGTTCAAAATCGATGGGTAGTAGTGGAGAAGACTCAGGAAGACCCGATTTGAAGCTTTTCACATCCAAAAATGAAAATCGGTGGAAAAATTTTCAGATTTTTTCCTCTTTTCCTGATCTGGAAAACAAGTGTAGTATATATAGTCTGGATTTACTTAGGCGACGAAACTTTATTTTCGTCGCCTAAGATACACATTTAGGCGACGAAACTAATATTTTCTCGCCTAAGTGTAAAGCTAGATAATTATTGAAGTAACAAAGCTCGTAGACTTCACTACCAGGAAAAAAGCCTTAGGCGACGAAATAAATAAAAAAATTCCTCTCCCAAGAATTCTTAGGAGACGAAAAAAATTTCCTCGCCTCAGAAATATTTTCGTCGCCTAAGAACATTCTTAGGCGACGAAAAAAAAGTTTCGTTGTGTAAGAAAAAAAACTACTGACGAAAAAAAATTCGTCATCTATGTATTTTCTTAGACCACGAAAAAAAAAAAATTCGTCGCCTAAGATCTTGAATTAGGCAACGAAATTCAAATTTTCCTCTCCTAAGTAAAGGTCTTAGGTGACGAATTTTTTTTTCGCGGTGTAAGAAAATATATAGATGACGAATTTTTTTTTCGTCGGTAGTTTTTTTCTTAGACGACGAAACTTTTTTTTCGTCGCCTAAACCTTACACTTAGGCGAGGAAATATTAGTTTCGTCACCTAAGTGTGTATCTTAGGCGATGAAAAAAAAGTTTCGTCTTAAGTAAAGATCTTAGGCGACGAATTTTTTTTTCGTGGTGTAAGAAAATATATAGACGACGAATTTTTTTTTCGTTGGTATTTTTTTTTCTTACACAACGAAACTTTTTTTTCGTCGCCTTAGAATGTTCTTAGGCAACGAAAATATTTTCTTAGGCGAGGAAATTTTTTTCGTCTCCTAAGAATTCTTGGGCGAGGAATTTTTTTTTATTTCGTCGCCTAAGGCTTTTTCCCTGGTAGTGAAGTCTACAAACTTTGTCGCTTCAATAATTATCTAGCGATGAAGATTGAATGTTCGTCGGTAAATTTTCCAAAACATGGTTCTTTGAAAAAAGGAGGCAACAAAAAACCAATATTTGTCGCTTCAATAATTTGTGAACGACGAATTTAAAGAAAAAGTCGTCGCTTCAACACATGCAAGCGACGAGTCCAATAGTTGTCGCTTGGATGTGTTGAAGCGACGAATTTTGTTTTCCCATTTCATTCTTTGTCGCTTCATCTCTTTCCTCCAGTAGTGGCCTTCGACCATTAACATGCTTATTTGTTTGACAATCTCAATTCTGGGATGTATTAGGGTTGTGCGTACGTCCATTGTAATATATATCAGCATTTTTTTTTTCATTCAATCAAAAATAGAAAAAGGTAAATTCCTTATATGGTACCTGACGTATGACCAATTGGACACTTTGGTACCTAATGCTTCAAAAATGACAGTTTGGTACCTGAAGTTAAGTTTTATGTGATACTTTGGTACTTATCTTAATTTATTTGTTAAATGAAAGGGTAAATTTGACATTTAAGTATAATCTATAAGAATAAAATAAAAACCTACATTTTTTTTATATTTTGGGTTAAAAACATGCATTTTTTTTATTATTATTTAGTCATGTTAGAAACATAAGTTAAGAAATTCAATCGTAGTAATGTAAACACTCACAGGACTATTCCGTGAAGTTATATCTAATCAAACAAATATATAACCGCGGATGTTCAAATTACAAATACTAAATTTATCAAACAAAATTTTAATTATTTTACATTCAACATAACTCAAAAATTGAATTCATATTTTTTGTTTTTCTTTTAATTTTAATCATATTTACTTTCTGTCAAATGATATAAAAAAAAAAGATGAATATCAAGATAATAATCAATAGCTTTAGATGCATAACACTCATGTTTTTTTATTTTTTTTTTCTAAATAATATCTAAATGTGAATTTTACACCTTACATTTAACAAAGAAATCAACATAAGTACTATAGTGTCACATAAAACTTAACTTCATGTATTAAACTGTCTTCTTTAAAACGTTGGTTTCCAAAGTGTCCAATTGGTCATACGTCAGGTACCATAAGAGAAATTTACCCATAGAAAAATAATGGTAATTCCTGTTTCAGGCAATGTGTTGCAAGAAGGTTGGAACAAAAAAGATAGAGGAAAATTCTCTTCTTAATTTGATATCATTGGTATCAGAAACCTGAGAGAGGCTGACAATTTGAAACTGTAGAATTCAGTTTTCTCATCAATTAATTCTCTCGATCTTACTATTTAAAACCATATCATTGGTATCGTCTTGTATTACTGATAAGATCCCTCATCCCCAGACTCAGTGAGTGCAGCAACCCGGTTTACCAACCAATTAAAAAGAAACTCTAAAACGAACCAACTGTTTGGATTCGATCTTGATCCAATTAAATTCCTTCACAATTCACAAGTTGAATTGGAAGATGTTAGCCGTCACCAGAATCCTATTTCCTCTATCGATCATTAATTATTAGACGTTTGTGATCATGACTTTGGGCAATTTGGTTTAATTATTTCATCATTCCATTCCATCGCATTTGATCACAACCACCCAAATATTGTGAGCTCGATCTTCTGTTCTAGTTTGGTTGAAATGAGCAATGTAGATATATATAGCTTTCCAGACTTTAAGGACTGCATATTCTGGCCATTCAATTT
Source organism: Potentilla sterilis (assembly GCA_963682095.1). Lineage (NCBI taxonomy): Eukaryota > Viridiplantae > Streptophyta > Magnoliopsida > Rosales > Rosaceae > Potentilla > Potentilla sterilis. The sequence goes on from OY821761.1 coordinate 19,333,250, forward strand.
GAGTCTCTTAATTAATTTACATTTAATAATTATTGTTATCTATCAGCTAGCTAGCTACCAATGAAGTCCTCTGATCCGCATATATGAGAGAAATCGAGAAAGACAGATTCAGATCCACTATGAATTAGCTAAGATTGTTTGGACAACCATATAATTCTAGCAGACACTAATATTATGTTTGCCTCGACCTGTTTATTTGCTGAATCATGCATGGAATATGCCTGAAGCATGTTTCATGATGCATGCCATGATTAAATGTCTTTTTTTTAGTCAAATAAATAATGTTTTCAAGCTTGCTTGTTTAATTATTCTTTCACTGAAGCTGATCTGTTAAGAACACAAACCCAGCTAAATCTTAGTATTTCTGATATCTGAATTCTCTTTGGAGCTCAAAAAGCAACTTGAATATATTAGAGACGCAGCTTAGTCGAGTTCGAGCATGGACATTATATTAACTTTCAGTAGGTTTTTAGTCGCTTACAAAACCAAAGTTCATGTCCGTATATATGTCGAAGTTCACTAGATTCGATTTCCCAAAATATTACTGATCTTAAGATTTTGCTTACAAGAAGAACCAAGGGCAAGAGCTTTTGAGGCAGATAAAACCAAACATTTCACGTACAGTTGATCGGAAAGAGCTTTCACGTACGTAGCCGAAGCTGGTAGTCTACCTATGACAAGATTGCTCATAGTTGATGGCGTGCTTAAATTTGTTAAATGAACGGTTGTAAAATTTGCTTCTCTAAACACGTGGTTGAGTTGAGTAGATTTACACACGCACTGGAGGAGCTAGCAGCCTGGAGTTGATTAACTTAGCATTCATCCTGAATAGTAGTCCCTTAATTAATCTGCAAGGTACTATTAGTTGGGAGTCTCCCTCCACAAGAACATGAAGAATGCCTTTGTTACTAGCTTAGATAAGGTCAGTTCTGGGGGTGGCTAGCCCGGATACTCTTGATCTATCTCGAATGGCTTGATCCAGACCACATTTTGTCATATCTATGTCAATTCTAGCCAAATGGTCAGAATGCATGCGCAGGTAAAGCTTTTTGAATACCTAAAGCCAGAACGCTACAAACGGTATATCCTTCATTATGTATTGTATTCGAAATCAGTAGTTGCGAAGTAGTAAAGGAAGATGTTGCAACTCTAATTAATATTTGGTATATATTTAGCTGAATAAACGTATGCAATGCTTTCTTCAAAGTTGGTCCTTGGTGAATTTAGGGTGCGAGGTAAAATTGGAGCTCATCTTTTCTTGCTTACGGCATCTTAGACTTTAAGCATAATTAATTAATGGCTAGTGATTGTGAGACCAAAATTATTTCC